>OX101756.1:45367134-45949134 GCA_944452675.1 Tachina lurida
TCTGCCCGGCAAAAATGCAGGCATGCCTTTTTAGCAGTTGCTTGGCCTTATTTCTGTCAGAAGGTGATAGCCCTGCTACCCATCGCTCCACATGTGCCTGAAATTCTTCACGCTCCTTTGCAGACATATTGGCAGGTTCTGGCTTTTTATCGCAGTTTATTATTGCCTCTGCTTGAGCACATTGACCTATTTCGGAATTCTTGTTGATGACTTTTTCTTGGCCTGATAAATTTAGTACCCGTATGGGAACCTTTCTTCCATTGCAAGTTTTTACGAGGGCTTTTGCTGTTAATAGGTCGCTCTTAATTTCTGCTGGTTCTACTACCCACAACCGATTGTCCTCACAATCTCCCTCCATTCGTGCCCATATTACTGATTCAGACCGTGGTGGTAATGTCTGATTCTCAATAGCAAGCAGTTTTTTGACGTGCATCTGGTTGTCATATCCAACATCAAGCGGTATTTCAACATTACGCCAAATCATCACTTGTTGCCCCATATGCAAGTTGATTCCGTGGTTTATCATAAAATCGGCTCCAATAATAACCTCTTCCACAATATCGGCAACAATAAATACGTGTTTCACATTGATATTGGCAATAGTCACCTTCGCCTCAGTCTTACCATAGACAGTGGCAGGCTCCCCAGTAGCTGTACGTAGTCGTATATTACTTATAGCTTCACATTTTAACTTCACTACATCGGGCCTGATTATTGACTGTGACGCTCCTGTGTCTATGGTAAGGATGTGCTTTTCACCGTTGATGTGTCCACATGCAGTAAGGTTGCTATTTTTCTGCTGCATCACTGATATGGAGATTGTGGGGCCGTCGTTTGTGGGAGCTAGCTCTTGCCCCTTAGTGCTAGCTCGTTTTAGTTTAACGGGGACTCTTGTGTTGTTTATTGGTACACCCGTTTACTGTTTCTTGATGGCGAAACAGATCTCTCTCCTTGGCGCCTTGCAGTTGCGCTGGTAATGACCAGCTTTGCCGCAGTTATAGCACTTATTATTAACTTTGTGCTCCTTCTCCGCCAATGCTTGTCTCACGGCCTCCTTAATGCTAGAGACTAGACTATTCTCATTTTCGGCAAGGACTTCTACATTCCGTACCTTGCACATCTGTGGCTTCATAATTACCCTAGCAGTCTCCTGAGCTAGTGCAAATGCAACCATTTCGGCAAAGGTGGCCTTTTGCGTAGCACACACTGCGAGTTTAATTTCAGGATCACGGATGCCATTAACAAATGCCTCTGTTTTAACGTGATCCAGAAATGGATGGTTTTCGCCTGGATACGTAAGCTGCACCAACCGCTCGATTTCCATTGCGAAATCTTGTAGAGACTCATTGGGCTTTTGTCCTCTACATCGCAATTCCATGCGGTATAGGTCACGCTTGTGTTCACCGCCATATTTACGCTGCAGTGCCGCCATTATTTCATCAAAACTGTTTCTGCAGCCTACTGGTACAGTTTCGAGTACTTCTGCTGCCGCACCTTTTAAGGCCAAAACTAATTCTATGGCCTTTTCTTCAATGTCCCATCCATTTCTGTTAGCCACTGTTTCGAACTGAAATTGGAAGATGTTCAGTGGTGCACTGCCATCGAAACAAGGCGTCTTCACTCTGTTGGAAACCTCTGGAACAAATCGCACTGGTCCACCTTGTCACTGGAGATTCAGGATTTTCGCTTCCAGTTCATGTAATTTCTCATCCATGTCTTTTACCTGTACTTCGACACCACCAATTTCTAAGCTATGGACTTTATTCTCCAACTCTGAGATTTTATCGTCAAACTTGCTGACTTGTGCTTCAATGCCATCTACTCTTCTATATAAGGCCTCAGAAATTTCTTGAAGTTTCTCATTGGTGGCCTTAACTTCAGCTAGAACTCTCTCGTTGTTGGCCTTAGAAGTTTCTTGAAAATCAGCTTTCATTTCAGCTTTCAATTCGGCAGTAGACTCTTCAAACTTCTCATTCATTTGCCCAAACCTAGTTTCCATTTTGTCCATCATTGCGGCCAACATTGCGCTAATGTCTGTACTGTTTGCTGCTGCACGAGTACATACCTCAATTTCATCGAACTCATAACTTTCTATGTCGATGTTGAGTCGCTGAAACTCGTCTATTAACCTTTTTTGAAGTTCTGCCTTATTACCTGTTGTCGGCAGGTCGCACTTACTCAATTCCTTTTTGAGTTGCTCCACTTTTAGGTCTTCGAACTTCATAGTAGATTTTTTTTTCTTTTATTGCAAATTAATTTATTATTTTTACTTTAATTTTGCAATCCCACTTCTGACACCAAATGTTACGTTTATAAAATTGATTAAACGTGTGAGTTCTTTTAATTTCTCAAAAATAAAAATAAATAACGCACAATTTTTATTTGCTACTGTTCTGCTTTTATTATTTCTTCACTAAGCAAAATTGCAAACTGGCTTTACTTTATTATAACTTTATTTTCCACCGCACGAGGTCTTAAACGATGTTGACTCGACGACTTTCTGTTTTGTACTGGCCCATTCCCACACAGGCTGCCTCTTTTTATAGCACATGAAACGGTTCTCGAATGTTCGCTCATGTTGCTCATAGGTGGCGTAATGACGTGTGATTACTTAGCAAAGCCAAATGGCTGCATTGCCATCTGTATTGTTATTTACGATCAAACAGTCTTCTAGCACCATCGGGAAAATTAATGTTGCTGCTTCTAGGCGTTTGTAGAAAATTCGATTGGACGTTATTTTGAATATCAGAGTACCTTTTTATGTTGGCAATACCGTGTGTTACGGGTAATACAGGGCTGTTACCATATGTGTTCGCACTTTTGAGTATGTGTGTGCTATAGATGTGTCTATCTGTTAATAAGCAGACGCTTGTAGTTGTTGTTGGTTGTTTACGTTTAATCACGTATGTATGTGCTACGCATGTGCATAGAGTTGTTTGCTATAGTGCTTGTATGTGAATACGTGTGTACGTTTAGTTATTTATTTAAGTACTTCTGCAAGGCCTATTTATCAGGTCAACGCAATCGTTCTGATGATATTCTGTGTTTTCGTGTTTAAGCTGTCAAAAGTTATTTGCACCATATACTTTAGTTCATGTTTGTGTGTGTTTCTGACAACTTAAACATAAAGTTGTTTTTTGTATTGCTGTGTTTTTGTAGAGTTGCGTTGACCTGATAAATAGGCCTTGTACTTCTGGATATTTCTTTACATTGGCTCTGTTCGAATATTTTTACGTAACAATATATTAGATCAGGTTTAACCACATTCAGTCAAAATTTTATCGTCATATCGAATTACACAATGTACTTTTATCTTCTATTAACAAAACGTACTTTATTACTTTTTTTAACAACAGGTGTTTTTTTACTTTTTTCCCTAACAAAATGTGTTTTTTTTTGCTTTCTTTTTTGCAAAAGGTGCTTTTTCCGAAATAAAAATGGAATTATATCAAACATCCTTAAAATTTAATGGGGTGACTTATGACAGTTAGATACATCTATAGATAAGTAAACTTGTTAGTATTTCCAGGTTCTTGCAGTTTTTTAAATGGGCGAAAAAAATAAATCTCGATTTCCCAAAAATTTTAAATAAGCAAAAAAGCACCTTTTGTTCTGAGGCTCCTCATTTACCGCACATTGAACATCAATCTAAAAATTTCGCTGTTCATAAATACATTAACTTGAGCGTTTTTGGGCTTGTTTCACTTATTATACCCTTTACCAAAAAAATGGTAAAAGGGTATATATAGGTTTGTCATTCCGTTTGTAATTTCTATAATATCAATAAGCGACCCATAAAATATATATATTCTGGATCCTTATGCATAGGGAAGACGAATAAGCGATGTCCGTCTGTCCGTCTGTCTGTACGTGAAATCGGTTTTCCGAAGCTCCCAGAAGAGCTAGAGACTTCGTTCTTGGACTGGTGTGTCAGAAATTTTCCAAAATAGATTGGTATTGAAATTTAGCAAAATCGGGCAGACCATTGCAGAGCTGGAAAACTTAAACTTCATTTTGCCATAAGTAACTACCGAAAATAAATTTTTATTTTTTTAATAAATAAACTTATTTTGCACTTCAGTACGACTTAAATTGGAATTTTAAATTAAAAAAATATAAAAAAATTAAAAAGACGTTTCCAGGGTTGGAAAACTTTAACTTTTTGTGTTATGTAAAATTAACTACATGTGTCTAAAACTATGTCTGTCACAGGGTATTTTCTCGAGAACCGTAAGAGCTACAGACCTGAAATTTGGACACAGTGTGTAGACCTTTGGCCGCTACAACAACAAATACATGAGAATTGGAAAGTAAAGGGTGTTCCAAAACGAGCATCGAAAAATTTTACAATCCCATGTAATATACATACAATTGAATGTATGTACATATGTATGTATATACACTTGAAATTTGTAAGCTTACAGACTACAAAAATTAACACTAAAATTTCAAAAAATTTTAATTTAAGGGTGTTCCATCAGTTACTGCAATTTTGACTATGCAATTTAGACAACTTGTTGTATCTTGGAAACCTTAAGAGCAAAACTCTTGAAATTTTCAAAAACGGTAAAACTAAAAAATCCAAAAATTATAAAATCGCCAAACCGAAAAAAATTGCCAAAAACAAAAAAAAATCGCCAAAACGAAAAAAAAGCACCAAATTACAAAAAAATGTCTTAAGACTAAAATAAATCGCGAATAACCGGAAAAATTGCTAAAATAAAAAAAATCGCCAAAATGAAAGAAAATCACATAAATAAAAAAACCCCAGAATGAAAAAAAATCGCCAAAATGAAAAAAAATCGCCAAAACGAAAAAAACCCCACAAAAACAGAAAAAATCGCCAAAATTAAAAAAAGCCCAAAAACAGGAAAAAATTGCCACAATGAAAAACAATCGAAAAAAGGAAAAAGTCACCAAAATGAAAAAAGCCCCAAAAACTGAAAAAAATCGCCCAAAACTGGATAAAATCGCCAAAACAGGAAAAAATCGCCAAAATGAAAAAAAAACGCCAAAATGAAAATGAAATCGCCAAATTAAAAAAAAAACTCCAAAAATGAAAATAAACCCCCAAAAACAGAAAAAAATCGCCAAAATGAAAAAAAACCCCAAAAGAGGAAAAAATCGCCAAAATGAAATAATCGCCAAAATGAAAAAAAAATCGCCAAAGTGAAAAAACCCAAAATAAAGAAAAAAATCTCCAGAATGAAAAAAACCCAAAAAACAGGAAAAAGATCGCCAAAATGAGAAAAAATCGCGAAAATGAAAAAAATCTCCAAAATATAAATAAAACGCTAGAAACAAAAAAAATCGCCAAAATAAAAAAAAACGCCAAAATGAAAAAAACCCCCAAAATTGGAAAAAAACGGAACCCTTCGTGCGCGAGTCAAAGTCGCACTTTACTGAATTTTTTAATATTAAAGGAATTAAATGAAACTAAGTTTTTTCTTATTTCGTTTTTTGCTTCGTTCACTTAACATATTTAATGTATTTTTTAAAAAACTAGATTGGTATCAATAATCAGAAAAATCCTAAAATTATGATTCCAGGGTTGGAAAACTTACACTTCTTGTGTTATGTAAAATTAAATAGGTCTAAATAATTATCTTTTCCTTTATAAATTAAATATATTTTATGCTTCTGAAAGAAAAAATTGGCGTATAAAATTATAAAAATTAAAACCAAGGCTCCAGAGATGGAAACTTTGGACTTTTTTTGATAGAGTAACTAAATAAAACTAAGTTTTTTCTTTTTTCCTTTTTGCTTTGTTCACTTAACATATTTTATGTATGTTTTAAGGAACTAGATTGGTATAAGGAATTAGAAAAATCCTAAATTATGATTTCAGGGTTGGAAAACTTACACCTTTTGTGTTATGTAAAATTAAATAGGTGTAAAAATTTTTTTTCTTTTCCTTTATAAATTGAATATATTTTATGCTTCTGAAAGAAAAGTTTGGCATTTAAAATTTGAAAAATTAAAATTACAGCTCCAAGGATGGAAACTTTGATATTTTTTGACATTAAGGTATAAAATTAATTTTGTTTTATTTCTTTGTTCACTTAATACACTTTATTAATTTTTTGAATGAGAAAAATCTAAAATGTTGGTTCCAGGGTTGGTAAATTTATTGTTTTTTTTACAAAAGTAACCAGGTCAAGTTAGTTTTTTCTTTTTGTTTACAAGTTTTATATACTTTATGACTTAGAATGAAATAGTTTGGCATAGAAATTAGAAAAATAAAAGACATAGCTCCAGAGCTGGAAAACTTAAATTTTTTCTGGTATATAAAACTAATTATTTCTTTGGTAATTACATATATTCTATATTGCATAAAGAAATAAATTAGTATTAAGAAACTCAGAATTATGGTTCCATGGTTGGAGATTGAAAAAAGTTTCGGTAAAAAAATAACCAAAAGTATTTTTTTTTCAGTTAAACAGATTTCATGTTCTAGGAAAATCATTAGTCAAGATTTTTTTATACATTGTTAATTTTTTTATGGATATCTAAACTAATTGAAGTATAAAAGAAGGTTTGTGCTTATTGTGCTCTCATCATAATAACTAGTAAATGGAGATAAAACTAAAATTTATCGCTAAAGATACATTAAAGGATATGTTCCGTTTAATTTTCCTGATACCTATCCTTTCTGCTGAACAAATTTCAAAAAAAAATCGTGTAGGAATAAAACGTTTACATAATACCACGATGTATACCATTGGCAATGGAAACTTTAAATTAAGACACTAAGCAGTTTTGCAACATCAATGATTATTAAATACGGGAAAATATAAAACAAGTTAATTTACTTGGTATGGAGGTGCAATACTAAGAATATTTTAGAGTTATTAAATAGCAGCATGGTTTTTGAACATCTCGAGAGCGAGTAAACAACCCCCAATTTTTATACCCTTTACCAACAAAAATGGTAAAAGGGTATATATAGGTTTGTCATTCCGTTTGTAATTTCTATAATATCAATAAGCGAACCATAAAATATATATATTCTGGATCCTTATGCATAGGGAAGACGAATAAGCGATGTCCGTCTGTCTGTACGTGAAATCGGTTTTTCGAAGCTCCCAGAAAAGCTAGAGACTTCGTTCTTGGACTGGTGTGTCAGAAATTTTCCAAAATAGATTGGTATTGAAATTCAGCAAAATCGGGCAGACGATTGCAGAGCTGGAAAACTTAAACTTTATTTTGCCATATAAAAGTAACTACCGAAAACAAATTTTTATTTTTTTTTTAAACTTAGTTTACACTTCAGTACGACTAAAAGTGGAATTTTAAATTAAAAAAATATAGAAAAATTAAAAAGACGTTTCCAGGGTTGGAAAACTACCTTTTTGTGTTATGTAAAATTAACTATGTCTAAAACTATGCAGGGTATTTTCTCGAGAACCGTAAGAGCTAGAGACCTGAAATTTGGACACAGTGTGTAGACCTTTGGCCGCTACAACAACAAATACATGAGAATTGGAAAGTAAAGGGTGTTCCAAAACGAGCATCGAAAAATTTTACAATCCCATGTAATATACATACAATTGAATGTATGTACATATGTATGTATATACACTTGAAATTTGTAAGCTTACAGACTACAAAAATTAACACTAAAATTTCAAAAAATTTTAATTTAAGGGTGTTCCATCAGTTACTGCAATTTTGACTATGCAATTTAGACAACTTGTTGTATCTTGGAAACCTTAAGAGCAAAACTCTTGAAATTTTCAAAAACGGTAAAACTAAAAAATCCAAAAATTATAAAATCGCCAAACCGAAAAAAATTGCCAAAAACAAAAAAAAATCGCCAAAACGAAAAAAAAGCACCAAATTACAAAAAAATGTCTTAAGACTAAAATAAATCGCGAATAACCGGAAAAATTGCTAAAATAAAAAAAATCGCCAAAATGAAAGAAAATCACATAAATAAAAAAACCCCAGAATGAAAAAAAATCGCCAAAATGAAAAAAAATCGCCAAAACGAAAAAAACCCCACAAAAACAGAAAAAATCGCCAAAATTAAAAAAAGCCCAAAAACAGGAAAAAATTGCCACAATGAAAAACAATCGAAAAAAGGAAAAAGTCACCAAAATGAAAAAAGCCCCAAAAACTGAAAAAAATCGCCCAAAACTGGATAAAATCGCCAAAACAGGAAAAAATCGCCAAAATGAAAAAAAAACGCCAAAATGAAAATGAAATCGCCAAATTAAAAAAAAAACTCCAAAAATGAAAATAAACCCCCAAAAACAGAAAAAAATCGCCAAAATGAAAAAAAACCCCAAAAGAGGAAAAAATCGCCAAAATGAAATAATCGCCAAAATGAAAAAAAAATCGCCAAAGCGAAAAAACCCAAAATAAAGAAAAAAATCTCCAGAATGAAAAAAACCCAAAAAACAGGAAAAAGATCGCCAAAATGAGAAAAAATCGCGAAAATGAAAAAAATCTCCAAAATATAAATAAAACGCTAGAAACAAAAAAAATCGCCAAAATAAAAAAAAAACGCCAAAATGAAAAAAACCTCCAAAATTGGAAAAAAACGGAACCCTTCGTGCGCGAGTCAAAGTCGCACTTTACTGAATTTTTTAATATTAAAGGAATTAAATGAAACTAAGTTTTTTCTTATTTCGTTTTTTGCTTCGTTCACTTAACATATTTAATGTATTTTTTAAAAAACTAGATTGGTATCAATAATCAGAAAAATCCTAAAATTATGATTCCAGGGTTGGAAAACTTACACTTCTTGTGTTATGTAAAATTAAATAGGTCTAAATAATTATCTTTTCCTTTATAAATTAAATATATTTTATGCTTCTGAAAGAAAAAATTGGCGTATAAAATTATAAAAATTAAAACCAAGGCTCCAGAGATGGAAACTTTGGACTTTTTTTGATAGAGTAACTAAATAAAACTAAGTTTTTTCTTTTTTCCTTTTTGCTTTGTTCACTTAACATATTTTATGTATGTTTTAAGGAACTAGATTGGTATAAGGAATTAGAAAAATCCTAAATTATGATTTCAGGGTTGGAAAACTTACACCTTTTGTGTTATGTAAAATTAAATAGGTGTAAAAATTTTTTTTCTTTTCCTTTATAAATTGAATATATTTTATGCTTCTGAAAGAAAAGTTTGGCATTTAAAATTTGAAAAATTAAAATTACAGCTCCAAGGATGGAAACTTTGATATTTTTTGACATTAAGGTATAAAATTAATTTTGTTTTATTTCTTTGTTCACTTAATACACTTTATTAATTTTTTGAATGAGAAAAATCTAAAATGTTGGTTCCAGGGTTGGTAAATTTATTGTTTTTTTTACAAAAGTAACCAGGTCAAGTTAGTTTTTTCTTTTTGTTTACAAGTTTTATATACTTTATGACTTAGAATGAAATAGTTTGGCATAGAAATTAGAAAAATAAAAGACATAGCTCCAGAGCTGGAAAACTTAAATTTTTTCTGGTATATAAAACTAATTATTTCTTTGGTAATTACATATATTCTATATTGCATAAAGAAATAAATTAGTATTAAGAAACTCAGAATTATGGTTCCATGGTTGGAGATTGAAAAAAGTTTCGGTAAAAAAATAACCAAAAGTATTTTTTTTTCAGTTAAACAGATTTCATGTTCTAGGAAAATCATTAGACAAGATTTTTTTATACATTGTTAATTTTTTTATGGATATCTAAACTAATTGAAGTATAAAAGAAGGTTTGTGCTTATTGTGCTCTCATCATAATAACTAGTAAATGGAGATAAAACTAAAATTTATCGCTAAAGATACATTAAAGGATATGTTCCGTTTAATTTTCCTGATACCTATCCTTTCTGCTGAACAAATTTCAAAAAAAAATCGTGTAGGAATAAAACGTTTACATAATACCACGATGTATACCATTGGCAATGGAAACTTTAAATTAAGACACTAAGCAGTTTTGCAACATCAATGATTATTAAATACGGGAAAATATAAAACAAGTTAGTTTACTTGGTATGGAGGTGCAATACTAAGAATATTTTAGAGTTATTAAATAGCAGCACGGTTTTTGAACATCTCGAGAGCGAGTAAACAACCCCCAATTTTTATACCCTTTACCAACAAAAATGGTAAAAGGGTATATATAGGTTTGTCATTCCGTTTGTAATTTCTATAATATCAATAAGCGAACCATAAAATATATATATTCTGGATCCTTATGCATAGGGAAGACGAATAAGCGATGTCCGTCTGTCTGTACGTGAAATCGGTTTTTCGAAGCTCCCAGAAAAGCTAGAGACTTCGTTCTTGGACTGGTGTGTCAGAAATTTTCCAAAATAGATTGGTATTGAAATTCAGCAAAATCGGGCAGACGATTGCAGAGCTGGAAAACTTAAACTTTATTTTGCCATATAAAAGTAACTACCGAAAACAAATTTTTATTTTTTTTTTAAACTTAGTTTACACTTCAGTACGACTAAAAGTGGAATTTTAAATTAAAAAAATATAGAAAAATTAAAAAGACGTTTCCAGGGTTGGAAAACTACCTTTTTGTGTTATGTAAAATTAACTATGTCTAAAACTATGCAGGGTATTTTCTCGAGAACCGTAAGAGCTAGAGACCTGAAATTTGGACACAGTGTGTAGACCTTTGGCCGCTACAACAACAAATACATGAGAATTGGAAATTAAAGGGTGTTCCAAAACGAGCAACGAAAAATTTTAAAATCCCATGTAATGTACATACAATTGTATGTATGTATGTATATACACTTGAAATTTGTAAAGTTAGTGTATTTTTATACAGACTACAAAAATTAACACTAAAATTTCAAAAAAATTAAATTAAAGGGTGTTCCATCAGTTAATGCAATTTTGACTATGCGATTTTGACAACTTGCTGTATCTTGGAAACCGTAAGAGCAAAACTCTTGAAATTTTCAAAAACGGTAAAACTAAAAAAGCGAAAAATTATGAAATCGCCAAACCGAAAAAAATCGCCAAAAACAAAAAAAAAATCGCCAAAATTAAAAAAAAGCATCAAATTACAAAAAAAAAATGTCTAAGACTAAAATAAATCGCGAATTACGGGAAAAATTGCTAAAATGAAAAAAAATCGCCAAAATGAAAGAAAATCACCTAAATGACAAAAAACCCCAAAGTGAAAAAAATTCGCCAAAACGAAAAAACCCCACAAAATCAGAAAAAATCGCCAAAATGAAAAATAAAACCCAAAAACAGGAAAAAAATCGCCAAAATGAAAAAGCCCCAAAACAGGAAAAATCGCAAAAATGAAAAAAAAACGCCAAAATGAAAAAAATCGCCAAATTGAAAAAAAAACTCCAAAATGAAAATAAACCCCCAAAAACAGAAAAAAATCGCCAAAATGAAAAAAACCCCAAAACATAACATAGAAAAAAATCGCAAAAAATTAAAAAAAAAATCGCCAAAATGAAAAAAAATCGCCAAAACGAAAAAAATCGCCAAAATGAAAAAAAAAAACCCAAAAACAGGAAAAAGATCGCCAAAATGAAAAAAACCCAAAAAAAAAGGAAAAAGATCGCCAAAATAAAAAAAAATCGCCAAAATGAAAAAAATCTCCAAAATAAAAAAAAAACGCTAAGAACAGAAAAAAATCGCCAAAATAAAAAAAAACCCACAAATGAAAAAAACCCCCAAAATAGGAAAAAATGGAAAAAGAATCGCCAAAATGAAAAAATCTTCAAAATGAAAATAAGCCCCCAAAAACAGAAAAAAATCGCCAAAATTAAAAAAGCAGAAAAAACAAGTAAGAGTGCTATATTCGGCTGTGCCGAATCTTATATACCCTTTACCAACGTGCGTACATATATATAGTATACAGACACATACAAACATATTTGTTTTGGAAAAAATTTATAATTTTTTTCTCTAAAGCAATTAATAGTTAGTGACCTTTCAGTATTTTTCGATTAAACAATTTGTTTCAATTATTTTATTTTCGATATAAGCAATAGTTGAATATTTTACTCTACACTCTGTGGTTAAGATATATTTTACATTCACTCTTATTTCAGTCAACATCGACGTCACGTCAATACATTACCAAAATATTGGGGCTTGTTTACTCGCTCTCGAGATGTTCAAAAACCGTGCTGCTATTTAATAACTCTAAAATATTCTTAGTATTGCACCTCCATACCAAGTAAACTAACTTGTTTTATATTTTCCCGTATTTAATAATCATTGATGTTGCAAAACTGCTCAGTGTCTTGATTTAAATTTCCCATTGCAAATGGTATACATCGTGGTATTATGTAAACGTTTTATTCCTACAGGATTTGTTTGAAATTTGTTCAGCAGAAAGGATAGGTATCAGGAAAATGAAACGAACATGTCCTTTATGTCTTTAGCGATAAATTTTAGTTTTATCTCCATTTACTAAAAATTAATAGTTATTATGCTGAGAGCACAATAAGCACAAACCTTCGTTTATACTTCAATTAGTTTAGATATCCATAAAAAAATTAAACATGTATAAAAAATCTTGAGTAATGATTTTCCTAAAACATGAAATCTGTTTAACTGAAAAAAAAATATTTTTGGTTATTTTTTTACCGAAACTTTTTTTAAGCTCCAACCCTGGAACCATTTTTCTGAGTTTCTTTATAAAATATAGAATATATGTAATTACCAAAGTAATAATTAGTTTTATATACCAGAAAAAATTTAAGTTTTCTAGCTCTGGAGCTATGTCTTTTATTTTTCTAATTTCTATGCCAAACTATTTCATTCTAAGTCATAAAGTATATAAAACTTGTAAACAAAAAGAAAAAACTAAATTGACCTAGTTACTTTTGTAAAAAACAATAAATTTAGCAACCCTGGAATCAACCTTTTAGATTTTTCTAATTTAAAAAATTAATAAAGTGTGTTAAGTGAACAAAGAAATAAAAAAAATTAATTTTATACTTTAATATTAAAAAAAAATCAAAGTTTCCATCTTTGGAGCTGTAATTTTCATTTTTCAAATTATATACGCCAAATTTTTCTTTCAGAAGCATAAAATATATTAAATTTATAAAGGAAAAGAAAAACATTTTTAGAACTATTTAATTTTGCATAACACAAAAAGTGTAAGTTTTCCAACCCTGGAATCATAATTTAGGATTTTTCTAATTCCTTATACCAATCCAGTTCTTTAAAAAATACATAAAATATGTTAAGTGAACGAAGGAAAAACTAAGTAAGAAAAAACTTAGTTTCATTTAGTTCCTTTAATATTAAAAAATTCAGTAAAGTGCGGCTTTGACTCGCGCACGAAGGGTTCCGTACATTCGGTTCTGAGCTTTTTTTAATGTGGCTTTTTTGCTTTTTTGAAGTTTTTTTTCAGTTTAATCGATTTTTTCAGTTTTGTCGCTTTTTTCTCATTTTGGCGATTTTTTCTATTTTTCTCAGTTTTTTTCATTTTGGCGATTTTTTCTGTTTTTGGGGCTTATTTTCATTTTGAAGATTTTTTTCATTTTGGCGATTCTTTATCCATGTTGGCGAATTTTTCCTATTTTGGGGTTTTTTTTCATTTTGGCGATTTTTTTTCATTTTGGCGAAATTTTCCTGTTTTTGGGCTTTTTTTTTGTTTTGGCGATTTTTTTCTGTTTTTTGGGGTTTTTTCGTTTTGGCGATTTTTTTCATTTTGGCGTTTTTTTTTATTTTGGCGATTTTTTTCTGTTTTGGGGCTTTTTTTTAATTTTGGTGATTTTTTCAGTTTTTTTGGGTTTATTTTCGTTTTGGCGATTTTTTTCATTTTGGCGATTTTTTTTCATTTTGGCGATTTTTTCCTGTTTTTAGGCTTTTTTTTGTTTTGGCGATTTTTTTCTGTTTTTTTGGGGTTTTTTTTCGTTTGGCGATTTATATTCATTTTGGCGATTTTTTTTCATTTTGCCGTTTTTTTTTCTGTTTTGGGGCTTTTTTTCATTTTGGCGATTTTTTTCTGTTTTTTGGGGTTTTTTTCGTTTTGGCAATTTTTTCATTTTGGTGTTTTTTTTTTTATTTTGGCGATTTTTTTCAGTTTTGGGGCTTTTTTCATTTTGGAGATTTTTTCTGTTTTTTGGGTTTTTTTTCGTTTTGGCGATTTTTTTCATTTTGGCGATTTTTTCCTGTTTTGAGGCTTTTTTTTTTTGTTTTGGCGATTTTTTTCTGTTTTTTTGGGGTTTTTTTCATTTTGGCAATTTTTTTTCATTTTTGCGTTTTTTTTCATTTTGGCGATTTTTTTCTGTTTTTGGGGCTTTTTTTCTTTTTGGCGATTTTTTTTCTGTTTTAGGGCTTTTTTTATTTTGAAGATTTTTTTCATTTTGGCAATTTTTTTTTTCATTTTAGCAATTTTTCCGGTTATTCGCAATTTATTTTAGTCTTAGACATTTTTTTTTGTAATTTGGTGCTTTTTCTCGTTTTGGCGTTTTTTTTTTGCTTTTGGCGATTTTCTTCGGTTTGGCGATTTTATAATTTTTGATTTTTTAGTTTTACCGATTCTGAAAATTTCAAGAGTTTTGCTCCAAGATACAGCAAGTTGTCAGAATTGCATAGTCAAAATTGCATTAACTGATGGAACACCCTTTAATTTAAATTTTTTGAAATTTTAGTGTTAATTTTTGTAGTCTGTATAAAAATACACTAGCATTACAAATTTCAAGTGTATATACATACATACATACAATTGTATGTATATTACATGAGATTTTAAAATTTTTCGTTGTTCGTTTTGGAACACCCTTTAATTTCCAATTCTCATGTATTTGTTGTTGTAGCGGCCAAAGATCTACAAACTGTGTCCAAATTTCAGGTCTCGAACTCTTACGGTTCTCGAGAAAATACCCTGCATAGTTTTAGACATAGTTAATTTTACATAACACAAAAAGTTAAAGTTTTCCAACCCTGGAAACGTCTTTTTATTTTTTTTATATTTTTTTAATTTAAAATTCCAATTTTAGTCGTACTGAAGTGTAAAATAAATTTATTTATTAAAAAAAATAAAAATTTGTTTGCGGTAGTTACTTTTATATGGCAAAATGAAGTTAAAGATTTCCAGCTCTGCAATCGTCTGCTCGATTTTGCTGAATTTCAATACCAATCTAAGTTGGACCATTTCTGATACACCAGTCCAAGAACGAATTCTCTAGCTCTTCTGGGAGCTTCGGAAAACCGATTTCACGTACACCGGACGGACGGACGGACAGACGGACGGACGGACAGACGGACATCGCTTATTCGTCTTCGCCCAGACCCAGAATATATATATTTTTTTGGTCGCAAATTAAAATTATGGAAATTACACACGGAATGACAAACCTACATATATCCTTTTCCATTTTTGGTAAAGGGTATAAACAGAAAAAAATCGCCAAAATGAGAAAAAAGTGACAAAACTGAAAAAATAGTTTAAACTGAAAAAAAAACTTCAAAAAAGCAAAAAAAAGGCACATTAAAAAATGCTCAGAGCCGAATGTATGGAACCCTTCGTGCGCGAGTCAAAGTCGCACTTTACTGAATTTTTTAATATTAAAGGAATTAAATGAAACTAAGTTTTTTCTTATTTCGTTTTTGCTTCGTTCACTTAACATATTTTATGTATTTTTTAAAGAACTAGATTGGTATCAATAATCTGAAAAATCCAAAATTATGACTCCAGGGTTGGAAAACTTACACTTTTTGTGTTATGTAAAATTAAATATGTAGGTCTAAATAATTATCTTTTCCTTTATAAATTCTTTATATTTTATGCTTCTGAAAGAAAAAATTGGCGTATAAAATTATAAAAATGAAAACCAAGGCTCCAGAGATAGAAACTTTGAACTTTTTTTGATAATAGAGTAACTAAATAAAACTAAGTTTTTTATTTTTTCCTTTTTGCTTTGTTCACTTTACATATTTTATGTATGCTTTAAAGAACTAGATTGGTATAAGGAATTAGAAAAATCCTAAATTATGATTACAGGGTTGGAAAACTTACACTTTTTGTGTTATGTAAAATTAAATAGGTCTAAAAATTTGTTTATTTTCCTTTATAAATTGAATATATTTTATGCTTCTGAAAGAAAAGTTTGGCGTTTAAAATTTTAAAAATGAAAATTACAGCTCCAAGGATGGAAACTTTGATGTTTTTTATATTAAGGTATAAACACTTTATTAATTTTTTAAATCAGAAAAATCTAAAGTTTTGGTTCCAGGGTTGGTAAATTTATTGTTTTTTTACAAAAGTAACTAGGTCAAGTTAGTTTTTTCTTTATTTAAAGTTCCCATTGCAAATGGTATACATCGTGGTATTACGTAAAAGTTTTATTCCTACGGGATTTTTTTGAAATTTGTTCAGCAGAAAGGAAAGGTATCAGGAAAATGAAACGGAACATGTCCTTTAATTTATCTTTAGCGATAAATTTTATTTTTTTTTTCAAAAAAAGTTCAAAGTTTCCATCTCTGGAGCCTTGGTTTTCATTTTTATAATTTTATACGCCAATTTTTTCTTTCAGAAGCATAAAATATAAAGAATTTATAAAGGAAAAGATAATTATTTAGACCTACATATTTAATTTTACATAACATAAAATTGTAACTTTTCCAACCCTGGAGTCATAATTTTGGATTTTTCTGATTATTGATACCAATCTAGTTCTTTAAAAAATACATAAAATATGTTAAGTGAACAAAGCAAAAACGAAATAAGGAAAAACTTAGTTTAATTTAATTCCTTTAATATTAAAAAATTCAGTAAAGTGCGACTTTGAATCGCGCCCGAAGGGTTGGCTTTTTTGCTTTTTTTAAGTTTTTTTCAGTTGAAACGATTTTTTCAGTTTTGTAATTTTTTTCGTTTTGGCGATTTTTTTCTGAGTTTGGACGTTTTTTTCATTTTGGCGATATTTTTCAGTTTTTGGGGGTTTTTTTTAATTTTGGCGATTTTTTTTCATTTTAGCGATTTTTTTCTGATTTTGGAGATTTTTTTCATTTTGGCGATTTTTTCCTGTTTTGGGGTTTTTTTCATTTTGGCGATTTTTTCTGTTTTTTTGGGGTTTTTTTCGTTTTGGCGATTTTTTTCATTTTGGCTTTTTTTTAATTTTGGCGATTTTTCATTTTGGCGATTTTTTTTTTCATTTTAGCAATTTTTCCGGTTTTTCGCGATTTATTTTAGTCTTAGACATTTTTTTTAATTTGGTGCTTTTTTCCGATTTGTCGATTTTTTTTTTGTTTTTGGCGATTTTTTTCGGTTTGGCGAATTTATAATTTTATGATTTTTTAGTTTTACCGTTTTAGAAAATTTCAAGAGTTTTGCTCTTAGGGTTTCCAAGATACATGCAGATGTATTAACTGATGGAACACCCTTTAATTTAAATTTTTTGAAATTTTATGCCCTAATTCAGTAAGAAGAATTAGGACGTTTTTGTTTGAAAATGCTTCTGAGTTCTTGTCTTTGAAGTCTAAATTATTTTCTTCAAAAATGGTTGTTGTCTTTGACAATGAAAAATATAAATATTATTGCCATGTTTTTAAAACATAAAAATTCAATTAAATTATTATACAATAGTTTGAAAAATATATGTGTTAATTCTTTTGATTCTTTTTATTTGGTATCAAAATAAAAAGAATCTCTAGTTGAATTAAAATTTAAGCAAAACGCTTACTTTTTTTTTGTTTTGTTTAACTTTTTTTATTCATATTTTTGCCAAGTCTCAAGTACACTTAAATTCTTTCCCACAATTTAATTAAAATAAAATTAATTTATTTCTCACACATTTATCAAGCCAGAGGCCCGTTTCTCAAAACTACAAATTACAAATCTACAAGTAAAATACACACAAAACAACAATAAAATTTGTAAAAGTGTTGTTGTTTTGTGTGTATTTTACTTGTAGATTTGTAATTTGTATTTTTGAGAAACGGGCCCCAGGTATAAGAACCATCATGTCAGCATAATTGACGAAATAAATAAAACATTTTTTTTATTTTCCACGTGTGTTTCAAATTACCAGCCAGACAGTAGTGAAATTGAATATCTGTTTTGCTTAGCTTACGATGGGAATGAATTTGGCAAGATAATAATGAACAGTTTCTGGCCGTTTTAAATTATGTTTGTACTCTTATTGATTTTTTTTATTATTTTATTTTTTGTTATTGTCTTAGTTTTAAGTTAATTTTTACCTTTTGTATAAATATTAAAATTATTGAATAAAATTTATGATTGCTACTTAAATCGTCACACACTTCACTTCTTTGAGTCAATTAGATTATCCTGGTGTACTACCTGAATAACTAATTGATTCCTCCACAACTTGAGTTATCCTTGTGTACCACTTGGGTAAAAAACATCAACATTCTTTAAATTGCTTATCCTTGTGTACCACTTGGATAAGCCCCACCACTTACATCTCAGTTAAGCCAGGCAAACGAGTCTGGTATTAACATTTTTGGCGACCGTGACAGGACACGCAATCCTCGAATTAACTAATAGTGCCATCACTTCCCTGCTTTCCACAACAACTAATCCACCATGGAAACAACCTCAACAAAACTGCTCCGCCAACTAAAGGAAACGGGAGAACATATTGCAACCATTATTCGAAATTTCACCAAGGATTCAGCCAGCCGGAAAACCGCAACCTATTACCAGGAACGACTATATCGTCTAAAGACAGCTTGGACAGAGTTCGACACGGCTGACAATGAATTACGAGAGTTGAAGGACATAAACACATCTGATGAATACTTCACATCCGACTACTATATTCGAATTGAGGCCATGGCGACGAAATATATAGCTATAATGGAACGTGAGCTCGATAATCAAGGTAAAGAATCCGGGAAAAAAGAACTTCCTAATCCCAAACCTGCAAATACAGGTCAAACGCAAGCCGGGGCAACTGGGGGACATGATCCCAATCCCAAATCGGCAAATGCAGGTCAAACGCAAGCCGGGGCAACTGGGGGACATGATCCCTATCCCACATCGGCAAACTCAGGTCAATAGCAAGCCGGCGCAACTGAGGGACACGATGGATTAATCAGCCGGTCACTTGGAAAAATGGCGGCGCTTACTCGACAGCTAGAAGGCCTTCAGTTGCAACCAGGTCAAGATCAATCTTACTACGATGTAAAAAAGGCCACTATCTCTCAGCTGTGGCTTCAATTAGAAAGGCTTAATGATGAATTACTGGACAAATATCCCGACCCAGACATTGCTGGTTACGATACAAGCAGATATGTTCGCCTCGAACAAGCTGCACAATCAGCAATCATACCGGCCAATAGAAGCCTCCACCACTCAACCACAGAAACTACGGCCAGACCATCAACCTTACCTTTGCCTACGATCACCATTACAAAATTTGAAGGTGACTACATGAAATGGACATCATTCTCCGATTTATTTACAAGAATCGTACATGAGCAACAGATGTCTGATGCTCATAAAATGTGGTATTTAAAAACCAACGTCATTGGTGAAGCAGCGAACCTCATTAATCATCTTGCGGTTACTGCAGACAATTATCTGGTGGCGTGGCAATTGCTGCAAGATCGATACAACAATAAAAGGGTAATGGTAGCAACAGCAGTTCAGAGACTACTTGACCAACCATCTGGGGCATCCACATTAGGTGCTATTAAGCGATTGCACGATACAACAAAGGAATGTTTGGCAGCTCTCTCCAACATGGGCTTCAAATATTATCGTGGGATCCAATCCTTATCCACATCCTGGTTAAAAAGTTAGATAAAACAGTGCATGCTCAATATGAGCAATCAATTCCTCACCCAAAGGAACTACAAACAATCAACCAATTTCTGACATTCCTTGATAACTATTTTCACACTCTGGGAGCAATGGGACACAAGGAAAAACCTTCGTTTTCCACTAACAAAATATGCGCGCTTACAGCACAACCTCGACACGAAAACCGGTTGTGCATAGTTTGCAAGCGAGATTCCCACCCATTGTATCGATGTAAGAAATTCATCGATGTAAGCTCAACAAACAGACTAAACATGATACAGAAACATAAATTATGTGTCAATTGCTTTAGTAGTACCCATAGTACCAAACAATGTGCAATTTCAGGCCGCTGCCAGAAATGTGGAAAAAAGCACCATACCTTGGTACATCTGGAACCAACCCCACAAGGTTATTCGTCATCAAGAAAAATTACTCCTCCTAAGAAAGAAATTGACTCAGACAGAAAGGCAGCTACACTTAACAACCCCTCCACAACAAACGTGACATCTCTCGATAGCACACCACAGGACGAAGCTGAAAGCATGACGACAAGTTCCGTCGGCAGAAGACCATATGTCCTACTAGGAACAGCGTTGGTAAAGGTCAAGGCAAATGGACTAGAAACTGAATGTAAGGCAATTCTCGACTCGGGCTCACAAGTCAACCTCATTACAGAGAGATTAGTCACAACTCTAGGGCTCCCAGCAAGAACCACCTCAATTTCAATCAATGGAATTGGAAAAAACCGCACCAAAGTTCAACACCGTGTCAACATATCACTTCAATCCAGACTCAACAACTTTTCAACTCGGTGATGACCTCCCAATATTACAAAATACCACCTTTGGCTGGATAGTATCTGGAAAGGTATCTGGAGAACAACTCTCATCAGCAATATGTGGTACTTTAACTGAAGAGGATAAAATGAATACGGCTATTGAACGATTTTGGAAACTGGAAGAGATCGAGAGCACTGGGCATCAATTATCTCCCTATGACGCCCAATGTGAGGCACATTTCAATCAACACACTATTCGTAACAAAGAAGGACGGTTCGTAGTACGACTTCCATTCTGTACTTGTACGAGAATTTAACTTTATTTTAAGTTAAATTGATAACTTTTATTTTAGCGATGGTAAGTTACTATAATTTCATATGTAGTGTATTTCAATTTATTACATTAGATGTCTCAGCAGTGAGTTGGAAAAAATTATAAATCTTCTGTTAGCAGCGAGGCAGTAAATTCAAGTGACTTTTTAACAAATTTAAGAAAGACATTAAAGTGATTTACAAAAATGCATAACAGTACTTGATAATTGTTAATTAATAGCTTAATATACGTTTTACATATTAACATACATACATATGTACGTAAATAAATGCATTTATATGTACGTAATACGAGAGTATATAAAAAAACCATTATTTTATTATTTGTCTCAATGCATTTACTTTAATGAGAGTAGTTAAAATCGCATATAGATATGTATGTATGTAGATTAGCATAGAACTACAAAAGTTGAATACATAACTGCCTTAGCTATCAAGTATTGTTCACACTAGCCAATAAGTTTAAATGTAATGATTATATATCTTATATACATAATGGAAAAAATATATAGCAAATGAGTTTTTCATCAACATTCTCCCCCACTAAGTACGACAGTACTTAAACCGAGGAGGAATCATCATCACCATGAACTCTAGAGTTTGAATCGTTCTCTATGTCCTCATAGCAATCATTTGTAGGTAGAAGGGCAATTTTAGAAATTGGGCGTTTAAAGTTTTTTCCGTTTGTAAACAGAGTGACCACCCTTACACAACCATCTTTTCCGGGATGAATATCTTGGATACGAGCAAGCGGCCATTCTCCTGGAATACTTCGTTCATCAAATACAACCACTAAATCTCCAATTTTGGGACTTTGTTTTATTTTGAGCCATTTGGGTCGAGCTTGAAGTCGACACATCCATTCGATAGACCAACGTTGCCAAAAATGCTGTTTTAACTTTTCAATGGTTTTCCACCTGTTAAGTCGATCAATGTTGACCTCGAGCAAATCCTCTTCCGGTACACATAGAGTGGGTTCCCCAATCAATAAATGAGCTGGAGTGAGAGCATTGCAGTCAGATAGATCTGAGGATAGAGGACACAGCGGCCTAGAATTTAAACAACTCTCAATCTGAGCTAAAGCTAAGTAGAAAGCTCCTCGAATGTCAAAATACGATTCTGCATCACTCTCCTTAAATGATATTTTGTAGACTTGACGCCGGCCTCCCAAAGGCCACCAAAGTTTGGAGAGGCTGGAGGTATAAAATGCCACTTGGTACCATTTGCAGTCAGTCGGTTGATTATTTCATCTGGGATCGATGATTTGCTTCGATTATACAGAACTTGCAGATGCTTGTTAGCTCCAACAAAGTTTGTGCCACAGTCCGAATACAAGTCAGTGCAGGCACCACGACGGGACACAAAGCGCCTAAAGGCGGCCAAAAATGCATCGGTTGACAGGTTTTTACTGCTTCCAAATGGAGCGCCTTCGTAACCATGCATATAAACAAACATATATAACCTTTTGTTGTTACTGAATTTCTTGCAGTTGATTGTTTAATAACAATTGGACCCGCATAATCAACACCACTGTGCCTAAATGGACGCGCCGGTTTAAGGCGAACGCTAGGGAGGCTTCCCATCAACTGCTGGGATGCTTTTGCATTATATTTGAAGCACGTTACACATTTTCGCAAAATTCGTTTAGCAATGCTTCTACTTGACATTATCCAATATTCTCGTGAGATATAAGCTTGCATTTGGATCAAACCACCATGTAAAGTCTTGATGTGTGCATCTATAAATAATAGATAAGTCAAAGGATTACGTTTCTTTAGTAAAATTGGGTGTATTGAACAATAATCAAGGTCCGAGTTTTGAATTCTACCACCAACTCTAAGTATTTGAGAGGAATCAAAAAATGGGCACAGTTGTGCTAAAGCGCTGTTTTTTATAATGTGACCTTTCTTTTCAAGTTCCAAAAATTCGTTTGAAAAATCCACCTCTTGTGAAAGTTTGATAAGTCTTAAGCGAGCAAACTTTAGCTCTTCGGTTGAAAGAAACCCTATCATCTTACCGTTACCTTCAATTTGTGAATTTTTATTGTTTTGGGTGTTATGTTTAAAACGAAATATGTATGCAGTAACGCGTATCAATTTGCAAAGAGAAGAAAATCTTGTCAATAAATCGGGATATTCTTTTACATTTGTTGCAATCGAATGCATATTTAAAGCTGATTCAGTAGGAATTTCATCAATTTCATATAAATTTAATATAGGTTGTTTTGGCCATTTTTCTGAAGGTTCAGTTAACCACTTAGGGCCATGCCACCACAGCTCGTGCTCAACTAATTCATTCGACGATATACCTCGGGATGCGCAGTCAGCAGGATTTTCACGTGAAGATATATATCGCCATTGAGATGTATGAGATATGCGTTGGATTTCTGCGACTCTGTTTCCAACAAATACGGGCCATCTAGACGACTGACCACGTATCCATGAGAGCACAGTTGTGCTATCAGTCCAATAATAAACATTTGAAATTTCTTGGCCAAGTGATGTGGTTAGTCGATCTACTAATTTAGCCAATAAAGTTGCACCACATAATTCCATTCGAGGTATTGTTAGGCGCTTTATAGGGCCTACTTTAGTTTTTGCTTGGATTAAATGCACTTTTGTACCCAAATCTGAAGTAGTCTTTGCGTAGACAGCAGCCGCGTAAGCTAATTTGGACGAGTCGGAAAAGCCGTGAATTTCAATTTCAACACCACTACGCACTCCAATCCAACGAGGAATTTTAATATACTCAAGGCATTTTAAATTATTACGATATGTTATCCATTTTTTCTCCATAGCATCAGGAAGGCGATCATTCCATTCAATGCCAAGTAGCCATAAATTTTGAAATTCAACTTTTGCAAGAATTGTAGTTGGGGAAAGCCAGCCCAGAGGATCATAAAGTCTTGCTGAGTCTGACAGCAAACTTCTTTTCGTAACTACTGATGTGTTTTCGAAATTTATTTTAAATGAAAAGCAATCTTCTACAGTGTTCCACTTGAGACCAAGTGCTTTTATTGTATTAGGTTGATTTAGTTCAAATATTTCTGAATGTTCTCTAAATTCCACGGGAATCAACTCTAACAGTTCTCGTGAGTTTGTTGTCCATTTACGCAAATTGAACTTGCCTTCATTAAGCAGACCGCATAATTGAGTATGCAATTGGTAAGCTTCTGATAAGCTATCGGCTCCAGAAATAACGTCATCGACATAAGTATCTGAATTTAGCACGCTACAGGCCAACGGATATTTTTCCTTTTCATCCAATGCTAATTGTTGTAGAACCCTAATCGAAAGAAATGGCGCAGGTGTGGTACCATAAGTAACTGTCAAAAGTTTGTAAATCGAAATTTCTTCCGAGCCCACATTTCTCCACAAAATCTGTTGGAACTTTCTTTGTTCCTGAACCACTAGAATTTGCCTAAACATTTTTTCTAAATCTGCTCGAAAGCCAATTTTAAAACGTCTCCACCGATTTATAATTGTAGGCAAAGCATTTTGCAATGCGGGGCCAGCTGCCAGTTCTTCATTCAACGAAGATTGAGCATATCGCTTGCAGCTACCGTCGAAAACAACCCTCAATTTAGTAGTAGTACTATTTTCTCTTAAAACACCATGATGAGGTAAAAAGAATCCATTTCTGCCCAAATCGCGAGGATAAGTGCCAGCTTTTTCCATATGCCCAAGGCGTTCATACTCCTCCATAAAATCTGTATAAAGTTCTCCAAAGTTCTTATTTAATTTACATTTCGATTCAATATTTTTCAAACGAGAAAGTGCTGCATAGTCTGTATGTTCAAAAAGAGGAAGTGGGTGACCCTTTAGTAGTGATTTAAACGGTAATGACACAGTAAAACGTCCAGATGAATCACGAGAAGTAGTGTTTTTGAAATGTTGTTCACAAAGAATTTCTTCTTCCGTTAAAACTTTTCTCTCTAACAGTTCTTCTTGTTCCCAAAAGGACTGCAATTGTTTATCTAATGAACAAACATTGACTGTGATAGTGTGCTGATAAGAATTATCAGAGGTAGGGCCAGAAACTATCCACCCGAAATGTGTTAGCTGCAAGAACAAACCATCTTCAAATTTATGTTGCTGAGGGAGGACAATCTCTCCGTAAACATCTCCTCCTAGCAAAAGGTCAATTTCACCATGTTTTGAAAATTGAGGATCAGCTAAAGAAAATTTCTTCAAATCAGGTAATAATTTCTCGTTTATAGCCATAGGTTGATATCCTGTTATTTTGGATAGAACTAAAGCATCACAATCGATTTTAAAATTTGTTTTGATTCTCGAGAAGACGGACAAATTAACGTAATTCCTTGCAATTGTGGGTTGATCTCCACCCACTCCGCTTATTTCAACATAGCCTTTTTTATAACATAAGTTTAAGGCATCTGCAGCCTTTTTAGTGATAAATGTAGCTTGAGCACATTGATCAAGAAGAGCACGTAATATAACATCACCCTGAGAGGTTTTCAATAAAACACGTACCGTAGCAAGTAGTACTTGTTGTCTTTTTCTACTAGCAAATGTTTTGGCATTATCAACTACGTGAGCAGTGATGTTCTCAAGTGCTTGAGAGGACGAAGGTGTTTGAGAAGTCATAGTAGGTTCAAGGGAAGGAGTGTCAATTGAGCGGTTTGTGAAATACTCATTGTGGACCGTGGTATGGTGGTTTTGTTGACAGACTTGACATCGGGAAGCTACATGACATTTGTTACTGAAGTGGCCTGGTGTTAAACAATTTCGACATATTCGCTTTGAATTCAAAAATTCTCTTTTTTCAGCCGACGATAATGCAGAAAACTTAAAACATTTGAAAAGAAGGTGACGCTTATTGCAGCAGGGGCAGTTAGAGTCGTTATTCGTAGAGACAGCATTCACATAACGTCGAGAATGGAGTTTACCTTTACTTTGATATTGTGCAGTTTTTGTTTTCAAAAAAGATATATTATGGGTTGAATCAGTCTGATCAGAAATAGTTTCTAGTGTTCTAAATGTTGATTCTAAAAATGTAAATAAATCTTCAATTGGAGGGATTTGAGTCGACGCTCTGAGTGATTGCTCCCATTCCTTACGCGTCTGTACATCTAGCTTATTTACAGTCATATAAATAAGCATAGCATGTTCGCCATCAGTATTTATTTCTAGAGCACGAAGTAGGGCAATACTAGTTCGAGTTGTATCTAAAATTGTCTGAATACTTTTCGCAGAGCCATCAGAAACAGGTATAGAAAATAATTTTTTAAAAATAGTATCAACTATTTTTCTTTTATTGTGGTATCTATTTTGTAGCGCTGCCCAAGCTAAAGCATAGCTTGAATCTGTTGCAGGATATTCATTTACGATATCCAATGGAGTTCCTTTACAAGAACTTTTCAAAAAGCAAAATTTTTGTACGTCAGTTAGCCCAAAATTATTATGCACTAAAGAAACGAACATGTCCTGATAAGACATCCAAGCTAAATAATCACCATCAAATATCGGCAAATCAATTTTCGGTAAACGAGCCTGAACCGAAAATGTTTCATTTCTAGAATGAGAGGAACCAGCAAATGTACTGGATTGAATTTCAGGAGCATGAGAGCCAAAAGATTCCATGAAATCAATCAACTGGCTTTTAAGGGAAAAAAATTCATCTTGAAATTGATAATAAACATCTTCTTTGAAATACGGAATATTTTCCGTATTAATGGTATTCTCACGGACCACGGAACATAAGTTTGTATTCCCTTCTTTAAAGTGCAAAAAAATCGATTCTATTTCGTCTAAAACAGATTGTGCAAACCCATACGTCTTATTCAGTCTTTCATTATATAGTCTAGCAGTTCGCTTTAGGTTCCGAAATAAATCCTTTTGTTCCTCAATAGTTTGATAAATATCCGCCATTTTGTTCAAAAATCGTGTTCACTATAGGTTTATAAAAAAATACAAAATTCCACGATACATACAGTTTTTCAGGAAGCCACAAATTTCTGTAACAGTAACGCAGAGTTTCAAACCTTATTTATTTCGTTCAAGCAAGTTCGGCCTTCCAAAATATCTTCACAAGTAATTTAAAGGGAAAGCTCCAGATCAAGTCCAAGTTTTATAGCCAATCGGTCCAAGAGAAATTCCAATTCAATAATTCAATTCGCGACAATTTATTCACCAGTCCCGGGTTTCGGCACCAAATTTAATGTACGAGAATTTAACTTTATTTTAAGTTAAATTGATAAATTTTATTTTAGCGATGGTAAGTTACTATAATTTCATATGTAGTGTATTTTAATTTATTACATTAGATGTCTCAGCAGTGAGTTGGAAAAAATTATAAATCTTCTGTTAGCAGCGAGGCAGTAAATTCAAGTGACTTTTTAACAAATTTAAGAAAGACATTAAAGTGATTTACAAAAATGCATAACAGTACTTGATAATTGTTAATTAATAGCTTAATATACGTTTTACATATTAACATACATACATATGTACGTAAATAAATGCATTTATATGTACGTAATACGAGAGTATATAAAAAAACCATTATTTTATTATTTGTCTCAATGCATTTACTTTAATGAGAGTAGTTAAAATCGCATATAGATATGTATGTATGTAGATTAGCATAGAACTACAAAAGTTGAATACATAACTGCCTTAGCTATCAAGTATTGTTCACACTAGCCAATAAGTTTAAATGTAATGATTATATATCTTATATACATAATGGAAAAAATATATAGCAAATGAGTTTTTCATCAACAGTACTGAAACATCTTCTTTAGGCGCCTCACATAATATTGCCTTTAACCGCTTCCTCAGCTTGGAACGTCGATTATCAAAAGATGCTTCCCTAAAAACTCAATATATGCAGTTTATGAAGGATTACGAAACAATGGGACATATGTCGAAAATCAACATAGATGAAGTGGAAGGGTCTAAATACTTTATTCCTCACCACTGCATTTTACGACCTGATAGTAGCACCACTAAACTTCGGGTGGTATTTGATGCGTCAGCAAAAACCTCGTCAGGAAAATCTTTGAATGACATTTTGCACATCGCGCCACCACTACAAAATGAGCTGTTTACGGTGCTTCTGCGATTTCGGATTCCACGTTTCGTGTTTACAACAGACATAGAAAAAATGTACCGACAAATATTGGTCCATCCAAAAGACCAACAGTACCAGATAATTCTATGGAGAAGTAATGTTTCTGAACCCATCAGTTACTTCAAGTTGAATACAGTGACATATGGAACCAGACCTGCACCATACTCAGCAATCAAATGTCTAAAGGAAATAAGCCATGATAACAACCTGCAGTTTCCGTTAGCAGCCAATTTCTTGGAAAAGAACTTTTATGTGGACAATGGTTTGGGGGGAGCCGATAGCTTGAACATAGCACTAGAAACTCAGCGTCAACTACAACACGTCATGTCAAAGTACGGATTTCATTTAAGAAAATGGTGTGCAAATCATACCCAATTGCTACGCAATATCCCCAATGATGATCAAGAAGTTAGTCTTGATTTTTCAACAGACGAAACCGACTATATAAAAACGTTGGGATTAGTATGGCTACCCAAGGATGATCTACTGAAAATTAAGGTCAACATACAACCAATCAAGGCTGTGACGAAAAGGACAGTCACCTCAGATTTAGCGCGTATATTTGACCCCCTCGGACTACTGTCTCCAGTAGTCGTCAAGGCAAAAATATCCATCGAGGAATTCTGGAATTTGAATCTTTCATGGGATGAGGCAGTGCCTTCAGAATTTGAATCACGCTGGCGAATCTTTAGAAGTAATCTGAGTGAACTCAAAACCTTTCAAGCTCATCGACATATATATAAAGGATCGATTCCAAGCAATACGCAACTACATGTTTTTACAGATGCCTCAGAAAAGGCGTATGGTGCCGCAGTATATATCAGGACATTCTTGCCAAATAAAACAGTTATTGTGTACTTGCTTTGTGCGAAGTCCCGTATAGCCCCTCTCAAGCAACAAACGCTGCCCAGGCTGGAATTATGTGCTGCCCAGTTGGGTGCCAACTTAGCTGCAAAAGTTAAGCACGATCTGGATATGAATACAACACCAACATTTTACTGGTCTGATTCAAAAATAGTATTAGCATGGATAAATTCACGATCATCTTCGTTGCATACATTCGTAGTAAATCGAATAGCTTCAATTCAAGAAAGCTCGACACCTGATCAATGGCGTCATGTGAGTTCCCAGGACAACCCAGCAGACATAATATCTAGAGGATTGGATCCACAGCAGTTGCAGCACACCCCAGTGGATGTATGGGCCATTCGTTCTTCATGGTGATGAGAAACATTGGCCTCCGATGTTCTCTTCAACTCCTGACACACCTTTACCTGAACAGAAGAAAATTTCCTATAACATGCTGGTTTCGGTAACGACTGAAAATTTTTTGCATTCTATCAACCATAGAAATTCTTTTAAAACCCTGCAACGTATTATAGGATACATCTTCAGATTCATAAAAAATGATAGGCTCCCCAAGGCAGATCGACAAACTCAAAGAGCTCTGACACCTTTCGAGCTCCACGATTCACTTCTTATAATTATTAGCGAAACTCAAAAATTTGCATTCTCAGAAGACATCAAGCAGTTGCAAAAACGCAAGGAACTAAGGGTGTCAAGTCCGATCAAAAGTTTATCACCATTTTTAGATGAAAATTGCATTTTAAGAGTCGGAGGCAGACTAGAAGAGTCTACTTTGCCATTCGATACAAGACATCCAATGCTCCTCCCTTATAATGAGATAATCAGCAAACTAATATTTGAGTCAATACACAAAGAAAATAAGCATTGTGGAACTCAGGCTCTCCTTGCAAATGTCCGACAACGATTTTGGCCCATCAAGGGAAAATTCTTAGCACGAGAAACCATCCATAAGTGCGTAAGTTGCGCAAAATCAAAACCAAAACTTCTCCAGCAGATCATGGGAAATTTGCCTGCAACGAGGGTTACACCAGCAAGACCATTTATAAATGCCGGGGTTGACTATTGTGGTCCAATTTGGGTTCACTTTAAAACTCGAGGAAAACGACCTCAAAAGGCGTACATTGCAGTATTCTGTTGCTTCGCCACAAAAGCAGTGCATCTCGAATTAGTTACAAACCTAACAACAGAAGCGTTCCTGGGAGCACTAAAACGATTTACCAGTCGCAGAGGTCACTGCCAACAACTTTACTGCGACAATGCAACAAACTTTGTCGGAGCACGAAATCAACTAGCGGAATTATCATCAGCCCTTTTTACCCCCACAGCTCAAGAAGCCATTCAGCGAGAATGTGCAAATAAAAACATTTCTTTTCATTTCATTCCTCCTCGAGCACCTCATTTTGGGGGATTGTGGGAGGCCGCAGTCAAGTCAGCCAAAAGGCTATTACTCAAAGAAATGACAAACGCATCCCTAACTTATGAAGAAATGGAAACTGTAGTCATAGAGGTAGAGGAAATACTGAATTTCAGACCTATAACAGCATTATCAAATGATCGTAATGATGCAGCTGCCTTGACTCCTGGTCATTTCCTGATTGGGGAACCTCTCACGGCACAAGTCGATGCAACTGCTCAGTCGATGTCGCCATCACTCGTTAAACGATGGGAATTAGTATCAAAAATAAAACATCATTTCTGGCAACGATGGTCCCACGAGTACCTCACGGAACTCCAGCAGCGTAACAAATGGCAATCAAAGTCTCAAAATCTGCCAGTGGGTACTATAGTTATAGTGAAAGACAACACTCCTGTCATGACGTGGCGAATCGGAAAGGTGATCGAAACATTCCCCGGGCCTGACGGTATCGTGAGGACGGCAACAGTAAAAACATCTACAGGTATCATTAAACGGGCAATTCACTTACTTGCTCCGCTTCCTCTCGATACATCCTACACCACTACTGGCAATGAAAGTATGCCTGATCTTCAGAACTCACCCTCAACGTCTTTGGGCAGTGAAGGTGTAAAAAGCAGTTCCCTTCCCAAGGAAAACTACAAATCTCCGAACAAAACTAAAGGAAATAGCTCGGAACTCAAGAGAAACGAACCACCTACTGACAAATACAAAGGCTCACCACCCCCAAAACGCTGCACATTATCTCCAACCAGCGTACTAATGCTTCTTGCCTTATTCCTTCCGTTAGTGGTATGCCAGCTAGGTACCTACACAAAGATCACTAGCTCTCCTGGGTTACACTTTGAACAGATTGGTCAAGTTAAACCAATTATCTCAGAATGGAAGCTTTTTATCTACTTTGAACTATCACCATTTCTCAATGAAGTACAACTTCTAGCAAACGGAACTAATACGTTGATAAAATGTTGCAAAAGTTCAGATCTCAATCATCAATGTATCGCGCTCGTTGCGCATTTTAACAACGTTAAACTTAAAGTGGCTACCAGTCTCGAAAGCCTCTTAAGAAGAAAGAAACGAGGGGCAATTGATTTCGTTGGAAATGTAGCAAATTCATTATTTGGAGTTCTCGATTCACAGTATGCCGAAAAAATGACAGACACCATCAACAGCATAAAGAATAACGAGGATCACTTGGCACACCTTCTACGGAATCAAACATCATTCCTCGACTCCACCCTTAATATTATGAAACAAACGGAGGCTCATACTCAGAATAGCCTCGATAAATTAAACTTTAGGCTAAAAAGACTCGAGAACTTTACTGTCAATGAAACCCAGCAGTCTCAACTTATTTTCTCGCTTAGCATTCAGTTGATCATCATATCAGACAATGTGCAAACAATGTTAAAGGCCATAATGGATCTGCTAACCGATACATATCATGGCAGAATAAGTCCCTCTCTACTAACACCGCAACAATTTTCTTTGGAAGTGGACAATATAAAGGCAAATCTGCCATCGGATTTAATACTACCAGTCACGGATATCATTCATCTGTATGGTTTAGTGACAGCTAATACAGCCATTTCAAATCAACACATTATTTGCACATTGGAAATTCCACTAGCCCATAAAGAGGAATTCGACTTCTTTTATCTTACACCAGTTCCACAACTAGTAAATGACTCGTTGGTTGCGATCATTCCAACAACCAAAATGATGGCTCTCAACGCTCACCGAGACGAATATTTCCCGGTTGATGATACCAAACTCCGTGATTGCCACATCGTTGATCACGATACTTTCTTATGCCCAAATGTCCAATCTACGTATTTCAAAAATTCACCAATGTGTCGTTGTGAGATACATTTATTTAACAACAAGTCAGACATAAGTTGCAATACCGACGTACTAGCCCATAGTAATGTGTGGTACCAACTTCATAAAAGAAATCAATGGCTAGTCGCAACTCAACATCCACTCAAATTAAGTATGGTGTGCAACGGCATCAGTGGTTCTCAGGTCTTACAAGGAACTGGATTGCTTACCTTGCCAGCAGGATGTTCAATGAAAAATGAGTTGATTACCGTATATGGGCACCAAACAATTACCTCGACTTTGTATCCCTCCTATACAAGCTCTGGAGTTTCATTGCCCCATTTACAACAAAAGGTCTTCAATATAACGGAAACTTTACAAGACCTAAGAATCATGGGAAACTTAACCCGACTGCAAGAGGAGGTAAGAGAACAGATGCGGAATATACCCACCCCAACCATGAATCATGGCGTGCATAGCTTGGCAGTCAGCTATGTGGGACTGTCTCTGATTTTAACATTGCTAACCATCCTGTTAATCAAAATATTAGTAAAAAGAAGACTCAATACGCGTCCAATAGCACCACAGCCATCACCCAGGTCAAGCTGGAACATTTCGTTGGACCCTGGCGCTTAATTTACTGCAGCATAAATTGCCGGAAAGTGTTCAGTTAAACTGCCTATTGTTACTAACAATCCCCCTGGGGGCGCAATATGTTAATTCTTTTGATTCTTTTTATTTGGTATCAAAATAAAAAGAATCTCTAGTTGAATTAAAATTTAAGCAAAACGCTTACTTTTTTTTTGTTTTGTTTAACTTTTTTTATTCATATTTTTGCCAAGTCTCAAGTACACTTAAATTCTTTCCCACAATTTAATTAAAATAAAATTAATTTATTTCTCACACATTTGTCAAGCCAGGTATAAGAACCATCATGTCAGCATAATTGACGAAATAAATAAAACATTTTTTTTATTTTCCACATGTGTTTCAAATTACCAGCCAGACAGTAGTGAAATTGAATATCTGTTTTGCTTAGCTTACGATGGGAATGAATTTGGCAAGATAATAATGAACAGTTTCTGGCCGTTTTAAATTATGTTTGTACTCTTATTGATTTTTTTTATTATTTTATTTTTTGTTATTGTCTTAGTTTTAAGTTAATTTTTACCTTTTGTATAAATATTAAAATTATTGAATAAAATTTATGATTGCTACTTAAATCGTCACACACTTCACTTCTTTGAGTCAATTAGATTATCCTGGTGTACTACCTTTATAACTAATTGATTCCTCCACAACTTGAGTTATCCTTGTGTATCACTTGGGTAAAAAACATCAACATTCTTTAAATTGCTTATCCTTGTGTACCACTTGGATAAGCCCCACCACTTACATCTCAGTTAAACCAGGCAAACGAGTCTGGTATTAACAATATGAAAAAATATGTGTTGGATATAATGTTTAGAGCAAAATCATAAAGAAAATACACGAACCTTCTAGCATAGACAATAAATAATAATCGTTTTAAAGAATCTAAACTGCTTCTTTTTTTCGTCCATAGACAAGACGATACATTCGTCGAACAGAATTAGGGCATTAGTTTTAATTTTTGTAGTCTGTATAAAAATACACTAACCTTACAAATTTCAAGTGTATTTACATACAATTGTATGTATATTACATGGGATTTTAAAATTTTTCGTTGCTCGTTTTGGAACACCCTTTAATTTCCAATTCTCATTTATTTGCTGTTGTAGCGGTCAAAGGTCTACACACTGTGTCCAAATTTCAGGTCTGTAGCTCTTACGGTTCTCGAGAAAATACCCTGTGACAGACATAGTTTTAGACATAGTTAATTTTACAGAACACAAAAAGTTAAGGTTTTCCAACTCTGGAAACGTCTTTTTAATTTTTTTTATATTGTTATACCCTTTACCAAAAATGGAAAAGGGTATATATAGGTTTGTCATTCCGTGTGTAATTTCCATAATATTCATATGCGATCCATAAAATGTATATATTCTGGGTCCTTATGAATAGGGAAGACGAATAAGTGATGTCTGTATGTCCGTCCGTCTGGTGGACGTGAAATCGGTTTTCCGAAGCTCCCAGAAAACATCTAAAAGGATGATTCCAGGGTTGGAAAACTAATTTTTTTGTTTATAAAAGTAACTAGGACAAACTATTTTTTTCTTTTTGTTAAACCGTAGGAGCTGCGGACCTGAAATTTGGACCGGACCGGAAAAATCGCTAAAATAAGAAAAATTCGCCAAAATGGGGAAAAAACGCCAAAAACCGAAAAAATCGTTAAAACGAGAAAAAAGCGACAAATGTAAAAAAAATATTTTAAGCTGAAAAAAAGCCAAAAACGCCAAATTAAAATAATGCTGAAAAATTAACGTATGGAAGGAACCCTTCGTGTGCGAGGCAAAGTCGCACTTTACTGAATTTATTTGATACTAAAACTAGTATTTTCCTTTAACCTATTATATATATTTTTTAAAGAACAACAAAAAAAAATTTTTTATATATGTATGTAAAAGAAAATAAATGTAAATAACAACAACAGCTATTAAAGAATAGAGTGTTGCCACACAAGTATTTTTGACCGGGTGCAGTCAAGTTAATAATTAGTGTTTTTATGGGAATTGTTAAAATTTAAGTTTAAAATTTTTAAACGCACTAATAATCCCAAATTATTATTTTAAGTAAAATATTTTTTATTAAAAATACATTGAAATTGATTATTGAGGGTTTTAGCACTCTAACTTTAATACACACTCTATTCTTTAATAGCTGTTGTTGTTATTTAGATTTATTTTCTTTTACATACTCTTACAACTACAATTTGAAGCTGAAAAAAGTCAGCCAATGTAGCAATGGTAAAGTAATAAAATAAATGTTTAAATGAAAGTTTATAACATAATAACTCTAGTTGTTCTAAGAAATTTGGGTAAAGGTTCCCTGATGATCTGCATTAGCAACAGTGAAATGCGCATAGGATCCAGCTAAACCTCTCCATAATCAATTTCAATGTATTTTTAATAAAAAATTTTTTACTTAATAAGTAAAATAATAATTTGGGATTATTAGTGCGTTTAAAAATTTTAAGCTTAAAATAAAATATTAAATTTTAATGCGCGTGACTCCGCCCATTTTTCAAATAAAAGATTTTCTCTATTTTATTTAGAGCTCAATTTGTGTGGTAAGTTTCGTAAAAATCGGTTAAGTAGTATCGCGTGAAATATTATAATAAATTTTAATGGGCGTATCTTTGCTCACTTTTTTTTACAATGGGACCAATGGGCAGCTATACCCTCTCAGACAAAAAAATTTTTAAAATCGGTATAGCATGTACCGAGTTACTGAGTAACACACCTAAAATAAAAATAGAGACGAATTGTTAAACTCCTCCTTTTTTGAAGTCGGTTAAAAAAATAAACCAACATTTTTTATTTTTGTTATCTGCCACGATTTTCTTTTAACAACTGCTCCAACTCCATCGACTACTCCTTTTCCATGAGAAGTTGCAAAAAAGTTGCATTCAATATATTTGCAACTTGTTTTTAAACTGCATTTTTCTATTTTAGCAAATTTTTGTCATCTTTGGTCAACGTCAACACCCTTTTCCAATGTTTCCGCATTCTTTCTTTATTTTTCGCTCTATATTCTTCTATATTCAATAGGTTCTTTTTTAAATTGGTCCAATGACGCTTTCCATTTTCCTTTTTCTTTTCCGCCACCGTTTTATCTGCATAAAAAGATATTTTACATTTACAAATTAGACTTACGATTATGACCTCGACAAATTTTGAATACTAAATAAAAATATATTTACAAAACTTTACTTAAAATGACGAACGCTACTTTGCCTACCTCAAAAGGTACTTGTTTTGAAAATTTTTGCAAAGTGCAAAATATTTTTAAATTCTATTCCTAAAATTTGTTTAAAATCCAACTTTTAAGACACCTGGTCCTGACGAGTCAAATGTAACTATAATATATCATCCTTTTTGGAAACGAACGTTACATTAAAACAAAACGGAAAACAAGTGGAAAAGATTAATGTTAAAGGAAATTTGTTTGCTCTCTCTTCATTTGTCCCTATTATTTGCAGTTTTAAGAACATATTTATGGGAAAAGCTCAACCACTACATACTTATTAATGTTTTGAAGATTAAATATTAAATATGATTAAATATTGCTAAGAGTTAGAAAAATATAAATTAATTTTTGGCAACCTGGTTTTCCTTCACTACAACTGAAATAATTTTAAGGGTTTTTTATGATAATATCGGTCAAGAAAAGCTTTTTAAAAACGTTTAAATTTTTGGTCATGGTTTACCTTTTGCTGGAAATGCCATTATACAGCTTTATTTATAAAAATTATTAAGGCTTTATAAAGTATTTTTAAGAAAAATTTGGTATGAAAATTCGTTTTTAAAATCCCTTTATAAGTTTTATAAATAAGTGTGATGAATTTTATGAACTCTATAATACAAAGTTGAACTCTTTTAAAGTGTCAGATATATGTATGTAGTAATTGCATTTATGACATGATTGCAGTAAATCTTTCAAATATTTTAAGTTTTATTTATTGAGGTAAATATTAATTGCTTATACAATATAATTTTTCTTATTCATACTTTTGGCCATTATGTATATACTGTATTTGTAATTTAGGAAATTGGATTAAACAACTTAACGTAGATTACATAAATTTGATATATAAAACTAAAGTGATTTGTTTATATGTTTGTTGCTTTTTGCTACAGAATATAAAATAAAAGAAATAGTAATTTAGAGGTAAAAAGAAAAAAGTAAAGAACCGTAACAAAATAAAAGAGTAAGGGAATTTATAGTAAGCACTAATTTTGTGTTTTATGTTCTCTTAGAAAGAACAAACAATCAAGACTAATTATGGAATTTTCTTTTAAAGAAGAAAATTCATTTTGCACATTAATCCATGCAAGAGATAATATTTTGCAATAAACTAATATTGTAGCACAAATTAATGTGTAATAAATTTAAGAACAAATACAAAAAATTATGTAGTATAATATAAATTTACGTATGATGAACAGTTTCTAATTTATGTTGAAAAATAATAAATGAATTAAAGTTTCAGAGGTGCTCTCCCGTAGAAAAACTGTTTTAATATTAAAACCCAGCTTTATCAACCATACTTACGATCTTATCGATGTTCAATTTTATAGTTCTTAACTGATCTACGGTCACTGGATCAAGGTCTTCTATAATTTGCGGTTGAACATCGCCAAGTTTCTTAGGGCGCATAGAAATTACACCGTTGCGTAATGGTATATTTAAGTGAGCAAAGTTTTCCGGTAGCCTTTAAATAGGGAAATATACAGCAAAAATAAATTATAAATATTATCAAAAAATACTGAAGAATAAATATCGTATAGTTAGAAAAGCAATGAGGCGATTTAAAAAAAAAAAGATAAAAGCAAAAATCAAAAAATAAACAGCCTGATTACGATTGGCGCATTTCGACTACGCCTACTACTAGATGAAAGAACGTCGCAAAATTGTTCTTTCCTCTAGTACTAGGCGTGGTCAAAATACGCCAATCGTAATCAGGCTGATTACACTGTTCTGCAAAAAAAAATTATCTTAACTAAAAACTATATTACACATATTTTTAGTTAGTTAAATTTATTTTAACTAACTAACATTAACTAGGAACATTAATGTCCCAAATTCAAATCCGTTTTCAGTTTTTATGTATCACATACAGATTTTTTAATGGGCGTGGCTAATATTTATTATCCTCTAAAAAGTATTTTTAAATAAAAATTAATTTTTTGTTTTGTATTCAAAAATTCATACAAAATTAAAAAGGCAAATATTTTATTTTTTTGTTATTGTTCGGAAAACTAGGTACACTTAAAGGGGCCCATACACACATACTGCTCATGCTCATGCGATAAGAATGTGTTGGTAAATTTTAAATTTTTGTCAATGTATTCGTCACACAGACGAGGCAGTATGAAAAATCAAAATAGTTTTGATTTTGAAATGAACTCATACTGCTGACACTTTTTCAAATGAACAAAACATGAATTTCTTAATTTTTCTGATATGTATTTTTTTTAATTTGACTTTTTTCTGAAAAAAAAGGAAGTAAAACAAACAAAAAATAAGTTTAGAAATAAAATGTGTAAAGGGGCCCATAGACACATACTGCTTGCAGCTACTGCCGATGAACTCTTGGTATACGTGTGTGATTGATATTTTACCACAAACTTATCAATCATCATTTAAAATAAAAGTTTATAAAATAAACATGCGTTTGAGAACAAAAAAAATTATTGGTAAAATTCAAGAAATTAAGAGAAAACGTATTTTCTTTACACATTTTATTTCTAAACTTATTTTTTGTTTGTTTTACTTTCTTTTTTTCAGAAAAAAGTCAAATTAAAAAAAATACATATCAGAAAAATGAATAAATTCATTTTTTGTTCATTTGAAAAACTGTCAGCAGTATGAGTTCATTTCAAAATCAAAACTATTTTGATTTTTCATACTGCATTGTCTGTGTGACGAATACATTAACAAAATTTGAAAATTTACCAACACATTCTTATCGCATGAGCATGAGCAGTATGTGTGTATGGGCCCCTTTAACTTGAACAGACATCCCGATTTAAGCCTGGTACTCTGTTCAAAATTTCACGCGAAGTCTTGACATAATCCAAACAAAAAAAGGTTAGTTACATGAAATATTCATGAAATAATAGGTATGTTCCTGTAATTTTTGGGTAAAGTTCGGTAAAATGGGAGGAAACCATAATTTCGCACAATAATAACCAAAAATGCACAAAAGTACGGGAAGGCGAAAAGCCAACATTTTAACACGAAAAGAAACGTCAATGCATATGTATACACTAGAACTGAGCACAAGCTATGAAAAAGTGCACATTATTGTATTTTTTTCAAAAGCAACTAGTGTTTGTAGTGGTGATCGTAATTGAGTGTGAAGCAAAAATAGAGAACAAGGAAACAAAAAACACACAAAACCATTGTACAACAGTTGAATAGACAGTTGTGTCAAGTGTGCAATATTTTTTATTGTATACTTCATAGTGCACCATACTTCATTTCACAAACTAAAAATGTCATAAAATATTAAGTGATAATAAAACTTTTTACAATTATATTCATTGAGAAAGATATTATTTTTATTTTATTTTTTAGTCTTAAATTAATAAATTATAAAACTTAGAACAGTATCGCATGCGAACTAAAACGCTCAAATAATCTACGTTCCCTGTAGTAAATAAAATAATCAGTTGAGAAAAAACACTAACTTATAAATTAATTATTTTCCCAGTGACTACAATTTGGTTTAAATCTCATGCAGATATCAACCAAACATATTGAATAAAAGCACACGTAAGAAATAAATAAAAGCAAAATAAGTGAATGAAAAGAAAATAAAAAAACAAAACAAGCATGTCATGAAATCAAAAGTCAAATGTTTGTGTTGAAAAAAAAACTAAATAATTTAAATATTTACTGGCATATTCATAAAAAATATTTTAGGTTTATTAAGCGCTTATTTGACGTATTTCTATGGGAAATTTGTCAAATAAACCTGTAATAAACCTAAAATATTTTTTATGAATACGGCGGTTAATATGTATAATATTTTCTATGAGCGGTTCGCATGTATGGATATATTTATGCACATATATATGTATGTACCCTGCAGGAGATTAGGCGATAATTGTCTAAAAGATACATACTAGTATAATTACTATAATAGCAAGAACTAGTGCAAAAAGAGTTAAAGTTGTTGTGTAAAATTACTAGTGCTGATGAGTACTAGTATATGATGTAGTTCCAATGCACCACATTGCAAAATAAACTTTTACTGTCTAACAGAGCTCTTGCACTGTATGAAAATTGCTATCATAAAATTATTAAAATTTTAGGTTCATATAAAAATAATTATAATTACCCTTTTTTATTTTTGAATTTTGATAAATAATGACGAAGTTTAACTAACAGTTGTCACTGGGTAACAAAGGAATGAAACCACCAATTTTATAGAATTTTTCTTTACAAAAGAACTGGTAATAAACTAGTCCTAAACTAGTACCAATGGTACTAGCAGTTTTCTATACACACTCAATGTTAATTTGAGCATTAAGATGGTATAGGAAAGTTTACAGTTGGGAACAAGTGGTGGTGATTGCTGTACTAGTAAAATACTAGTTGGACACTAGTTCGATCTCCTGCAGGGTAGATATATTTTATTTTTAGTGAATATAAAATAAATATTTATATATACATACATACATATGTATGTACATTAGGGTGGCAATGAAAATCAGTTTTGGAATTCTGTAAAAAGCTGTGCGGATTATTATAGTACTTTGTCTTAAACTCACGTAGTGAAAATCTTACTCAAATCGGGTAGCTCCCTGGCGTGCCACACTTAGGTCAAAATTTCAATTTTATAAAATTTACCAAAATAAGACTCAATTTACACAAAGCGATATTTCAGTAAACGGATCCCAAAATTTGGGCCAAATCGGACAACTGCGAGGCTTGGCCCCTCTAAGGGTTAAAATTTAAAATTTTAAAAAATCTACCAAAATTAAGTTCAATTTACATAAAACAATACCTCAGTGAGGGTGTGCGAAAATTTGGGCCGAATCAGACAACTGACCGCTTGACCGCTAGAGCTCAAAAGAAAGCTCAATTTGTATAAAACATTATTTCAGTAAGCGTATGTCAAAATGTTTCTGAACATGAGAGTTTTAGCATTAATAGTGATTAAATAAATAACGCAGTAACCCTCGAATTACCTGTGCTGAAATTATTCTAGTTTGTGCTTTTAAATATTTCTGCAATGCCATTATTAAGTGATGAACAAAAACTGAAAGAAAGCTTCTATCAATAGGCAGTTGCCTTAGCGTTTTTTTTATAATTTAAGAACTGCAAAGCTAAAAGTGGGGGATAGTGCAGAACTTGTGATAAAGGAGTGTTCCATGTTTAGGGAAAAAGCTCGGATCCCCATCGTGATTATGATTATTTTTCAAGCAATGGCTAAAAAATAATTTGTGTAAATCATTCGTCTGTTTAAATAAAAAAACACATTTCATTGCCACCCTAATATACATACAATTGTATGTATGTATATTACATGGGATTTTAATATTTTTCGTTGCTCGTTTTGGAACACCATTTAATTTTTAACTATTATGTATTTCTTATTGTAGCGGCAAAAGTTCTACATACTCTGTCCAAATTTCAGGTCAGTGAATCTCATGCGGTTTAACAAAAAGAAAAAAAAAATAATTTGACCTAGCTACTTTTATATAAAAAAATTAGTTTTCCAACCCTGGAGTCATAATTTAAGTTCTTTTCTGATTCCTTATAACAATCTAGTAGTTCTTAAAAAATTTATAAACTATGATAAGTGTACAAAGAAAAAAGGATATTAAAAAAAATTGTTTTTAGTTACTTTAATATCCAAAAAAAAAAGTTAAAAAAAGTTTCCAGCTCTGGGGCTATGGTTTTTATTTTTATAATTTTTCTTTCCAAAACGTAAACTATATATAATTTATAAAGAAAACGAAAAAAATAATTAGACCTATGTACATACTTACTTTTATATACATACATATGTATAACAAAAAGTGTAAGTTTCCCAACCCTGGAATCATCCTTTTTTATTTTTGTGATGTCTTACACCAATCTCTTTCTTAAAGAATATAAGATATGTTTAATTTATAGAAAAAAAGGAAAAATTGGTTTTAATAAATTACTTTTATATAACAAAACAAGTTAAAGTTTTCCAACCCTGGAAATGCCTTTTTAATTTTTTTATTATTTTTTTTTAATTTGAAATACCAATTTTATTCTTACTGAAGTATAAAACAACTTTATTAAGAAAAATAAACATTAGTTTTCGCTTTTTATATGGCAAAATAAAGTTTAAGTTTTCCAAATCTGCAACCGTCTGCTCGATTTTGCTGATTTGCAATACCAATCTATTTTGGACCATTTCTGACACACCAGTCCAAGAACGAAGTTTCTAGCTTTTCTGGCAGCTTCAGAAAACCGAATTCATGTACAGACAGACGGACATGGCTTATTCGTCGTCCTTGTGCATAAGGATCCAGAATATATATACTTTATGGGTTGCTTATTTATATTATAGAAATTACAAACGGAATGACAAACCTATATACTCTTTTAGCATTTTTTTGGTAAAGGGTATAAAAACTCTAAAATTACTTTTATATTACATATACTAAAAAAAAATTACAGTTTTTGTCCCTCGTGTTTTAATGCCGCCAAAATGGGTTGACGCTGCGAGCCACTAGCGTGCTCGCATTGGGCCCATAATTCGACCACGCTACTCGACTCGCTCAGACGTGTTAGTGATTGTTGTATCTCCACTGGCAAGTATTAATAATATAATACATGTGATTTATTTTGTTTAGGGCAATAACAGAAATTAGCGACAAAAATTCAAGCTTTTAAAGTATTTTTTGTTAAACTAAAGGAAATGCATATTTTATATGTACATATCTATGTACTCGAAGTTGCTTAAAAAAAATTTATTTTAGTTGAAAAACATTCTATGTACATACATATATGTTATTCTAATATTTTATTATTCATAATCTCTAAATTCCTAGTCGAATAGTTCCTGAATTTACTTCTGTTTAAAAGCATTTTTTGTGTGAAGTTTTAAAATATCTTCATCATAACAATTATTAGAATTAGATTTCATTAAATCTTTTAATTCTATTAAATATGACACAGTATTTTTTACATGACGACGATTTCTTCTATTATGGCCTGTTTCACGATATCGAAAGAAAACTCTCGACCGAAAATTAATATTGAAAACAAAAGCGAATTTTCATATTTTATTGTTGATTTCAATAAAAATTATCAGTCGAAAGAAAAGATTCTTTCCACACATGCTGAGTAATGCGGAATAGAAAGAATTCACTAAATAATTCTGTATAAATTTGTATGCAAAACGATTTCTAATAGTAGAAATCCTTTTGCAAAATTTACTTCTACTTAAATCTTTTGAGCTTTTTAAATTACGTAACTTGCGATATTTCCCCATGTTCATTATTTACTTGTTCTGTTTACTTTTGAAAAAGTTCAATAGCAAGTGGTACAATACTATTGGGTTCCCCACTCAAAACATGATCTGCCGCAGATTTCGGAAACCAGTTTAAATAAAAATCTCTAAAAATAAAAGTAGTTTTTAAAACTGAAAAAACTCATTTAAGAAGTGTACTCAAAGGTTTGAAGTAATTAGTTGAATTTTGAACTGAAAGGGCCAAAATACCACAGGGCGATCAAACATCTAAAAGTGCCACAAATGGCCCAATTGTGCCAAATTTTGCATCACTGCTTGTTATTTAAGTTTGTTTGTAATATTAGCTATTGCTAAAATTGGCTATTGTAGACCTTTTACATATTGTAGCTTTGGTAAATCGTTGTAAATTTATAACCGATCATGGTTTACACCAGTGTTCCGCAAAATAAAATATGTTTGTAGTGGTGAGAAAAATTATAGTAAAATAAATTTAGACTTGAAGAAAACATTTTTGTAATTTAAGATACATGCTGTGGTTATTCATTGTTTGAATATTTTTTGTAAATAAGCAATTTAAAACTAAGTAAAAAGTAAAAAATAATAATCCATTCAACATTGTAGTCTACAAATTCCAAATTAAATTTATTCGCAGCGCTGTGAAAGCTATTAAAATTACTTTTTAAACTATCTTCCAATTATTTTTAAGTGTTTCATAGCATAAAATGCATTGCATATTGCTAAAATCATTTTTTATCACTAAATATGAATTTCTTAGCTTACATAATTATTTTTTAGTTAATTTAATTATTATTTTTCGAACTGTATTTGTTTCTATATTCTTATGAATTGAATAGGCTAAAGTTCGTAACGCTTTTTAAGCCAAATTACATGTGATAATTATTAATGAACAAATAACATCAAAGTTAGTTGTAAATATTCTGACAACAACACATAGTTGAACGGAACAGCCAGCCGTTTTCGAAGGCCACTAAACCTTCCTCATCAGCGTTCTTCTGTGTTTTATTCCACTGTGTGTGGTGTCAGTTGATGTAGATGTCTGCCTTATATACGAAACTTTATTGCAAATGGAATATGTGAATTGGTTTGATTCATTGCATTTCAATTTGCTCATGTGTTTTTGTAATGAAGGCTCAAAGTTACCATCTCTATATTTACAACAGTCTTACCATTGTCGTTTGTTCTTTACTAACTATGCACATGTTTGTTAATTTGTTTATTTTTGTTCTACTTAAGACAAACTTTTTTGGTTTGTTACTATTAAGTATATTTTTATTTTTGCCACAAGCCAATGACTATTAATTTTAGTTAATTATTATTTTTCGAACTGTATTTGTTTCTTAAATTCTTATGAATTGAATTAGGCTACTGTTCGTAACGCTTTTTAAGCCAAATTACATGTGATAATTATTAATGAACAAATAACATCAAGTTAGTTGTAAATATTCTGACAACAACACATAGTTGAACGGAACAGCCAGCCGTTTTCGAAGGCCACTAAACTAAACCTTCCTCATCAGCGTTCTTCTGTGTTTTGGTCCACTGTGTGTGGTGTCAGTTGATGTAGATGTCTGCCTTATATACGTAACTTTATTGCAAATGGAATATGTGAATTTGTTTGATTCATTGCATTTCAATTTGCCAATGTGTTTCGTAATGTATACGCAAGTTACCATCTATATATATATATACCATCTTCTATATATATTAGCATCTTCTATATATATTACAACAGTCTTACTAACAAACCAAAAAAGTTTGTCTTAAGTAGAACAAAAATAAGCAAATTAACAAACATGTGTATAGTTAGTAAGGAACAAAACGACAATGGTAAGACTGTTGTAATATATATAGAAGATGGTAATATATATAGAAGATGGTATATATATATAGATGGTAACTTGCGTATACATTACGAAACACATTGGCAAATTGAAATGCAATGAATCAAACAAATTCACATATTCCATTTGCAATAAAGTTACGTATATAAGGCAGACATCTACATCAACTGACACCACACACAGTGGACCAAAACACAGAAGAACGCTGATGAGGAAGGTTTAGTGGCCTTCGAAAACGGCTGGCTGTTCCGTTCAACTATGTGTTGTTGTCAGAATATTTACAACTAACTTTGATGTTATTTGTTCATTAATAATTATCACATGTAATTTGGCTTAAAAAGCGTTACGAACTTTAGCCTATTCAATTCATAAGAATATAGAAACAAATACAGTTCGAAAAATAATAATTAAATTAACTAATTAATAGTCATTGGCTTGTGGCAAAATTAAAAATAAAAATATACTTAATAGTAACAAACCAAAAAAGTTTGTCTTAAGTAGAACAAAAATAAGCAAATTAACAAACATGTGTATAGTTAGTAAGGAACAAAACGACAATGGTAAGACTGTTGTAATATATATAGAAGATGGTAATATATATAGAAGATGGTATATATATATAGATGGTAACTTGCGTATACATTACGAAACACATTGGCAAATTGAAATGCAATGAATCAAACAAATTCACATATTCCATTTGCAATAAAGTTACGTATATAAGGCAGACATCTACATCAACTGACACCACACACAGTGGACCAAAACACAGAAGAACGCTGATGAGGAAGGTTTAGTGGCCTTCGAAAACGGCTGGCTGTTCCGTTCAACTATGTGTTGTTGTCAGAATATTTACAACTAACTTTGATGTTATTTGTTCATTAATAATTATCACATGTAATTTGGCTTAAAAAGCGTTACGAACTTTAGCCTATTCAATTCATAAGAATATATAATTATTTTTTATTTTTTTTTTTGATGCAGAAATTTATTAAATTTGAACTTAAATTTCGTTCGGTGTGCTCAAAAACACTAAGCAAAAAACCAGGAAAAAATTCGTACATGCGTGCACAACTTCATTCATCGCTTGGTCAGTGACGACTAAATGAAAGAGCATAAACAGGTATGTGTATGTATGTGTCCATCATTGTGGTATGCCTTGCGGGTTACTGGTTTACACCAAAGCAAATAATGGAAGAGTTACAATGCTTCTGTTATCAAACAAATTTGTCACATTTGGGCACATTTACAGCCGATACTCGATAACCTTCCCGCACAAATTGAAAACTTACGTTTTCTTAGTGATAGACAGGTCACACAGTACCGTAATAAACTAATGTTTCACGCATTGGCAACAAAATCGCAAGATTTTTACCCAAATCTAATCAAATTCACGTGGAATTGCCACGAACCCGATCACGGCAAGGGCGCGCCTGATGGAGTAGGTGTGACGTGCAAAAGGACTGCAGATACGACTTTTTGGAGCTGGGAACGATATTTCGTCGCTGGAAGATTTAACGAATACCCTCAATGTAAAAGTGGTCACCATTGATGACGAAGACATTTCAAAGAAAGAAAAGGAACTTGAAGATACCAAAAATTTAAAAAAGTTCCTCAGACACTATGAAGTAGAGATCGACCGAATGCGTTTTTTTTTTGGCCGAAGCCGAAGCCGAATGTTTTAAATTTTAAAAATGATACTTGTTTTACATATATGAATTAAGAAAAAAGTTTGCTTTTTTGAGATCACTGAAATAGCTGTAATGTCTATTGGATACATAACAAGAAAAATAAAACTATTTCGCAATTTCTAGATTGCTTTTTCATATGATCACTCACAAGAACGTCCAAGTAAAAGAAAATAGAAAGCAACAGGGTTGTATTTCAAAGCAACCCTTTCAAAACGTTAAACACAATAGAAACTGTCGGCGAGCAACGACCAAAAATAATGTTATTTTCCAAGCTTGGAATGTAAAATATTCGGCTTCGGCTAATCGGCCGATTTTTGCCATAGGCCGAATGTTGGCCGATTACCAGTTTTTGGCCGAAGCCGAAGCCGATTAATCGGTCGAACTCTACTATGAAGGTGCATCAAATTAACCCCAATCACTTGCCAATGAAGAGCTTAAGCGGTTTCTGTGATCTTGAAGTATGCAACCATTTTTTTCACTTAGCTTCCATGATTACAAAACCTCGCCCTAATGTTGATAATATACGACTATATGGCCATGAAAGTGAATCTGACGACAAACCGTTAATAAATTACAGAAAGTCAAAACAGCTTAAAGTATCTTCCCAGTCTTGTTCTCAGGCAGTTTCCGAAAAGGCATACCAGTTTATAAACGAACAACCCTCAACATACCAGCTTCAAATTTAAAAATTAAGGAACAGAGGATTTTTTATGCTTTTGACGAAAGTATTAACGACTTTGAACAGGCGCGATCTCAATCGTTATAGTTTTTAATGTTTGTTTTTACAAGTATGTAGAAGTTTTTATCAGAGCATTGATGCTCTATATGTTTTTGTCACATTACATTGCAAAATATGTGCAATTAAATAATTTACTTTCTTTCGAGTACGTTCATGTTATTTTACAAAAAATATGTTACGTGATTTTTGTAAGCAGATACTAAGGGCCATTTCCACAACTTTCCTTTAGTTAAAAGTAGGATTTTGTCTGCACGTGTTTGTCAACGAAATTTCACAAAAGAAGTGCAAGGTTATACGCATATCCGTGGCAGATCAGTCAACCAGTGCGAGCGAGACGAAAAACTCTCGAAGGTCAAACAATACACACGCGCTTGACCGCACTTAAAGCTGAAGTCCCATACCATCCGTTCAATGCGTAGTTGCGTTTTATGCATGTGTCAAAAAAAGTAGAATCAAGCTAATTGTATGTGGCAAGTTACAGAACAAAACGCAAAGAACGTATAGACGCATAAGACGGATAAAGTAGGTTTACTTTCAACTTTTGTATCCGTCGCATGCATCATGAAAAAAGTTCAGCTCTCTCTTAAATTTAATTTAATGAATTTAAATTTTTTCTTTTTTCATTAAAACAGTTTTTAATAAAAGAAGTTTCTTTTATTAAAAAGCTTTCGTAATAAAGTTTACAACTACATATCGTCACCTTAAATGCAAACGGACGTAACTACACTTTTCTATTATTTACAAGAGAAACAAAAAACGTTATAAAACCAATAATAATAAAGTATTATTGAAAACTCTCTTCTAAATTTACTTGTAGTATGGATACTTTTATGTTTTAACCATTTATTTCCTTTTTATATATATTTAAGCTTTTATGTTATTTACGTTCCTTGCAATAAAAAATGGATGCATTCGTAATTACGTCCGTTTGAATTTTTTTAATAAAGTCGTCATTTTTGATCGCAGAGCTCTAAATATTTGCGTGAACATATATTTTAATAAAATGAACCATAAAATCAATGAAAAAGTTGATTTCGAATTTTTGTGTAGTTACGTCCGTTTGCATTTAAGGTGACGATATATTCAAGACTTAAATAAATTATGCCCGTTATTTCTAGCCATAGATATTTATTATTGTACAGAAGTCTATCGTGTAAGTTAAATTTTATAAAGCAAACTCGTAGGTAAAAACCTTAGGTAAATTACCTGTTTGTAGAAATAACGAGCATTAATATAAATTTGTAACATAGTTCTTTCATGAACAAAATTTGCATTAACTTATCAATTAATTTTATGTAATGTCTGTCACCTCAGTTGTGTTTATTATTTTTTAAGAAAGTGCAATGTGCAAAAAAAATCTTATTTCAGCTGTGACAAATATTATGTATTATTTTTATTACAAAATAATATGTGCATTAAATTAAATTAAATTAATTCCACAAATTTTTTTAAAGTCATAATTTCACTTTCCATTTTCCCCCAAAATTGTGTTTATTCGATAAAAAATATTTACACTACAGATGATCACAACAAAAATAGTTGAGCATAAGACGTATTGCATGTAACTTGAATTTAGAATCGGAGAGAACGTACGGAAACGCATACAACGCATATGCAAAGAACGGATGGTATGGACCTTCAGATTAAGAAATAATTACGATGACGCGAGAGCTGTTCTCATGTTCTTCAGCCCAGAGCTGCTTAACGACTGCATTTTTCTTTATTTTCTCTCAGAAAACAAACTTCAAAAATACTTATTTTCAAAACAACGAGAATTATATTTATACCATTATGGGTTAAAATTTTTATAACCGACGAACGGATTTTCCCGACCACCTTTGAATCTTATGAAACTTAGTTGTCTTTTTGCACGTTACTTAACTAAGATAAATATAAAATTTTGGACTTCCAGCTTCTGTTTTTCCTGAGATATGGCGCGTCAAAAAATTAAAAACTCATTAAAAACACATAAAAGTGGTCTGCCATTTTTGCTCATATCTTTAAACGTTTTTAAGATACAGGGTCGAAATTGGTCCCATTTAATAGGTATTGAGAATAGCTTTTAAACTGAATTTTGTTTAACTTTTTTTCTGAAAGGTCAAAGATCACTGTCACGTGATTCAAAGTTTGGGGAACTATATCTCAAAAAATGAAATTTTTAAAATTCTAAAAAAAATATATATTAATCCTGACAGTCTCTTCTGCATTTTGTGTCAAAAAATTTGAGTGAGATCTTATTATTTCCTGAGATATAGACAATAACTTGAAATTATTTGGGAAATTTTTATGACATTTCTTTTAATTTTTTTATTCCTAGTGCACGTAGGAAAACTATTCAACATTTCCCAGTAAAAAAAGACACTCCAAAAAAGTCATGAACAGTCATGCACTACTTCCAGCTTGTGATCTGGAAGTAGTGCAAATTTCGATCCGTTCTAATGATTTTTACATAAGATAAAGATAATTTTTAAGCCAATACACACGCGGATTAATGAATAATGTGGTGGATTTACATATTAATAATCAGTGAACTGCAATTGAAAAGAATAAAAAAAAAATGCAAAAACAAAAGGAGCATGTTGTAGAGAATGGTTATAATAATGTTTTATGTTCTTTTTTTAATTAAAATATCCGCTACATAAAGCTAATTTTAAAATTGAGCCGCAGAAACACTGCGTTTTCTAAATCAGCTCCTCATAAAACTAATTTCGCTGTACAACAGCATGATACACAATACTTATTATCGTACTTAGCGAGCTCCGCCCACAGAAATAAAAAATTTTAGATTTTCATACTACAAAGCATAGTACCGAAATATTCATGTGTGCTCTAAAAAAATCAAACATTTATGAGTTTCTTCATAAATGAAAACTCGCAAATTTTTTCGTTGTGTTTATTTTCATAAATGCAGCAACAAAAAAAATCTGCTAATCAACGCACATGAGTGCTTAAATCTTTTTCTGTTTTTCTACGCATGTTCATGCTGTAATTGGAAACAAAACAAAATTGAACACTCGTGTGTGTGCAAATAATTTTTTTTAATTTTGCGCACATGATGTGCACATTTATGAGTTGCTCATATACATATGAGTTTTATTCATTTATGCATTATTCATATATGAGTAAAATTTTTTGAACATAAATGTTGGATATTCTTGTGGTATACAAGCAAATGGTTTTTTATGTATTGTGCCTCTAAAGGTTTTTTATTGATCATGAGCGTTGCCGATTTGGATATTTTAAACATATGTATATTAATCTTCATATGCAAACAAATTAACATGTGCTTCAAGTCTACGTTAAAACCGGAAATTTTGTTTTAACGTACACTTCAAGCACACGTTAATTTTTTGCATATGGGGATAAGTATTTATAAAAGTTTTCAGCGAATAAATTGTAAATGTTTAAATTAATAAATAAATATCTACATACATACATATGTATGTACATATGTGTATATACATATATGTACATATGTAGGTATATGTACATATCGATGGCTTACTATAAAAAGGGCGTATACCAATTTTTTTTCGAAATCGCGTTTTAAGATCTTAGTACGTTACAGTTCAAAATGAAGAAGTTATAATATCTTAAAAAATTATTTCTGTTTGTAAATGCTTTAGTTTCTCCTCAGTTTTTTGCTTCTCCTATAAAATATCGATAATTCGACTTCCGCGTTTCTTATATTAAGCCATCGGTGTACATAGAAATTTACCTTTAAATAAATATCAAGTTCTTATTATTGAAATACATTGATCACTTATTCACAAATGTGTGTTGAGTTTTTTCTTTTGATTTCAAACACACAAATTGAGGGAAAATCCATCGTGTCATATTCGCTAACCCTTTTGTATAGCAAGTGTGCATGTTTTATTTGATTTGTGTAAATGTATTTTTTTAATTGCTTATGCAAAAAAGGTAAAACAGTCATAATTGCACAACAACAAAAGCACGGAATGCAGGCCCTACCTGCTTAAAGGGGTGATTTTTAGTAAAATATGCACAAGCAATTGTAAAAGTATTATAATTGCGCAGGTATTTTTTTGAGTTTCGCTATTAGAAGGATGCATGTTTTGTTGTTTGTTTTTTATGGTAACCATTTTTGGTAAAAATTAGGTCATTGGGAATTTTCTTTTTGAAATGAAGTCCAAATCGCATATGAAGTGCGAAATGCAAAATGTGCTATTTTATGTATTTTGTTGCTAAGTTCTTTGTTTTTGCTTCTTTTCTTTTCTCTTCCCTCCGGCATCATTAAACGTTTGTAAAAAATATTTTAGTTGTCCTTGAGAAGCGCATTCTATTATGATTTATATTCTATGCTTCAGTATAAATGGCTGCAACTTGCTATTTAGGTAACAGTTGTTATTTAAGCCTGTGCGCGTGCGTTGCAGTTAAAAAATATTAAATATGCCAAAAAAAACAAAAACAGTTTAACCTGGACAAATTTGTGTCGTACGACGAATCACATTTATTCAGGGACCGTAACTGTTATGACTTTTATCGAAAAAGTCAAGAAAAAAAAGTTATTTTTAACTTTTGTTTTTTTAAGGCAGAAATAAAAGTTATTTCTTAACTTTTATTTTTTAAGGCAAAAATTAAAAGTTATTTTTGACTTTTAATATTTTAGTAAAAAAATAAAAGTTATTTTTTAACTTTTAATATTTTAAGGCAAAAATAAAAGTCATGAATTAAGTATTGCATAGAAATACTCTAGTTTTATTGCCTGCTATTTATAGGTAATAATAATTGATGTATAGGTATTACAGAAGTCTATACGGATGTTTTATCATTTATAGCATTGAAAGCAATAATAATTGCGTATTACTATGCAATATTTAATTCATGACTTTTATTTTTGCCTTAAAATATTAAAAGTTAAAAAATAACTTTTATTATACCCTTTACCAACAAAAATGGTAAAAGGGTATATATAGGTTTGTCATTCCGTTTGTAATTTCTATAATATCAATAAGCGACCTATAAATATATATATTCTGGATCCTTATGCATAGGGAAGACGAATAAGCGATGTCCGTCTGTCTGTACGTGAAATCGGTTTTCCGAATCTCCCAGAAAAGCTAGAGACTTCGTTCTTGGACTGGTGTGTCAGAAATTTTCCAAAATAGATTGGTATTGAAATTCAGCAAAATCGAGCAGACCATTGCAGAGCTGGAAAGCTTAAACTTTATTTTGCCATATAAAAGTAACTACCGAAAACAAATTTTTATTTTTTTTAATAAATGAACTTATTTTACACTTCAGTACGACTAAAATTGGAATTTTAAATTAAAAAAATATGAAAAAAATTAAAATGACGTTTCCAGGGTTGGAAAACTTTAACTTTTTGTGTTATGTAAAATTAACTATGTCTAAAACTATATTAGTATTTTCTCGAGAACCGTAAGAGCTACAGACCTGAAATTTGGACACAGTGTGTAGACCTTTGGCCGCTACAACAACAAATACATGAGAATTGGAAATTAAAGGGTGTTCCAAAACGAGCAACGAAAAATGTTAAAATCCCATGTGATATACATACAATTGTATTTGTATGGTATAATTTGTAAGTTTAGTGAATTTTTATACAGACTACAAAAATTAACACTAAAATTTCCAAAAATTTAAATTAAAGGGTGTTCCATCAGTTAATGCAATTTTGACAACTTGCTGTATCTTGGAAACCGTAAGAGCAAAACTCTTGAAATTTTCAAAAACGGTAAAACTAAAAAAACAAAAAATTATAAAATCGCCAAACCGAAAAAAATCGCCAAAAACAAAAAAAAATCGCCAAAACGAAAAAAAGCACCAAATTAAAAAAAATTTCTAAAGCTAAAATAAATCGCATAAAACGGAAGAATTGCTAAAATGAAAAAAAAATCGCCAAAATGAAAGAAAATCGCTAAAATGAAAAAAATCGCCAAAATAAAAAAATCGCCAAAACGAAAAAAACCCAAAAAAAAAACAGAAAAAATCGCCAAAATGAAAAAAAAACCCAAAACAGGAAAAAATCGCCAAAAACCAAACAAAAATTGCCAAAACGAAAAAAATATCGCCAAAATGAAAAAAATCGCCAAAACGAAAAAAAACCTAAACAACAGACATAAGTCGCCAAAATGAAAAAAAAAATCGCCAAAATGAAAAAAAAAACAAAAAAAATGAAAAAAAATCGCCTTAATAAAAATAAACCCAAAAACAAAAAAAATCGTCAAAATGAAAGAAAATCCTCAAAATGAAAAAAAAAATCGCCAAAATGAAAAAAATCGCCAGACGAAAAACAAAACCTAAAAACAGACAAAAATCGCCAAAATGAAAAATAATCGCCAAAATGAAAAAAATCGCCAAAACGAAAAAAAATCGTCAAAATGGGAAAAATCTCCAAAATAAAGAAAAGCCCAAAAACAGAAAAATATCGCCAAAATGAAAAAAACCTCCAAAAACAGAAAAAAATCGCCAAAACGAGAAAAAAGCGACAAAACTGAAAAAAACCTAAAAAACAGACAAAAATCGCCAAAATGAAAAAAAATCGCCAAAATGAAAAAATCGCCAAAACGAAAAAAACCCAAAAAAAACAGAAAAAAATCGCCAAAATGAAAAAAACCCCAAAACAGGAAAAAATCGCCAAAAACAAAAAATTGCCAAAACGAAAAAAAATCGCCAAAATGAAAAAAATCGCCAAAACGAAAAATAAACCTAAACACAGACAAAAATCGCCAAAATGAAAAAAAAATCGCCAAAATGAAAAAAAAACAAAAAAAAAAAGAAAAAAATCGCCTAAATAAAAATCGCCAATAGAAAGAAAATCGCCAAAATGAAAAAAAAAATCGCCAAAATGAAAAAATTCGCCAAAATGAAAAAACCCCAAAACGAAAAAAACCCCAAAAAAATCGCCAAAAGGGAAAAAAAATCTCCTAAATAAAAATAAACCCAAAAACAAAAAAAATCTCCAAAATGAAAAAAAAAATCGACAAAATGGGAAAAATCTCCAAAATGTATGTATGTGTCTGTATACTATATATATGTACGTACGTTGGAAAAGGGTATATAAGATTCGGCACAGCCGAATATAACACTCTTACTTGTTTTTTGACTAAAATAATAAAAATCAAAAATAACTTTTAATTTTTGCCTTAAAAAATAAAAGTTAAGAAATAACAGTTATTTTTTTACTTTTATCAAAAAAGGCACAAATTTAAAAGTCATACAAAAATTTGCATGTACATCACCTATGTATCATAATGATTAGAACCAAAATTTTCTACGATAATTTTTTATGTGTGCTTTTTTGATGTAAATTTTCAAAAATAACAGTTATTTTCTGTCCCTGCATTTATTAAAGGTAAATTTCTATGTTTATACATATGTATGTATTTATATAAATAAATATACACTAAATTTGAGTTAAGAATTTGCAAATCGGCAGCGCTGACACTGTGTAAAAATTTACAATTTATTTGCAGTAAATTTATATAAAGAACTAATTTCGGCTAAAAATATCCAAATCGGCAACTCTCCCAGTCATATGAACAATAGAATCAAAAGCCATACACACATACATAAAAAACCATTTGCTTGCATACCACAAGAAAATCCAACATTTATGTTCAAAAAATTTTACTCATATATGAATAATGCATAAATGAATAAAACTCATAAATGTGCGTTTGAAATTGCACACTGCATGTGCGCTCTTATATGAAAACTTAGTTTTGCCTTCATTCTCATGTGTGTGTAACACAAAATAAAACAAATTAGTGCACACATGAAAATGTAAAAAGCAAAATGTTTTTTACTGCTCTCACTCTGTTCAAGGAGAAACAGAAAATTTTTGAAACGCTCTCGCACATTTCATGTATGAAGGTGAGTGAGTATTTCGGTACTATGCTACAAAGTATACTTCATAAGTACGACAGCATGATACACGTTACTAATTTCTTACTTGTAACATTTATCGTACGATTTGTAGTATCGTGTATACTCGCCATAACACCTATAAACACTACTTTGTGGATTGTTTGTTCATAACAAGAAGTCTTCACGACATTGCTTGTTAGCACTCATATACACATACACCAATGCATCTATCGTGCTTTGCTTATAATACGACAGCATTTATTATTGGTTTAGCATTCTACAGCCACGAGAAATACATTTAAAAAACAAGACGTATTTACATTTTCACGATTATCGCACTATTTGCAAATAAAAAGCTTGAGGTTGGCACTCTTACAAATGTTTGCTAATAAAACACAATAAATGGATAAAAATTGCACAAAAGAACTTTGATAGAAAAAAAAATAATGAAAATAAAAAGAAATACATAATTATTGGTTATTTTATACATTTGCACAATTTTTTTTTCAACATAAGTAAGGGTACGTTCGTAAATGCTGCAAATTTATGCATCAATGCGGCAGTTCTGCCAGGTTTTACTGCGTATGCGTGATTATCTGCTGCACATGCTTTGCAACTGCTCAACATCTGTGCTCAGTTGACATTTTTGAACAAACTGCAAAAAATTTTAAAATTGGCAAGTAATTTTATTTAAGAAAATATTGACAATTTTCTTTTAAATTATAGTAAGCAAAAAATTTAAAAGAAAATCAAAGCGACAATTTCTTATGAGAACAGCATTGGCCTTAAAAGGAATACAACTAAAATAAAAAAACTCCTTTGAAATAATAAAAAACTACCAAGATTATGTGTTTCAAAGTTATTTTCGAGTTTATCAATCTCATTTTTTGGTATGATTCGAAATATGTAATTTAAACATCAAAATACATAGATATATTCAACTTATTGTTCCACTGCAACTTCTTGCATCTTAAAATAATTTACTGCGCCATTTGCACAGATTTGCGGCAGGTATGCCGATTAAATGCATTAAAAAACGTTTGACTCTGAATAGTGCTGCCAAGTTATGCATTTTTGAACGTTAGATGTTCGTGATGCTGCAGACGTGCACTAGAAATGCTTTTACGAACGTAGCCTAACTTTTCTATAGAAGTGCTACCAAGTTTTTGCACATTTGCTATACCGTATCAAAAGTCCGTTAATTTATTTGCAAATAGTGCGCGTATAAACGTAATACATACAGTTTGTAAAAAATATCTTTGCACAGAAAAAAAACATGTAAAATATTATCTTTATTCAAGAATCTCAACAAAAAAACATTTGCATGCTGTTGTTGTTTTGCACACATCTCATTACGGTACTTGTTTGCGACTATAAGGCGCCAATACTTTTTAAATAGACATACACATTACATTGTGTCTGTTACACAACAAAAGAAGTTTACTCAGTATAAAAAGTGTAAAAAAAATGTTTGCATACTGAATGAAGACGATTAAAAATTAACAAAAAATGCCGTTATTTTGCAAAAAAAATTTTTATTTAGGTTTTTTTAAAAACAGAATAGAATTTAAAAGAGTTAAACAGAGTTTTAGTGACAAAGTGATCGTTCTTAATGCAACAAGTGACAGCATATTTGAATATTAAGAATGCCAGGAAAACGAGTCTCCAAAAATATAATACAATTGGTCTATTTCAATCACTACAAGGGCAAATCTGCCCAGGAAATCGCCGATATGTTTTCCCTAAAAATCAGAACTGTATATAACATCATATCCCGTGCTGAAAAAGAAGGAAGACTAGATTTGAAAGGATCCACAGGCAGGCCAAAAAAGGTGACGAAGCGAATTGAAAGAAAAACAATTAGAACAGTTTATGATAACCCCCAATGCAGCACGAGAAAATTAGCTCTTCAAGTGGAAAAAGACTTCGACTTACGTGTTTCCCATACTACCATCAGAAATATTCTTCAAAAGCACAAATATTCATCCACAGTGGCGAGGAAAAAACCCCTGCTCTCAGCTCAAAATGTTGAAAAGAGATTAAGATTTGCCACCGAACACGTTTCACTTCCTCCAACGTACTGGGACGATGTTATTTTCTCAGATGAAACAAAAATTATGCTTTGCTATCATGACGGACCGCAAAGAGTTTGGCGAAAGCCCCTAACTGCTCTAGAGAATAAAAATATTATTCCTACTGTAAAGTTTGGAAAATTGTCCGTAATGGTATGGGGCTGTATACCCAGCAAAGGAGTTGGCGTAATCCGAATTTTGGACGAAATAATGACTAAAGAAGTATATCTTAATATTTTAAAAAATGAACTGACCGCCAGCGTTAAAAAATTTGGTTTTATAGACCCGGCTAATCCGAATAAATTTAAATACAAATACTATCAAGATAATGATCCCAAGCATAAATCTTATTTATGTAGGTCCTGGTTACTATACAACTGTACCAAAGTTATTGATACTCCTGCCCAAAGTCCGGATATAAACCCTATTGAAAATTTGTGGGTTTATCTAAAGAAAAAGGTAGGAAAAAGATCACCAACGAAAAAATTAATAAGTTGATACGTTTCATGAAAGAAGAGTGGGAAAAAATACCCTTAGAATATAATATTCCGAAATTAATTCAATCGATGCGAACACGCCTACAAGCAGTAATGGATGCTCGAGGTGGGCACACAAAATATTAGAAACAAAACTACAAAAAATCAACATTAGACTTAAATTTTTATCAAGTGTGCAAACATTTTTTTTACAGTAAGAAAATTTAGTTATTTTATTTTTTAATATTCTTCATTAGAATTTTTTCATTGTTATAAAAGTGTTTTTATATATTATATTACCAAATCATGTGTTAATAAAATTCTGTTCGAAAAAAATTAAAAAATTTGTTTATTTTTATTAAAATTAATGAATTTTTTAAGATTTTTTTAATTTTTCTCTATGTGCAAAGATTTTTTTTACAAACTGTATATGTAAATATTATGATTCCAACTTGTTGTATATGATGTTGATTTTTTTTTTTTTAAGAAAATACATTTATTATACATACTTACATTTGAGCTACTAATGGACTGCCACATTTTGACAACACTAATTCACCGGGTTTGGGAAATCGTAAAAATGGGGGTGATTGGAGTGAGTTGTCATCGCCAACTTTAGATGTGCGATCCGCACTAAGAGCTTTTGGGCGAGTTGCCATTGGTGTACGCATTTTGCCACGAGAATGATGTTCCGAATTTTTGTGCTTCAAAGCTGACCCAGATATGCTGGCCGTATCGCCACAAGCAGAACGGCTACGTCTAGGCCGTCTAGCTCGCGCTGAACTTAAAGGACCTGGTGTACGTAAGCGTGCTGAATGTCGCTGCGCTACAGGCTGTAGCATGTTCGATGTACCCAAATATGCTGTTGTTGATCCAATGCTGCCGCCAGTGGAACTATCCTCTGTAAGGTAGCCTTTACCAAATCAGTCAAATTGCCATAATGTATACATACATACATATAAATGAGCGGAAGAAAAGTAGTAGTAATAAGATGAGATGTGTTTGTTATGCAAAAATTTTTAAGGTGAACTTGAAAGATATTTTGTTAAAAAAGATATAGATTACGTCCAAATGAATAAAAAATTACCAACATCAAACCCAACATTAAAAAAGCTTAGCCATTCATAAAACAGTAAGACAAAAGTTCAAATAAAGCTTATAGCATATTATAATACCAACCAAACACCAAATAAGCACTAAAACACACTTATTTCTGTAAAATTAATCCACACACCAATAACCTTTAAATAATCAATAAAAAATTTCAAAAATATATTTTCTATTTTTTCGATCAATATTTTTTTTATTTCAAAATCGATTAACTTCAGCAAATTTTTAACCTCCGACCAAAAAAGGGGTGTTATAAGTTTGTATTGTGTGTCTGTGTGTCTGTGTATCTGTGTATCTGTGTATCTGTGTATCTGTGTATCTTCGTGTTTGTCCGTGTCCACGTACAGACCAAACGCCTGGACCGATTTTGATTTAGATTTGAAAGGTGACTTGATCGAAAAGGTTCTTAACTATGTTTGAAGAAAATCGGTCCAGCCGTTTAGAAGATATCACATATTTTCTAGATGTATGGGGGGTTTTTAAAATTTTTAATTTTTAAATGAAAAAATTAAAAAATTTTAACATTTCTACATTTTACATTTTATATCCGTATGGGGGTCATGGTTAGATTCCCAACAAAGACTCCGGTATGGTTCAATGACCGTAAAAATAATAACATATAATTTTATAATTTGGAATTGAATTTGTAATTGTATGAATAGTGTATGTCACCTTAAATTAAAAATCATGTAAATTCTATATTTTCTATACATAGAAAAAACTTAGCAAAGTCGTTCAACTGATAGTATAATATATATTTTGATTTTTGCTATTTTTAATTTAATATTATTTTTTAATAAGAAATAATTTAATTTTTTTCCAAATCTGAACTCAGTTGGCGGAATATAATATTCTCAAAGTTTTGCCTTCAGATCACAAGTTAGTTGTTAGCTTCCATTTGATATAGTTTAATAATTTATAAAATATCATATTGAGCAATACACATTATACATATAACTTTTTTTTAGCGAAGAGCATTGATATTGCACGCAAAATTTTTCTACAAAACAAATGGAATATTATTAATAAAACTTTAAAAATTAAAATTTGCCGCACACTTAATTATTTATAAAATAAATAAAAAGAATTGAGGTGCCTTAGGTCATCCGGTTAGAGCTATGCTGCTTAGCTATGTAAAACTATTTCAAATTCGCCGCAAATATTTCAAAACGTTTCCATTTAATTCCAGTTCGCACTATGCAAGTCTTATTGCTAAGCTGATTAATTTGTTGGATAGAAAGACGAGGGAAAAGAAAAAAGTACTCAGCTTCATGTACTTTCTCATTCGTAATGTTAAAAAAACACACATGCATACACAAAATGTTACACTTTTTTCGAAATCGGCTTTTTTATGCAAATTTGTTCTAAATACATTAATTCATATGTTGAAAAAAATATTATAGCGAGAATTATAATACGTGGGCTCCTATTTATATTTCGGGAATAGCAAATAATAAAACATTTTGAAATGAAAATGGCTTTATTGTTTTTCGAAATATTCCTCATGATGATGAATACACTTTTGCATTCGTTGAAACCATTTGTCATAGCAGTTTTTCCATTCCTTCTGAGACTCCTCCAAAACATGGTTTTTGAACGCTTCAACTGCTTCTTCGGTGCTCGTAAATAGTTGACCACGCAAAAGTCATTGGGTGCCAAGCCAGGACTGTACGGAGGATGAGTCATCAATTCGATGTCTTGACTGCTCAAAAATTCACTTGTTTGACGAAATGAGTGAGAGCTCGCATTGTCATAATGAAGAACGATTCGTCTTCGGGGGTTAGTTTTACGTTGCTCAAGCGGAGCAGTGGCTTAGGAAACAGGCTATTGAATTCACTATACCAGCTAAAATATAATAAACCTTCATAGTGAGCAGACGTTATAGCGGATTTTTTTCACATACATACGAAACAAAAATAAATAACTAAAATTAAAAATTTTAAAAACCCCCGATATATCTAGAAAAGATGTGACATCTTCTAAGCTGCTGGACCGATTTTCTTCAAACATAGTTAAGAACCATATCGATCAAGTCAACTTTCAAACAGAGAAAACTAAATCAAAATCGGTCCAGCCGTTTGGGCTGTACGTGGACATGGACAGACACACAGATACACAGGCACACACTAAAAACTTATAACACCCCTTTTTTTTTGGTCGGGGGTTAAAAATATAAAAAAAAAACAAAATCAAAAATTATAAAAAAAAATATTAGTAAAAAATATTCACCTTGATAAATAAGCTTTACTAATATTTTTTACATAGCAAGAGATAACAAAAACCAGGGACCGTAACTGTTATAACTTTTATCATAAAAGTCAGAAAATAAAAGTTATTTTTTGACTTTTATTTTTTCGAGCAGAAATAAAAGTTATTTTTTGACTTTTATTTTTTTGAGCAAAAATAACAGTTATTTTTGACTTTTATTTTTTCGAGCAGAAATAAAAGTTATTTTTTGACTTTTATTTTTTTGAGCAAAAATAACAGTTATTTTTGACTTTTATTTTTTCGAGCAGAAATAAAAGTTATTTTTTGACTTTTATTTTTTCGAGTAGAAATAAAAGTTATTTTTTGACTTTTATTTTTTTGAGCAAAAATAAAAGTTATTTTGTGATAAATTCATTATATTTATTATAAATTTTGGCGCTTTTGCAATAGTGAATCGTTAAATTTACTTATTTAGAAAAGAATATTTGGAATATTAAATAATAATTTCTTTGTCAAAGGGGTTGAAAACACAAAAATAACTTTTATTTCTGCTCAAAAAAATAAGAGTCAAAAAATAACTTTTATTTCTACTCGAAAAAATAAAAGTCAAAAAATAACTTTTATTTCTGCTCGAAAAAATAAAAGTCAAAAATAACTGTTATTTTTGCTAGAAAAAATAAAAGTCAAAAAATAACTTTTATTTCTGCTCGAAAAAATAAAAGTCAAAAATAACTGTTATTTTTGCTCAAAAAAATAAAAGTCAAAAAATAACTTTTATTTTTGCTTGAAAAAATAAAAGTCAGATTTTTAAAAAGCATCGTATTTTCTGACAATTTGGTCCAATACTTGCAAAATGGTATACTTGGTTTCATTCTCCGACATTTCCTTGAGGTTGCTTTTTTTAATCAAAAATTCAAAAATAACAGTTATTTTCGGTCCCTGACAAAAACAAAACAACAGTAAGCAAACACAAACAAAGTGCCCTTGAGGAATACTCTATATGAATACCTCAAAGGAAAAAAATTGTGAAGTGTAGCTATGTACAGACGGTTGTCAGATCTTACAATATTGCCAGTAAAATGTGCTCAAAATTTCTTACAACCGTGTGAACTGGCAATTTTTGTCAGACGTCGTTGCCAGAAAAAGCATTGTCAGTCCATTGCACGACTAGCAGCTGGCAACAAATTGTCATCTGAAAATGGCGTCATAATAAGAGAATTCTTTCTACGGTCAACACTGCACACGCTTGATTTTAAAGAAAAAATATATAATAAAATATATGCAGAGAAAATCATTGCAATTGCTCTTTTATGGTCCATAATAATTTATATTTTCACTTTTTACATTTTACATTTAAAACTACCACAAACGATTGATATTTAACAATTTCTAACAAGTGCTTTGAGTCTGGCAACGCATAACAACATGTCTGTTAATTTTTGCATATGACAACCGTGTGAACTGACAATTTTTCCGCTGGCGATTTTTTCAGATGAATTTATTGTCATATAACCGTCTGGCAATAAATTGTTAGATTTTCTGACAAATTTTATACAACCGTGTGAACTGGCAATCTACCTTTTGCTGGCAATTTCTCATTGCCAGTACATTGTCAGCACATTGCCAGTTCTGACAATATTGTAAGATCTGACAATCGTCTGTACATTGCTTGAGTTTTAACGGCAGAAATGTCTATTTTACTGTGAGTTCTGAAACTCTTAATGAAAACATAAAAAATAAAAAATCAAATGATAGCCTTTTTCTAACGGAAAAGCCACTTTTTCGTCAGCGATCAACTTCGCTTTATCCAATGCCAACTAGTGAATCGTTAACATTACCATTGCCTAGTACTTCTTCATTTAAGTCAGCGATATCATCCGCTTCGGGCTTGTGTTTATCACTTAACCAAGTTATCACTCACTACATATAACAGAAGTTCAAAACCAAAAGTACAAGTAGGAATATAACCGTGGTAAAGCGTGGGCGAAATTCTTCTAAAATTTCATCTGCTCCAAAGATGTCTAGGGACAACAGCGCATCTTCTACCAATCGTCAAAATTGTTTTTCATTGTTGCAAGACAAAAACGACAAGCCCGCTGCATCATCGCAAAATTCTTTTAAGCCACCACCTATTTATCTGAGAGAGAAAAATTCTAACGCGCTTCTAAAAAAACTACTGTCGACTATTGGTGAAAATACTTTTCACATCATTCCAATTAAACGAGGTAATATTGATGAAACTAAAATCCAAATATATGACGAAAAAAATTTCCGAAAAATTGTTATTGAATTTGAAAAAAATAAAACAAATTTTTACACATACCAACTTAAGAGTGCTAAAGGCCTACAGATAGTATTAAAGGGCATAGATTCATATGTTGAACCTGAAGAAGTAAAATGTGCACTTATCTACCAAGGATTTAATATAAAAAATTTTACCAACATAATTAACAGAGAAAGGGTCGCCAACTCTTATTTCGGGTTGAACTAGAGCCGAATGACATACAATTGAAAAAAAATTAAGCCCATCCAATTTATAGCGTAAAGTATCTCTTGGTTGGGGGACCAATAAAAGATTCCTTTTTAATAATTACAAATTTTTATTTTTTTATAATGAAAAAAAGAATTATATATTTATAATGAAATATTTTATATTTTTTTAATTAAAATTATTATTTTTGTAATTAATATATTTAAATTTTATATGCATGGGCATTATTAACACTAAGTAATATATGTATGTGTAAGTTTGGCCTTTTAGGCTTTATATTACTTTGAATAAACAAATAAATAGAATCACAGTTGAAGAGCCACGTAAGCGTTCAGGTTCCGTACATTGCCATAATTGCCAAGAATATGGCCATACAGAAACTTACTGCAATTTACCTTCAGTTTGTGTTATTTGCGGTGAACTGCACGGTACTGCTGGTTGTACTAAACCTAAAGATCTAGCAGAAAAAAATACAGTAATTGTGGAGGTAATCACACCGCTAACTACAGAGGAAACCCTGTATATTCTTTCGTTAAACAGGCTATGGGTCAAAAACCCAAATTAGCTCCAGCACAATCAGCAAACGCTTGCTCCGCCACTTTTCGTCAAACTAGCCAACCAGTTACTACACGTGTATCGTATGCCGATGCTGTTAAGACTAGTTCTATTCCCACACAAAATGTTCCACCGACAAATAATTCAACGAATGCAAACTGAAGCTTTAACTTTAGTCGCCTTGAAGCTACTATTTAGAATCTGGTGCTAACTGTAAACAACTTTACAGCAAATATGACTAGCATGATGCAAGAAATGCTGCGAATGCAGAATACACTACTTCAAGCATTAGTCAACAAGCCATGAACACGTTAAAAATATGTTTCTGGAACGCAAACGGCATTCGCCAACATAAAAATGAACTTGAGCACTTCCTCATGGAAAAAAGTATGGATATAATGTTGGTCTCTGAGACTCATTTGACTTCGAGAAGCTGCTTTAAAATAAATGGTTACACTCTATATGATTCAAGGGACCCGAGAGGGAGAGCATGCGGTGGATCAGCAATTATAACTAAGTCAAGACTCAAGCACTATATCCTTGACAACGTTAGTGAAGAATATATGCAAGCAACGAATATTTTCGTAGAAAATTTTTGTGCGAATTTCGTGATATCATCAATTTACTCACCTCCCAGATTTTCAGTTACCGAAGATCAGTATGAGAAGTTCTACAAATCGTTTGGATTTTTTTCGTGGCAGCTGGTGACTACAATGCAAAACATACGTACTGGGGCTAGCGTCTTGTTACACCTAGAGGTCGAGCGTTATTTAATACAATTTCAAAAATGGGCTTAGATGTCATTTCGAGTGGGGAGCCTACTGACGTAAGAAAAATTACAGATGTTATAGATTTTGGCGTCACAAAAAATATTCATAGGGACTTAATTCACGTAGAGGCCTCTCTAGATCTGTCCTCCGATCACTCTCCCACAATAGTTAAAATTTTCAACCCAATAAGGAGTGATTTAACTAACTCATATGTGAAAATGATTAATGGGGTCAACTGGCTAGTATTCAAAAAATATCTTAGTAGTCACTGCGTAGAAAACATTCAGCTAAGATGACATTGAATTTAACATTGCCAATCTTAACGAAAATATTAACCAGGCTGCTGAACATGCCACTATCTCCTATCCGCAGACTGGCTTTAAAAGAATTTATTCTACGGAAATTGAACGTCTTGTATGTGAAAAAAGGAGAGCTAGGAGAGAATGGCAACATCACAGATCACCCCTAAATAAAATCAGACTTAAAGAATGTACTAAACTACTAAAGAGCTGATATCGTCGGAAAAAACTGCATTACTGGAAAAGTATTTAAAAGGTCTTGATGTAACGTCAGCATCTAATTACTCTTTATGACGCGCTACTAGAAATCTTAAAAGACCCGTTGTTCTTAAATCACCACTGCGAACTTCGACCGAAGGGTGGGCCAGAAGCGATAGTGAGAAAGGTAACTTATTTTCTGAGCATTTAAAATCTGTATTCACTCCCAATTCATGTATGGGTGCTACCGATTTACCGAGTGCAGTTTCTCTACCCCCTCGTCCCTTAAGGTTTAAGATACGTGAACTACAAAAAATAATTGCTGAACTCGACCCGAAGAAAGCTCCAGGTATTGATGGCATTAGTAACAAGATGCTGATGAACTTGCCTCATATTGCAATAAGAATCTTGCTATTTATTTTTAATGCCATTTTACGAATGCAGTATTTTCCACATAACTGGAAACTTGCCAAGATTAAAATGATTCCAAGGCCGGACAAAGATCTTACCAAGGCTGAGTCATATAGGCCTATAAGCTTACTATCAACAATCTCAGCTTTTCGAAAAGCTGCTCATTACTAAATTGTCCACAATTTTAGCTGATAATGGGTGCATCTCGGACCATCAATTTGGGTTTAGAAGTCACCATAGCACCATTGAACAAACGCATAGATTGGTCCAAGTTGTAAGAAGAACATTTGAAGAAAAGAAGTATTGTTCTGCTCTCTTTATTGATGTTTCGCAGGCGTTCGATAAAGTATGGCACGAAGGCCTAGTTTTAAAATTGAAGACATACCTACCAATAAACATACAAAAGCTTTTGGAAAGTTATATTATTGATAGGAAGTTCACCGTTGTGGAAGGAGAGTTCACGAGTGTGCCACTAGTGACTGAAGAAATTGCAAAATACGCAGGCAAATATTTAACAAAACTCACATCCTAATCCGCTTGCTCGTAATATTTTGAACTTTACTGGACACATCCGCCTAAAAAAATAAGGACACAGGGGCTGTTATACTCAACACTCCAGATGGGACTGCTTGAAAATACTTCTTTTTTTTCCTTTTTGATTATCACTACTTGTATGTATTATTTAACTATCACTAAGTTTATGCCCGAAACTGGTCGGGCCTAATTATATTTTAGATTTAAGATTTGAATACTTATTGTTATTTCATATATGAAGATACAATAAATAAAAAATTATGTATTAATTAAAAAAAAATTTGCTTAATTTTTATATGGATATCTAATTTAAGTATAAACGAAGGTTTTTGACATGTTGTTTCTTATGCTCTCAGAACAGTTATGTTACAAATCGATGGTCATTAGTTCATACTTTGTAACGAGTTCTGTTTAATGTTTGGTTAATGGAAATAACAATTTAATTAATCGCTAAATAACAATCATAGCTATAAAATAAATTAAGGCATGTTCTATTTCATTTCTCTGAAGCCATTCCTTTCCACTGAACAAAATCGTTGGTGAAGGGTATATAAGATTCGGCACAGCCGAAAATAATACTCTTATTCTTTTTATTTTTGCTTGTAAAATCCCGTTTTCTTATTTTTGTTTTTTTTTTTTCAAATGATCCCAGAGGAGGAAGAGTTGTGCTCTCTCCCCTTACATATCTGTTTCCACGTAGACTAATATTTTCGCTGGGAATAAAATGGTTTCTTAAGAATTCTGAGCCTCATATTTCCTATATTATTTCCACACATTTCGGACTCAAAATTCTGAGCCTCATATTCCCATCATATTTTATACTCATTTCGGACTCATAATTCTGAGCCCTCCGAAAATGTTTGCTGGGTTTATAGGTATATAGCTATTGATAAACATTATTGAACAACAAAGAAAATTTTACATTACATATGTAATGGGTGTTTTTTATTGAGGTATAGAACTTTAAGTTGGCATCACTTTTTTAACTGGCGGCCATTTTGTCAGCTGTCAAGTGATTAATATTTAGTTTGGTTTGCCATTTAATCATGAACAGGTTGACAAAAGAACAACGCTTGCAAATCGTGCAAATTTATTTCGAAAATAATGGTTCAGTTCGCGAAGTTTACCGCAAGCTCCGTCCATTTTATGGTCGACATAATCGTCCATCAGAGCAATTAATTCGGTTAACCATGGATCGTTTTCGCACTACGTTTACTCTATGTGATAATACGCATCCGCAGAGACGTCGAACAGTGCGCACCGAAGAAACAATTGCCGCTGTAGAGCAAAGTGTTGAAGAGGACCCGAATGAATCGATTAGCCACCGTGCACAGCAATTGGAGCTTTGTCCATCAACTTTATGGAAGATTTTGAAGATTTTGAATGTGGATGAGTTGTGGTTCCAACAAGACGGCGCTACATGCCACACAGCGCACGTCACAATCGATTTATTGAAGGAAACATTCGATGAGCGCATAATTTCGCGGAATGGACCTGTCAATTGGCCACCAAGATCGTGTGATTTGACACCATTGTATTATTTTCTTTGGGGATATGTGAAGTCGCTCGTCTACGCCAACAAACCAGAAACGTTAAGGGACTTGGAAGCCAACATTCGTGGCGTTATTGCCAACATACGGCCCCATATGCTCGAAAAAGTGGTTGAAAATTGGACCTGTAAATTGGCTTTATTCGAGCCAGCCGCGGCGGCCACATGCCCGAAATCATATTTAAACATTAATGGCATAAAATTATCCTTCCAATAAAGCCAAATTGATGGACATTAAAACGATTTTCTTGTGCTTTATTTCAATTCGAAGTTCTATACCTCTAAAAAAAACACCCTGTACATGTATTGAAAGCAAAAATCATAATTTACAACATTAAAAATCATCATTCGAGAAAAAAAATCTTGAAATCATACTTAGGTCCGAAAATCATCAAAAATATGATAAAATCATCATTCTGGCAGCACTGACCAGAGTTTGTGCAAAAGAAGAACAAGATACATACAAATCCTCTCAGAGTCTCTGTATCTCTCAATGAATTGAACAATCAGCGTCACCATATGTGAAGATTTATCTTATTTTTGAAGTTTTTCGAGATGTTAAAAAGACTTAAAGATTTCTTAGCTAAAAATAAGATTTTTTAAAATATGAAAAATTGTACTCATAACATACATACTAGTATTAGTTGAAGTTCCTTTTGTCTAAACTACTTCCACATTTTCTTCTCTGTTTCACAAAAATTATGAAAGAAGTAACACGCTGCAACAGTATTTATTTCCTTTGATTAAATTTCAACAATTGTTTCCTCAATATAAATTACGGCATTCGATATCGTTCGAAATTTTTATTTCTATTTCTATTGTTTTCTACGCAAACCTTTGATGAAACCCAATTAAATTACATGGGTTTGATCATACATAGGTATGTGTCAAAAACGACCGATTGAATGAGTTCGACCCAAGTATAATACAAACACAATTTTATGAAAATTAGTCCGATATCGCGTTCCGTAATTTGTCTCCTATTTTTGTGACAGCTTGTGCAAGTCCAGGTACAATTGTACCGTTTTTGGTACTATTCAAACTCCGAAAGTACAATAGTACACCAATGACTATTTTAGTACATTTAATGAATCTCCATGCATGTTTTTTTTGAACAATGAAATTCATATTATTCTCAATTGAAAACAGTCTTGTGAAAGCAAAACGCAGCGAGAAAATCAAAAAATGTAAACTCGTTTATTTCCAAATCATTTTTCTTCTAAATTCGGATGCTAGAGATCATGTTTGTATATTTAAAATTTCAACTTAAACAGGTGTAACCATATGCTTTAACATCCCAACTTACAAGCAAATTTGTGAAAACCATTCGGTAGACAGAACAAAGTCGATTACTTTAATAAAAACAAATAAAAATATGTATGTATGTAATTTGAACTAAAAAATCTTTTAGTACAATTAAGCTAAAAAGAACACAATTTTTGAAAATTGTTAGTACAATTTTAAAATTCTCAATGCCGTCCCTGATGTACATACATATGTCGAAAGTAAAAAATAAATAAAGTAAACATTTTGTGTTACATATCGTTACCTTAATGCTCACATATTTTTTAACATAGATATTTTTCCCCGATAATTGCAAGATTTTAAAATAAAAACAATGTAAATATATGTATTTTCAAATGGAATTTGCTTACTGATAGATTCGGATTTTCGGATTTAGGAAAATTTAAAAATTTTGAGTTAATACCCTCTTGTGTTCAAGTACGAAATATTTTTTTTAAGGTAAATAGTATATTTTGTCGGAAAACACAAAAAAAAAATTTTTTTAAATATTATTTTTTAATCAATTTCTGAAATCTTTTACTCAATGCAAGATATAAGAATTGAAAAGCTAGAAGAAAAAACGTACAGCCTTATTTATAAAGATATGAAGGCTTTAAAAAGGGTTTTTAAGAAAAATTTTCATACAAAATTTTTCTTATTAAACCTTTATAAAGCCCTAAGAAGTTTTATAAATATGGCTGTTAAAATATAATAAAAAAAATAACTTAAGACTGACTGAAAACCTAATATCTTAAAAGCAGGGACCGCAACGCATCGGTTATGGTATAATTTTAAAAATTACTTTTTAATCATTATTTCTTGATTTTTATTTATTCCTTCGAAAATAATAGTTTTTTCTTGATTTTTATTTATTCCTCACAAAATAAGAGTTACTGTTTGATTTTTATTTTTTTGCTAATTTTTAAAATGTAGAAAACGTAAAAATTAATATTAACCGATTTAAAATTGAATTTATCGCCAGAGTATGTAAAAACTTCTTATATGTTAAATTAAATTTACTTTTTTATAGTTTATTCATTTAAAAAATTCATTCATTCATTTAAAAACAAATAAAAATCATTGCAACTATAGGTAGTTCATGTAATAATGGAATATCTTGGTATATTTCTTGTGCAGTTGAAATTTTGAAAATAATCGTTCAGGTGTGTTCTGTAAATCCAGGAAAAAGCTCAATTAAAAAGGTGACTTATTGCAGCTTTTTAATTGGTTTTAGTGTTAATATATTTTAAATCGATAATAAATAAATCGTCCGATCAGCAGAACAGTTTTCGATTTTGGAAATCGTACGATTTCAAAACGCGCGGTTTACCATAAGAACACCCCTGGAGGCCTACTCTGTTATACATGTTATAAACATACAAATTCGAAAGATTTTTCTTTCGTTTCGAATTACACAGTAGACCCCCTGATTATTTGCGATACCTGATCATATCTCAAAAACTAGCCAAAGGATATCAAAAACCTTAACTGATTCGTGTTCAGCATGCCAAATGCAATAAGTTAGATTTATAATAAATTACTTATTTTTTAAACATTTCGGAAAGTTACAAAAATTATATGTACTTTGAGATAGCAGAATAAAAAAAAAAACAGAGATATAAAACGAGAAAAAACATTTTTTTTATTGGAAATTTATATTACAGATAGGGGAGCTTTTTGCCATCGGAAACTCATTTTGACCAAATTTGAGTTGACATATTTTGAATGAGAATAAATCAAGTTTAGGGGCACCTCTTAAAAATTAGAAAATTGAAAATAAGAAAACAAAATTAAAAAAAGAAAAATGGCGGCGAGGCTTAGTTTCAGAGTTATGAGCATCTGAAATTGTAATACCAAATTGTGATAGTGTATTTTTCAACGACTGCAACTTTTTTCGTCTAATGAAAAGACAACACAATTGTTGAACATAATTAGGCCATTAGAATTGTCTCCACCATGGTGTTTCCCGACACGGCGCAGCCTATTAAAGATTTTCTGCCTTGCAAAATTTTCCTGCTTAATAACGTTTTTCAGCACTGCCGGCCTTCGGCCGGGCTTAAGGATTCTCTCCACCATGGTGTTTCCAGACACGGCGCAGCCTAATAAAAATTTTCTGACTCATAAAATGGTTTTCCATTTTGCCATTTCATGAGAGAGGTATTGTCAAGAGGTTTAAGATGATATAAAATTGGTAATTTTCGTTGGAAAACACAGTATAATCTCAACATTGTACTAGAATTTCAGAGGCCCATAACTCGGAAACCAAGCCTCGCCGCAAATTTTTTTGTATAATTTTTTTTTCTTATTTTTCGATTTTCTACAGGATAGGATATTTTTTTTTAATTTTTGATAGGTGCCCCTAAGCGTGATTCAAGCCAAAAATACATTTAATAAGATTTATGAACAGAAGATATGAAAAACCAAAAATTGTACGTAGAGTTTTCCGACTAAGTGTACATACATACATGCATAAAATACATGAAAGTTTTTGTCCAGATTTGCAATTCTTGAGTTTACAGGTTTGCGAGGTGAGAAGCTTGGGAAGGTTTATATTTTCATGTGCTCTGCAATTCTTTTTGAAATTCTTTGTTTTGAAATATATTTTACGTGCTTGGGGTCCTAATTATTTGAAAATTCCGTGATTTGCAGTATCAAGCAGTCACAAACAATGGTCTTCGAATATAGTCTATTTTGTTCTTGTTATAACTATGAATTACTATATTTCGTGTATACATATATACATATATTAGCACCTTAATGACATAATTAGTTTTTTTAAGTTTCTTCCCAAATTTCCTCAAATCCCTAAATGCATGTTCATTCCTAAACTGTACTTACATACATATGTATGTATGTACATTATATCATTTGAGCTACTCACCCTCATCGTTTGGATTTGCCGTTCTAGACTTCATCATTGTGGAATTTTGTAAGGACGCATTAAACATCTTAGATTTCTGTTGTTCCCAATCAGTTAAATGATTTAGATCCTGAAAATATAAATACACATTGGAAATAGTTTTATATTGTAGGCATATTGTAACCATGTACGTACCAAAGACAAAATATCAACCATTTTCATTTTCAGTAGTGCCCTAGGTGTGCGTTCCAGCAACATATTTATTTCATAATCGTATGCGGTTTGCAAATCTTGAATTTTACCCTCTAAGGTATTGTGGAAACCATCCAAAGAATTTTCAAATTCTCGAATTTTTTCCTCTCGGTTTGCAGTCTCACGATTGCGCTTGGAACTTTTTGAAACTTTTGTGCGCGGCATTTTAATTTGAGTTTTAAAAAAATTGCTTCAGAAGCGATACGAAATCGCTTGTTTTCAAACTAACCTTTACTACTTTTGTAATAATATAATTAATAGTTTTCGCCAATGTTTTTCAAATAAAGATGAAAATATGAAGTAAAATGGCGCTTTTTCGTTATTCTATTCTTTCTTTGTTTAAATTTATTTGAGTAAGTTGGCGGCACTGCGTATAATCCTTTCAGCGCCTCTCAAACTAATATACTTCAAGTAACATTCACAACAAGGCCTATATATCAGCTGTCAAAAATTATTTGCACCATATACTTTAGTTCATGTTTGTGTGTGTTTCTGACAACTTAAACATAAAGTTGTTTTTTGTATTGCTGTGTTTTTGTAGAGTTGCGTTGACCTGATAAATAGGCCTTGATTCACAAGGTAGTAGCGGAAATTCAGCTGAGCTATTTTTGTTCAAATTAAAGTTCATCAGAAACTTCAAAAATTTTTTACGAAAGAGAAATTAAAAGAAAATGTTAAAAAATTTCGGTATGAAAAATATTTTATTAAAATAAATTCTGTGAAAACAAATTTAAAAATATAAAAAAAAAACTTTTAAAAAATTGTGAGAAGTGCTAAACGTTGCAAATTTTGTTAGTGGTAGCTGCCGTGGAGAAATATTTTCAAATTTATGTGAATCAATTTTATTATTATTGTGTTAAAGAAATTATATGTTTGAAGTTTTGGATGAACTACAGCCCATGTTGTTTTTTTCATTGTTGTATATTTCATTGTTGTATTTTTTCATTGTTGTTGTAATCCTGATATTACCTGGAAATGAATTTGCCTTGCTAATGTTCTTATTGTGGTTTTTGTTTTCAATTTGATTATTGATTGTAACGGGGGAACAACTGTCTTTTCTTAAGGTAAATGTTACCTGAGCACACTTCTGTTCGTTTACCTTTATTCTCCACATGTTTAACCATAGTTCTAGCTGAGTAATATGTTGCTGAAGATATCGGGAAGCCTCGTGAGGGTTTTCGTGCATACCCAGCAAAAAAAAATTGGAAGTCATTCTAAAGGAACTACATTTTCATTGCTTCCAAAAAATCGATATTTTTAATTTGCCGATAGTTAGCAGAAAATCAAGTATAAGTTTATTTTACTCATACAAAACCTTGTAATTCCTTTATAGTTTTAGAAATTACCAGAATTTAAAAAAAAATCTATTTTTTTTTGAAGAAACTTATGAACTAATTTTGGTCTAAAATTTTGAAGTTATTTGCTTAAATTTACACGAAAATACTGTTTCGCGTTTAAATTCCTATAAAAAGAAACTAATTGTTAAAATAGGTAACTATTATTCATTTTTCCTAGATGAAAATATTATCATAGAACACAAAAAAGTAAATTTTTCTTAAAATCGCTTCCAATTCGGTGACCAGGCAGCGAAAAAGAGAACTTCTTGCAATGACAACCCTATGTAAAAATCATTAGATCGGATCGAAATTTGCACTACTTCCAGATCGCAAACTCTACATTTTCATGACTTTTTTGGAGTGTCTTTTTTTACTGGGGTGTTAAACAAATTCTATTTTTGAAGTTTTGGATGAATTAAAACCCATGTTGTTTTTTTCATTGTTGTATTTTTTCATTGTTTTTGTAATCCTGATATTACCTGGAAATGAATTTGCCTTGATGGTTATATTATACAAATACACTGGAAAAATCTAAATGCCTTATAATAGGTTTGATTCCGTACTCCACATTGGGAGCTCGCTGGATCCCAATTTTACCAAAAAGTACGGGATCAAACCTAGAATGTTTCCGGGATGATTTATACAAATCATGTTAATTTATACATTTTGCATATGGATAAATCACCTAAAAGTGGTTGATTCATGGTAAAATTATACTAGGTATATGCACGACTACAAAAAAATTGCAACACCAAAAACACATACATTTTGTTGGCATAAACCAAGACGAATTCAGCATCAGGTGAACTCTTCCCTATAACAATATTACAACACAAAAACAACACGTAGTTTGCTATGCTACAGAACCAATCTGTAAGAAGATTTCTAAGCAAATGTTGACATTTTGGTTCAAAATGCTCAATTTTTCAAGAATCGTGTATAATATGTATGTACTTCTACTTTGTGTTCTATTTTTATTTATTTTTGTTTTCATTTTAACATACACAAAAGATGTGTAGTGTAATTTTCTTCAATGTGTAATTGGAGACACAGCCATGTATAACTTTATTGGCAACACTGTAATCATGTTATATACAACCAAAGTATATTTATATAAAGTATATGCAACGTGCGATTTGTTTGTGTAAAAATAATGGATGAATGTCAAAAACAGTTGATTACAACCAGACCTGGGCAACTTGCATTACTTTTCATAAGCACTGATTGAAAAACAAAAATTTTAGTGAAAATTTAAATTTGATGCTTGTAATTAGGTTTTCGTTTATTTTATTGTAAAGCTATATCTTAAAAAATGGTGATTTTATAAACGGAATATCCTACCGCTTGGAACAATTTAATCAAGTTTTGTCTTTCTCTTGAAAAATTATCAGCCCAATTATGAATATTCCCGGGGAGTTTTTTCTCTTCCCTGTCATTTCTTCCCGGGGAATAATCCTCCTATTCTGAATAGCAGGGGAATAAGCAAATGCGGGAGAGAGGAAAATCTGAAGCAGCTTTTTAATGTTTACATTTTACTCTGCAATAAAGCAAGAGTTCAGCAATAGAAATTTAATAAAAATTTTGTTTTTTCATTGCCAATAAGATAGTACGTTAATATAAATATCTTTTTGCTTAAATAAAAAATAAATAGACAGCGTAACCATATACAACCATGCAGAATAATTGTATGCTGGGAAAGTGGAGGCTAAAACTGCCCAGGTGCAGATGCGAATGGATTAAATTTCCAATTACTGTATATACAAAGGAAATTGTAAATTTCATAGTTTTTCTTATCGGTCTTGATATTATAGGAAAACAAATCTTCCATGTACCTGTTATGTGAACTTAAAGGACGCGTGAAATTTTTAGTGTTTTAGTATTATTTCTATAGGTAGAAGTAGTTCATGTTTTTGAAGTTGATGTGCGCAGGGCTTGGATAAAAATGCCTAAAACAAGAGAGATATATAACATTCCAGTGCTTATTTAAACTTTTTGTTCTAAACAAATGCATATACCATACATATAACATTTATTAATTTGATTTTAAAATTTTTGCATTAATTCCCTTCAAAATGTTTGGGGAGAAAACTCTCAAAAAATTTTCCATCTTCCTCATATTTAGAATACCTACTTTTTTCCCGGGGAGTTTTTTCTCCATCTCTCTTATGCTTAGAATACCTACTTTTTTCCCGGGGATATTTTAATTCATAATAGGAGGAATGGAAAAGGGGAAAAAACCCCCGGGGAATTACTATTCATAATTGGGCTGTATAAAAATTGTAGTGATATGATTTTTGCCTTAAGTGGCGATATGTACATAGAAAAAAGTTTACATATTTATGTATGTACGTATGTTTTTATTTATGTACACATTTACGTTCCATTTTTCGCCATGTGATTTGGTGCTAGCGCAATATTAATGTATTACTTTGAAGAGATTTTAGTTTAATGCCAAAAAATTGCACTATAATTATCAAAGTTAGTTCTAATGTAATAAATTTGCATTTGTATTGATTTGGTTGAGTGTGGGAAAATGGTCAATGCATTTGCTTATTTAATGCAAGTCCCAGATCTGCATACAACAAAAAGGAAATGTATGGATAGACAAAACCAAATTAAATTTATTAATTGATAAACTTTTATTACGTGAAATAAGTATAATAAAAGCTACATATTTATTTTAATAATTAAATATAATTATTTTTAAATATTTTTTAACACCTTTTTTAAGTAAAAATTAATTTCAACTTTTTCACTACACACAATTGTGTATAACAAAGCAAAGCAAAACAAAATGGCGTATGAAAATTGTAAACAACTTTTGACATTCATGCATTGACACTACACGAGAAAAAAATTAATCACCTGAGTACTTGCATATACTTTATATAAATTTACTTTGTATACAACACAAGGCCTATTTATCAGGTCAACGCAACTCTACAAAAACACAGCAATACAAAAAACAACTTTATGTTTAAGTTGTCAGAAACACACACAAACATGAACTAAAGTATATGGTGCAAATAACTTTTGACAGCTTAAACACGAAAACACAGAATATCATAAGGACGATTGCATTGACCTGATAAATAGGCCTTGATACAACACATACACTAACATTTTTGTAGCCTGTAAACAAAGTTTGACAACTAATACAATGTTCACACTTTGGTCTTAAACGAGTTTAAGGCAAGTGTTTTAAAAAACTAAACACAACCATTCACATTACATTTAATATGTTTAAGGTTGACGTTTTGTAAGTAAATTATTGTATTTGTAAAAAATTACGAACAATTATGCTTTTTTATTGGTTTATTATTTTCAAACAACAAATGTGTTATCAAAAAACGCACTGAACATACTCCATTGGCGTGTTTAAGAAAGTGTTTAAATATTAAACACTTCATTTGAGATGTTTAACAAAACAAGTCAATGTATGGTAAAACATCACAAAATCCTCATGTTTAAGCTCTTAAACACGAATGAGGCGTTAAACACGTTTTAAAAAATAAGTGTGAACATAGTATAACTGCATTGTATACATTAAGCTGGGCTTGTGGATATACCTGTTATAATTTTACCATGGGTTGATTTCTTTTACCCTGCCATTACACATACGAGTACTCTCATGCAAGTGCTGTATACGTATTATCAAAGAAAACTTGTTCGAAATACTCGAATCTCTTGCAATTTGCATTTCTGTTTACACATGAGAGTGAAAGTTCATTTTAAAAATGTCGCCAAGAAGTAAACTCTAAAAAATTTGTTTGATTTTAAAGCTTCAACAATTAATAAAAGCAAATGAAAAAGCAAAAAAACGAATGAAAAAAGTGCCGAAAAGGAAGTGTTGGGTAAAACGCTTATTAATAAAGAGATTTCTTTTCATTTTGTTTTGTTTACAAAATAGAATTGCCAAATTCTCAACATAGAATCATTTTTAAGGAAATAATTGGTATTAATTATTATTATCAATATTTTAATGATATTTACAATCTATAATACAAATATTTCCTTTTATTGTATTAATTTTAAGAAACTAGCACACAATTTAATCGAAAATAATGGAAATTTTTAGTTTTAATTATAACATGATCCAGGTAATTTGCTTAATACTGTTGACAGGGTGACTCCATTAGTTTATTTGACATTTTATTGCACGAAAGTGTCAAAATTTCTCTCGTATGCAAAATTTGCTGCGAGTAGAGCTGCGAGTGCGAAAAATGTGAATGTGTTAGTAAAAAAGTGTGAGTGTATTGAGTTTTTCGAACTATTACTCTCATGTGTAAACTCACGGTTAAATAATGTCGGAAATACTATTTTTCGAACTCGATTTATGTATGCAACCCTGCGTTGTTTTTAAAATTACAAACTCCATCCCTGGGTCCTGCATCAATAGTGATTTACAATTTCGAAAAAATGACATTAAGGAATATTTAATCAATTTTAAATGTCAACCACATGTGAATAAAATTTACATTGCAACTGCTACGTCCACCTTATAAAACACGTGCATAAATTGAGTACGAAAATTCGAACAACAAATCACTCACAAGTTCGGTGGAAACATTTTGAAGTGATTCACTTCAACCAAGGTGTATCTAACTAGGTGGCAGCGCTATTTCAGCTGATAATTTTTTGCTCTATATGCTCTGTAGCTGACGAATGCCAAAAACTTCGATTTTGTTTTCGTTTTGGTACAAATATTTTTGTGCTTTTGACATTCTTCGGTTCTTTACACAGCTTTGGTTGCCGTATTTTTGTATAACAATTCCTTAGGCAATCACCTGTATAATTACACCATGACTTCAACCTATTTGATTCAAAGTCGGTGGAAACATACTATAAACCATCAGCAAATAAATCTTTTTAAATTATATAATAAATTATTAAGAAAGAGTGCAAAACTACACAAAAATCTTTTATTGTTATGCATACATATATGAATTCTAACAGCAGATTTACATAAAAAACTCCCCCTTATAGCAGGGATTGAAATCGAAAACCGAAAACAAATTAAAAACAAAATCAAAATAATATAACGACCAAGGCGGACTGAACATCAGGTGTCCTTTACATGTACATATGTATGTATGTATCCAGTGATGCCAGTAACCATTTTGGAAATTCCCTACACGATTGAAGAAAATCCCTTTTTTTCCCTCCAGCCAAAAATATTTTCCCTACATTTTTCCCTACGCTGAAAATTTTTTATTTTTAACAGCAAAAAAAAACAAATAAATGTACATTTTGTGAATATTGTAGATTTTTTACAAAACTTTGTTTCATATATTGTACACAACAGACTATAGTCGTATGCCGAGTATTCACTATGGCATTTTTTGACATCGCAATAGTGTGTATTAGTGGCAACATTTGTCATTTCCTATACTTTTCGTTGTGTGGCATCGATTTCCATATAAAAAACACATATTGAGAATGATACCACAAGAAATGCCAGATGTGTACTCATCATTAGTTGGGTACCAGGTAGAAAAGTAATTAAAGCATTGATTAACAAAAACAAACTAAAAATATGTACATCCTTGCATCAATACGAAAATTGTACTTAAAGATTATGGTGTAACAAATATTAATTATATTATTAATTATCAGTTCTCGTTGTACCTTCATAGTGAACAGACGTAATAGCGGAATTTTTCTTACATACAAACAAAACAAAAAAAATCATACAAAAAATATTCGTAGTACATATTAACTTTGATAAATAAGCTTTTTTTTGCTTTGCTAATATTTTTTTACATATAGAAATAACAAAATCAAAAAAGAACCGTAAACAAAAAAACATACAAAGTACCCTTGAGGAATACTCTTTATGAGTACCCCAAAGGAAAAAAATAGTGAAGTGAGTTCTAACGGCAGAAATGCCTATTTTATTGTGAGTTTTGATGCTCATAATGATAACAATAAAAATAAAAAATCTGATAATAGACTTGCTGTGAGTTCTGAAGCTCTTAATAAAAACCAAAAATCTGATAATAGACTTTCTCTAACGTCAAAACCACAGTTTCGTCAGCGATCAACTTCGCTTTGTCCAATGCCATCTAGTGAATCGTTGACATTATTGCCTAGTACTTCTAAATTTAACTCAGCGATATCATCCGCTTCGGGCTCGTTGTCATCACTTAAACAAGTTGTCATTGAAGATAAGAGCACCCCAAAGCCCAAGGTCCTAGTCGGAATGGACAGATACATTACAATTTTAAAGCGCGGGCGCAGCCCAAATTCTACTAAAATTGCATCTGTTCCAAAGATGTCCAGGGATAACAGCGCATCCTCTACTAATCGGCAAAACCGTTTTAAAATATTGCAAGATGATAATGAAAAACCCGCTGAATCTGCGAATAAAACCTCCAAGCCGCCACCAATCTATTTAAGAGAAAAAAACTCAAACGCTCTAATTAAAAAATTAATTTCGGTCATTGGTGAGAATAAATTTCACATTGTTCCAATAAAACGTGGTAATATTGATGAAACGAAAATTCAAATTTATGAAGAAAAAGATTTTCGCACAATGGTTTCTGAACTTGAAAAAAGTAAAACAAATTTCTACACATATCAGCTCAAGAGTGCTAAAGGTATGCAGATTGTGTAGAAGGGCATAGATTCCTATGTTGCTCCCGAAGAAGTAAAAGATGCTCTCGTCCTCCAGGGCCTTAAAGTAAAAAATGTATCGAACATAATAAATAGGGAAAAGATCCCTCAACCTCTATTTCGCGTTGAACTTGAGCCAAATGATATAAAATTGAAAAAGAGTGAGACCCATCCAATATATAATTTAAGATATCTCTTATATCGAAAAATAACCGTTGAATAACCACACAAGCGTTCAGGACCCGTACAGTGCCATAATTGTCAAGAATATGGCCATACTAAAACTTACTGCAAATTACCTACTGTTTGTGTTGTGTGCGGCGAGTTGCACGGCACTGCTAGTTGCAATAAACCGAAAGATCAAAGTAACGAAAAATTCAGTAATTGGGGAGAAAATCACACTGCTAACTACAGAGGTTGTCCTGTGTACTCTTTCGTCAAACAGACTATGAGGCAAACGCCTAAATTGGCCACAGCCCAATCAGCAAACGCTTTAACAGCCACTATTGCGCAAGTGAGCCAACCAGTTAGTTCCCGTGTATCGTATGCCGATGCTGCTAAAACAAATTCTACTCATACACAAAATGTTTCACCGCCAGATAATTCAACAAATACAAACTCGAACTTTAGTTTCAATCGCCTTGAAGCTACTATTGATAATCTGGTGCAAACTATAAATAATTTTACAACAAATATGACTAGCATGATGCAAGAAATGCTGCGAATGCAGCATACATTGCTTCAAGCTTTAGTTAACAAACCATGAACACGTTAAAAATATGTTTTTGGAACGCAAACGGCATTCGCCAACATAGAAATGAACTTGAGCACTTCCTCACGGAAAAAAATATTAATATAATGTTGGTCTCTGAGACTCATTTGACTTCGAGAAGCCTTTTTAAAATGTATGGCTACACCTTATATGATTCAAAGGACCCGAGAGGAAGAGCATGCGGTGGATCAGCGGTTTTAATAAAGTCAAGGCTCAAGCATTATATTATTGATAACATTTGTGAAGAACATTTGCAAGCAACGAATATTTGTGTCGAAAATTTTTGCACTAATTTTGTCATATCATCCATTTACTCCCCTCCTAGATTCGCAATTACTGAGAATCAATATGAGAATTTTTACAAATCTCTGGGCCCTTGTTTCATAGCAGCCGGCGACTATAATGCTAAACACACGTTCTGGGGTTCGCGTCTTATTACACCCAGAGGTCGGGCGTTGTTCAATACAATTTCCAAAATGGGCTTGCATATCATTTCGAGTGGGGAGCCCACTTATTGGCCTACTGACATACGTAAAATTCCGGATGTAATAGATTTTGGCGTTATGAAAAATATCTCTAGGAATTTAATTCAAATTGAAGCTTTTCTAGATCTTTCGTCCGATCACTCTCCCACGATCGTTACAATTTGTGGCCCATTGAGAAGTGACTTACCTCACCCATATGCGAATTTGATAAATCGTGTTAATTGGCTGGGGTTTAAAAAATATCTTAGTAGTCATTGCACGGAAAATATTGCGCTAAGAACATCTGATGATATTGAAACTAACATTGCCAACCTTAACGAAAATATTAAGCAGGCTGCTAAACATGCTACTACCTCCCATCCGCAGACTGGGTTTAATAAAATTTATTCTACCGATATTGAACGTGCCGTATGCGAAAAAAGAAGAGCTAGAAGGGAATGGCAACAGCACAGATCACCACAACTTAAAATCAGATTTAAAGAGTGCACTAAGCGACTCCAAGAGCTGCTTGCACATGAAAAAAGTGCATCTCTTAAAAACTATCTGGAAAATCTTGATGTCACACCAGCATCTTATTACTCTTTATGGCGCGCTGCTAGAAAGCTTAAAACACCCGTTGAGTTTAAACCACCTCTGCGCACATCTACCGGAGGTTGGGCAAGAAGCGATACTGAAAAAGGTAACATATTTGCTGACCACTTGAAATACGTATTTACCCCAAACACATGTACTGGTGTAATTGATTTGCCAAATGTAGACGCTCTACCCCCTCAACTAATAAAGTTTAAGACGCGTGATGTACAAAAAGTAATTGCTGAACTCAACCCGAAGAAAGCTCCGGGTTTTGATGGAATTAGTAACCAGATGCTGATGAAGTTGCCTCGTATTGCAATTAGAATACTGTTATTTATTTTCAATGCCATTTTACGACTGGAGTATTATCCACACAGCTGGAAACTTGCCAAAGTTAAAATGATTCCAAAGCCAGGCAAAGATCTTACCAAGGCTGAGTCATATAGGCCAATAAGTCTGCTATCAACAATGTCAAAGCTTTTCGAAAAACTGCTCATGACAAAATTGTCCCCAATTATAGTTCGTAGTGGGTGCATACCGGACCATCAATTTGGTTTTAGAAGTCAGCATAGCAGCATTGAACAAACTCATAGATTGGTCCAATTTATAAGAAGAACATTTGAAGAAAGGAAGTATTGTTCTGCGCTGTTTATCGACGTTTCTCAGGCATTTGATAAAGTGTGGCATGAAGGACTAATTTTAAAATTAAAAACATACCTGCCAATAAACGTTGTAAGTCTTTTGGAAAGTTACATTACTGCCCGCAAGTTCACTGTTGTGGAAGGAGACTTTATGAGCATGCCTGAAACTATTTCATCCGGTGTGCCACAGGGGAGTATACTGGGGCCAGTTTTGTATTTGATTTATACTTGTGATATGCCTCTGAGCAGCAATATACACACTTCCACATTTGCTGATGATACAGCCTGCCTTAGTATGCATGAAAATCCTTACGAAGCATCCCGATATCTTCAAGAACACATTACCCAGCTGGAACTATGGTTAAACTTATGGAGAATTAAGGTAAACGAACAAAAGTGTGTTCAAGTAACATATACATTACGAAGAGATACTTGTTCACCCATTCGGATTAACAATCAAGTTGTCCCTCAACATACTCATGTGAAATATCTTGGAATACACCTTGATCGACGGCTTACTTGGAAACACCATATTGACTCTAAGTTAACCCAAATGAAACTAAAATGAACTCAGGTACATTGGCTGATTGGTAGAAATTCAACACTCAGTGTAGATTGCAAACTTTTGATATACAAGTCTATTTTGAAACCCATATGGTGCTACGGAATTCAACTATGGGGCACTGCTTCAGCTTCCAATGTCGAGAGAATCCAACGAAGGCAAAATAAAATTTTGCGATTAATAACATCGGCTCCATGGTATATAAAAAACTCAAATATACATCGTGACTTAAATATGCCACTAGTGACTGAAGAAATTGCAAAAAACGCTGGCAAATATTTAACAAAACTCGAGTCACATCCTAATCCGCTTGCTCGTAATATTTTGAACTTTACTGGACACGTCCGCCTAAAAAAGAGGGATACAAGTGCTCTTATACTCAACACTCCAGATGGGACTGCTTGAAAATACTTTTTATTTTATTTTATTTTTTCTTCCTTTTGATTATCACTACTTATGTATTACTTATAACTATCTCTAAATTTATGTCCGACAGTGGTCGGGCCTAATAATTATATTTTAGATTTAAGATTTGAATACTTATTGTTAGTTCATATTTGAAGATACAATAAATAAAAATATGTATTAAAAAAAAATATATTAATTATACAAATTCTTTAGCCTAGATCACGCTATCAGCACAATGTACCGATTTTCGTCGGCTCATAATTAATAGGCTAAATTTGTATTATTACTCAATTAATTGAAATATAAGAACATAATTGCACCACACTACATTGCTAATAAAGTCATATAGACTTATTATGGAATTGATTCAAAAATAAGGCCACTTGCTAGATTGAAATGCATATTTTTACTTTCTTGTATGGCTCTTTTTTATGAAACTTTTCCCTTGTTTATCTTAAAAATAAACTATTTTATTTATTCCTTTTAAGTATTAAAAATAGTGACTTAATTTTACACGAAGCATAGCTTACACTTTTTATTTTGTGACTGTCTGTCAAAAAAAATCTCAATATATACAAACATTAAAACATTATTATTGCGATTTGTCATATTTATGTGAGACCCAGGTGTCTGAGAATGCTGATCCACAGGATTTTCAGATACCTGTTTATCACCTACTATCTCTTTTTAATTTTCATCGCGGTCTTGCAATGTACATTCGCAATGCAGTTGTGTACCAATGCCAGCAATCACTAGGCATATCTGATGCTGAATTTAGCTGTCTCTGGGTTAAATTCCAAATCAGGGCACACTGTTTGCATTTCGGATTTGTTTACAGAAGTCCAAACGCAGAAAGGGATACTACCATTTCTGGCTTCGATGCCCTTTCTGACTCCATATCGAATATCCTAGAGAGTTGTCCGAACAGTGAAATCGTTATTGCTGGTGATTTCAATGTTCACAATTCAACTTGGCTTCGCCATTCGAGCCGTACAACTACGGAAGGCCAATATATTGAGTTGTTCGCAGCGCATAACCATCTAGTGCAACTAGTGAATGAACCAACACACATTCCATGTGTTGAAGGGCACCAACAAAATACACTCGACCTCTTTCTCACTTCACACCCTGATAAGTATGAAGTAAGTGTTAATGCACCTCTCGGTAATTCAGATCACTGTACCATTTCGGCCTCCTTTTCGTTTTCAGCACTTCATAGCGTTTCATCTGCAGCTACGAAACGACTAAAATACAGCTATGAAAAGGCTCGTTGGGCTCAGCTCAACGAATTTTTTCGGCATTTTAATTGGAAGCTATGTTTCCTAGACAATGATGTCAATGCCATGGCCAAAATGGTTGAAAGTATAATTTTGATGGGCATGAAAGCTTTCATACCATCAAAACAAATTCCGATTAAGCCCAAAGAGAAACTCTGGTTTAATCAGACATGCAAAAATGCAGTCAGATCTAGAGAGGAAGCATTCAGTATTTGGCGAAATAATCAAAATGCCGATACTGATTTGCTACGCAAAAGGGCGAGATCTTCGTGTGCCAAAGTACTTAGGCGTGAAAAAGCTCTTTACGAGAATCGTCTCCGTGCTAAAGTTCTTGCTGCCCCTCGGGGTAGTAAAAGCTTCTGGTCATTCGTTAAAAGAGTAAAGAATAATGCTAGTTCCTCAATTCCGACTCTTTTAAAGGATGACCTAATATTCACTGACCCGGCTGATAAAGCTAACCTACTAGCTGAAATGTTCGCAAGTAATTCCTACTTGCCGGAAAGCAATCAGCCTCTTCCTATGCTAGAGAGAGTATCCACTACTATGCCTAAGATATTCTTTCGAGCTCGGGCAGTAAAAAGGGTTTTGTCGGAACTCAACATAAATAAGTCTCCGGGGCCGGATGGCATTCCAGCACTGGTCTTGAAGCAGTGCTCCTCGACGCTAGCACGTCCATTAGCTAACCTTTTCAGCGCGTTGTACCATGTTGGTGAGTTTCCAGTGTGTTGGAAGATTGCTAATGTTACGCCAATCCCTAAAAAAGGAGAAGCTACTAACCCTGAAAATTATCGCCCAATCGCAATATGTTCTGCACTTTCCAAAGTAATGGAAAGTATGGTGAATTTCCATCTTGTAAGGTATCTGGAGTCCAACAGCTTACTCAATGACCGGCAGTATGGATTTCGTAGAGGCCGATCTACGGGAGACCTACTTGCCCTCCTCTCGGAGAAATGGTGTAATTCAATCCACCATTTTGGCGAAAGTAAGGTGGTGGCTTTAGATATCTCCAAGGCGTTTGATAAAGTGTGGCATGGTGCACTTTTGTCAAAATGTATTGCCCTTGGTGTCGGTGATAACTTCGCTCGATTCTTATCGAGTTTCCTCAGGGATCGCACTATAAAAGTTGTTATAGATGGGATCTCATCAAATGAGTTCAAGTTAAATTCAGGGGTACCGCAAGGTTCCGTCCTTTCACCGACTCTATTTCTTATCTTTCTAAATGACCTTCTCTGTAAAACTTTCAACCCTATCTATTCTTTCGCGGATGACAGTAGCATTTGCCATTCTTTCTCATTCAACAATAGACCTGGCCTGCCGCAGGTTGAGGCTATGCGACAAATAATGAATGAGACTTTAAACCATGATTTGGCGAAAATTTCTGAATGGGGTCATGCGAACAGGGTCGACTTTAACGCCCGTAAGACCCAATGTTGCATGGTTACACATAGACGCATGACCGAAAATGCTGCTGCCTCTGTAACTATGGGAGGTATAGGTATTAAGGAATCAGACGCTCTTGATGTTCTTGGCATGAAAATACAGTGTGATGTTCGATGGACTGAACACATTTTTCATATTGCAAAAGAAGCATTCAAGTGCCTCGGCTTTTTGAAACGGTGCAAACGATATTTCACCCCATCTGATCTCCTTACTATTTATGCCACTTATATCCGACCGAAAATGGAATACAACTCTCATGTATGGGCCGGCGCTTCAAAGTCTATTTTGGGGCTGCTCGACCGCGTACAGGAGAGGGCGAAGAAGCTCATCGGTGACAGTAGGGTATCCAATTCTATTGATTCATTGGAGCATCGACGCAATGTGGGGTGCGTTTCATTGTTCTATCGTTACTACAACGGAATGTGTTCTAATGAAATTAGGGAACTTGTTCCTGAAACCCGCACATTTATACGTACAACCCGTGCCTCATTCAGAGCACATCCCTTTGTGGTGGATTGGACAATGAATCGCACTACGCATTATAGAGAGAATTCCTTTTTTAGCCGAACTGTACGTATGTGGAATCAACTACCTGCGGAGGTCTTTCCTGTCACTACCAGCGTGGGAAAGTTTAAATCAAATGTCCACAGACACTACTCCCGCTATCCTCCTTCCCTATAACCTATTTTCCTTGTTCTAGCACAATGCATTGCATGAGTAGGGGTTATCCCCTGAGTGCTGGTCCTAGAAAAAAAAAAAAAAAAAAAAAAAAATTTAGCTATATACATATGTGTGGATATTTCAATTGATTTTCAGATTGTTAGAATTCATAATGTAGGGTTTCTACAAAAAAAATTTAAGTTATGTGAAAAATTTCAGCTCTTAAATAAAAATCCTCCAAATATTTTTGCATTTTATGTTTAAAAAATTGAAAAAGCTATAATTGTAAAAATTCCCTACATTTTGCTCAAAATAAAAAATCTGTCCTTTTTTCCCTACGCTTAAAATTTTACAGAAAAATCCCTACAAAAAGGGAAAATTCTCTACTTTTGGCATCACTGTATGTATCTGTGTAGTTTAACCACAGAATTTTTTGTTTTGTGATTTAACTTTGATAGAAAAACAGCGTACAAGATAATACAGCTTTTACTAACAATACACATGTAGTTTTTTAACTTTGAACCCGAACCCGGAACCTGAATTTTTTATTTTCATTAACTTCCCGTTTACACATGCAAGTCCAAGTGCAAGTAACTCAATACATCGACATAGTTTTACTAATACAATCATAATGCTACAAGTTGTAGGCTCACTGGCAAGAGATTGTCATTGCAAGTGATTTTTTCACATGCATGTAGGAGAATTGTCAAAAGTAAAACAGTGTAAGGATTTTATTTTAACATTGAATAATTTTTAAAATAATATTATTTCAACTTATATACAGAAAAAATAAAATAAAAAGTAAAATAGTGTAATCAAACATGATTTATTATTGATTTGCAGTATAAATTTGTTAATTATTCTGTTAAAAAGTTGTTCACTTAATTTGCTTCCCTGCAATGTTCCTATGCTAAAAATTTGGCAACCCTTACATTAAAGATTCATACCAAGGTGTATCTAACTAGGTGACAGCGTTACTTCAGCTGAGAATTTTTTGCTCTATGTGCTTTGCAGCTGAAGAATGTCAAAAACTACGATTTTGTTTTGGTTTTAGTACAATTATTTTTATGCTTTTGACATTCTTCGGTTCTTTACATAGCTATGGTTGCCGTATTTTTGTATAAAAAATCCTTATGCAGTCACCTGTATAATTACACCATGATTCATACAAACACACACAAAATATAAACAACAACAACGACATTTTTAAAATAAACTTGCACTTGAATGTGTAAACAATCAAGCAAGTTGCGAGTGTTTTTATTATTTCATTCGATGTGTTGGTTGTTAATATGTACACGCAACTTGTAACAAGTAACCTGCATGTGTAAATGAAGCGTAGGCCCGAAACTGAACCCATTTTTTCATGGTTTCAGTCCCTGCTTTTTAGACTATTGGAAAATCGTAAGCTTTAAGGAAAAAATCGTCAAACCATCATTTTCTTTTTTAGGCTCCAAAAATCATCAAAAAGACCATAAATCGTTACGTCTGGCAGCTGCGGGTACCGTCTTGCTTGGCGGAAATGTTACTTCAATTCTCTTTTGTTATTTCATTCACATTAAAACAATAGAAAAATTCAACAATAAACCGTCTGTGTGTAACTTGAGGGTTACACAATCAACTTTTGCCTTTCAAATTTCAATACATTCACACTTTTTCACTAATACATTCACACTTTTAGAATTTGATGGGACTTTGACTTCAAATTTTCCTTCCAATTGTGTATTAAAATTTATAGGCAAAAAACAACTGACACCAATTTCAATGAGCACACTTTTCGTTTTTGTTTTCAAATATTCTGCCGGCATAGTATTTTGATGTTCTTTTATTACACATAATGTTATGTTCCTCCTAAAAGCTTTAATTAACTTTAAATAAATATTATTAGGAACAAAAATATGTAAAAAATGTAATGATGTGTTGCGGTTTATAGACCTAAATACAAGCCATGAAAATGTGTGTTTAAGCTGTTTTCTTATCAACGGCATATTGAAAATAAATTTGCTTGAAAATTGCGTGCAGCCTACGTCACAGCTTTCAATTTAAATTACTTTTGACAACCAGTATGTGTGAAAAACTTGCATGCAAATCTTGGTCGTGTAACTGTAGCGTAAGTGCCGGTCATGACTTGCAATTTTTGTTGCAGCTACTTTTTATTTTTTTATTAGTACAGAAGAGCGATAGAGGAGTACAAAAAGTATATATTTCTATTTCAACATTCTCACACATATTCAAGATTGGGGAAATGTGCACAGTTTCATGTGCTCAGCAATTCTGTTTTGTTTTGAAAATCTCACTTGTTAATTGAAATGTATTTGATGTTTTATTTTATTTTCTTTCTTCAGTTATATTAAAAACACAAAGTATAACAAAGATTAAATTGAATAGTTAATTTTTAAGGGAAATTTGTGGTGTAATCGAATCTTTTAATACATAATTGCAAAACTAGAATTTCCTAATGTGGATACTTATGCAATTTAAAATCATAATTTAAAAAAACTGCAGCAACAACAATTGCAAGTCTGGACGAGGACTTAGTCCTTGCAATTTTTGTTGCAGCAATTCTTGAGTTTATTGGTGAGAGGGATGAGATTGGGGAGCGGTACACAGTTTCATGTGCTCGGCAATTCTCTTTTAATTTGAAACTCGTACTTGTTTATATCAAGTTGTTAGTTGTATTTGAAATTTTTTATTTATTTTTTTCTTCAGTTGTGGGAAAAACAAAAAATTTATCAAAAAGTAAATAGAATTGTTAATTTTTCGTTAAAATAAAAAATTAAGTAAAAAAATAGTTTATACATTTTTTTTAATTTTGTGTATAAAATTATTTGTTTAAAGGTAAGTAATGTAAAGTTTTTAATTTATGTGCATGCATAAATGTATGTATGTAAATATATACATACATATGTACTCATAATCAGGGCAATTATGTAAAAAATTCCGCAGGAAATTTCTACCAGGGAACAATTCCAACTAATAGCAAATGATAGAGAAAGCAAAAAATTCTAATTGGAAAAGGGAGAAATTTCCTGCGGAATTTTTTACATAATTGCCCTGAATATGATCTATATAAGTAAATATGTACATATGTATGTCTTTACAAACAATTACACAAATTCAGAATACCCATAGCCATAGAAGAATACGATAAAGATAAATCTAACAAAGGCTTGGCACGTCATTTGGTGTTTGCGTATACTCCGATTTATCCTGACGAAGCTCCATTATTAGAGGTAGAAGATCCGCTCAACTTTGAGGAGAACTATGAAAAGATGTCGTTAGAATATACATATACAAAAATCAATAGAGGAATTCATTGGGATGGAAATGATATTCAGCTTAGTAAGCACGGGCCAAGAGTGGTTAAACGAATGATGTGATGACTTTAAGAAAGCTAAAGAAGACGAAGCAGAACGCACACTTTTGGAAGCCGAAGAAGCAGAACGTGAGAAATTTGAGGGCACAAGTGTTACTGTCGAATCGTTTATGAAATGGAAATTGCATTTTTAAGAGTATGGGCATAGCGGCTAAACGAGAAAAAAAAAGCTTGCTGATCACGAATCGTTCATGTGTGATAACACACTTAATGAGTCTGATATTAAATACTTTCTGGAAGCTGGTGACAGCATTGGGAGTGCAAAAATCGATGAAATACTGCTTCAATGAATTGGTGAGCTCGATTTGGATGATGACGATGAGAATGACGAAGATACCCAATCAAGTATGGAAATGATAATAAAATGTAAATAATAATTATTTTATTTTCGGTCTTACCGAAATTGTCGTCTATTTTATTATTGTGCTTGTTGATACTGAAAAAATTAATTTAATATTTTGAATTAAATATGACAATTTTAGTTCAGATCATTTTTAGATGAGGTTAATTCGGATAGCTGTACGCCATTGTTAACTGTTCCTATGTATATCATCTAAGTTTACTGATATGGTTTTTCTAGTGGAAGGCTGTTGTGTAGATTTTACTGGTGGTGGCAATTTTTCTTGTAAAAAGTCGAATTTTTACCATGAACCCGGTTCGGCTTTAGGCATTGTATATTCTGCTTTTGTACGGTACATCTGCGCCTTTGTATTGCTTACATTTGTAACCTGAAAGAAATTGTCAGAGGTTAAATACACATACATACATATGTATATCATCTCCAGGTTACAGCATGTTTATAGAAGCCAATGGGCCTCATGCATAAAACGTGAGCTTGAGCTCTGACTCGTTTTTTTGAGTAAAAGGTGATTGTCGTATTTGATGAATTTGCTTTTACTCACTGCTTACGTTTGAACTCGACTTGCTCAGTTTGAACTAAGTTAGATGAGCATGTGCTCATTTTCATATGCATAAAAACCATGAATCAAAGAATACAAGATTACGCATTGCGCATGTTTCTCAATTTAAGTGTGCTGGTGTGACGTCAAAATTACGTAGAAATTTATATGTAAACAAAATTGCCCTATACCAAATACATGTGTGTGTGTGATTGTGTACATGTTTATCGGCTAATGTGGCGTACATGCGCAGAAAAATATTTTTTTCAAAAGCTGAATGCGTAATCTTGTATTTTTTGATTCATGCATAAAAACAAGCTTTTGCTTTCTTTTGTGAGCTCTTGCTCAAATTTTGTTGAGCATGCCTTATAGTTGACTCGCGTCCACTAAAAAGGAATCATGGCTGAATATTTTGTACCGCAAAGAAATACAAAATGTTACCAACAGCGTAAAAAAAATTTAACAAGTGAGGATAAACAATTGTACAGGTTTGTATTCTTAATTATTACTTTTTTTATTTAATTAATAATAAAATGATATATACATAGATTTGATGATAGTAGCATCTGCGAGTGGATAAAATTCCCGAAAGATGCTGATGAAATAAAAGATGCTCAAATGAAATGGCAAGCAAATTATTGCTTTCCATTTGCAATTGGAGTGATTGATTGTACGCATATAAAAATTAAAAACCCCTCAAATCAAAGCGATGAGTATATTTGTAGAAAAGGCTTCGACTCTATAAATGTGCAGGCAACTTGTGATGGAAAAGAACTTTTTACAAGCGTTGACATATCCAGGCCTGGTTCAGTTCATGACTCACGTATCTTACGAAATAGTGAGTTATGTAAAATTATGCAAAATGCCACAAACGATGCATTACTTCTCGGGGATGAGGGCTATGGAATATGCCCATGGCTAATGACACCATTCCGGAACCCAACAACTGACATAGAAAAAACATTCAACAAAGTGTTTACAAGGGAACGTGTCATTATAGAACGGTGTTTTGGGCAATTGAAGCAAAGATTTTCGATACTTCAATACAAAATTCGTGTATCGACACGCCCTACGTAATAGCCAGTTGTTTCATTTTGCATAACATAGCTAAATTTTTAATTTAATTTTATATCCTTATCAATGACGATTACAACAATAATGATGTATGCCAATTAGAAAATGATATCGAACAACAAAGAGCAAGAAATTCAGAAGCTGGAAAAACCAAAAGGATGATGATCGCAAATTTGTTATCAAATTAGTTTATTATACAAATAATATAAATGGAAATCTTAAATATTTTTTTGGTCTATAAAAACAAAAAAACGTAAACGTTTTATACAAAAATAAAATATATGTAATTCAATTTTAGGCATTAAATATACATATATTAATAAAAATCAAAATTCATGTAATTGCAAGTTTCTTTCCACAAGTTTTTCTTGCAAAATTTACATTTTGCAAAAAGGACTTTGTTTTGTTTTAACAAAACAAGCCTCTGCATACTTTGAAAATTAAAATCTCTTGTCTCATCAGTTTCATAGCGACTCAAAACTGCTGTTGACTTTTTGTTAACCTTCAAAATAAGCAACATATAGCAAAATGTAAAATAAAATAAAAAAAAAAAATATTACAGGTTGGTCATCATTATCAGTGCAACGGCGCTTTCTTTGATGTTTTGCTACTGGTGTTGCTGTTCTTTTTGTTTCTGAGGATGTTGTTGCTGATATCTCTTCTAATGTATCAAACGTACAGTTGTCATCATTAGTTCCAAAAGAGAGGTGAACTGTAAAAAAATTAACGAAGAGCGAAATCAACAACAAAATTTGGATTCGATAACGTTACACTTACCTGGAAGTTTGTTTGTTGAGGGATTTGAGTTAGCACAAACCAATTGTGACAAATCAGTTTCCCAGTTTTTTAAATTTATTTTTTATTGCCTGTTTTATTTATGTCTATTTTATTTTTTATACGACATTTCATATTAACTATTTTTTTATTATACTTTTCCCCGTTAATTCAATCCAAATTTCTGCTTAATTTCTTTTACACATTCTTCTATAGTTTGTTTTTTTTTTATTTTTTATACTTGGTAATTGAGTCTTTTCTAATAAATATTTATTTTGTTTTATTTTTTCCACTAAAAATTTAGAAATGTCGTCATTATTTAGTTCTATTTCTACTTCACTTTCACTTGACGACATGTTTACACTTCAATAACAATTACACGTTTGAACTCCCTTTGCTCAAGTAATTGCAATTGGTTTGAACTCTTTTTTATGCATACGAAATTGAGCAAAAGCTGTTGCTGTTTGATAGAACTCGACTTTATGAGCAATGGCTCACCTGCTTCAACTCAGCGCTTTTACTCGTTTTTTACTGACGTTTATCAAGTTTGCGGTTGTATAACGCGAATGTCATTTTATTTTTGTAAAAAACGTAACAAGTGACATTTTGTTTGGGTTTGTGTAACGCATTTTCTGCTGTCAAACCAAAAAAGGCACGAATGCAAAATTACATACGTCGGTGGAAAAAATTAAAAATGTTATAAAAAATCAATAAATCGTACAAGTATGAAATTAGCAACGTGTATCATGCTGTCGTACTTAAGGCCGTTTCACACTATAATACAAGTATTAATACTTTTGACGAAAATGCATCTCTAATCTAATTTCTGTTTCAAAAATTTCAAAAGACAATAACAACTCAACATGTCAGAGTTGCATTTTCCACAAAAGTATTAATACTTGTATTATAGTGTGAAACGGCCTTTATGAAGTATACTTTGTAGTATGAAAATAAAAAATTTTTGATTTCTGTGGGCGGAGCTTCGCTAAGTACGATAATAAGTATTGTGTATCATGCTGTTGTACAGCGAAATTAGTTTTATAAGGAGCTGATTTAGAAAACGCAGAGTTTCTGCGGCTCAATTTTAAAATTAGCTTTATGTAGCGTATATTTTAATTAAAAAAAAAAACATTATTATAACCATTCTCTACAACATGCTCCTTTTGTTTTTGCATTAGTTTTTTTATTCTTTTCAAATGCAGTTCACTTATTATTAATAAATCCAACACATTATTCATTAATCCGCATGTGTACTGCCCTAAAAATTTTCTTTCAAATGAATTAGTATGATTTGTAGTAACGTGTATCTGAAAACCCGTACTACAACTCATACTACACAAAGTACGGAGTTAAGTATCGTGTATACCCTGCATAAAATCCCAAAAAATAAATAATGCTAACATGTTAGCGCTTTTTATTGACGAGTCGTGTCAAGGTGTATTTAAACAGGTGTCAGCGCTACTTCAGCTGATAGTTTTTTGCTCTATGTGCGATTTTGTTTTGGTTTTGGTACAATTCATGATACAATTATACTAGGTACATGCACGACCACAACAAAATTCGAACACCAAAAAACACATGTATTTTGTTGGTATAAGCAAACGAAAAACTGTCAGAAACAAATGTCTTTTGTTTATAAAAATAGCAATTACAGGGTAACTAAAGTACAATTGCAGACGCGGCATTCCTGCATGATTATAGTTCTTCAGTGTTGCCAATCTATGTGTAGTTAAATAGTGTGTAATTTCTACTCACATGTGTACGCCATGGAATTAAATTCTTGTATAGTCTGTGTGTAATTATACTTTGGGTTCTATTTTTATTTATTTTTCTTTTAATTTTAACCTACACAAAAGATGTGTAGTGTAATTTTCTTCAATGTGTAATTGCAGACACAGCCTTGTGTAAATTCATTGGCAACACTGTAAACATTTTATTCACACACATACACTAACATTTTTGCAGCTTGTAAACAAAGTTTGACATTTATCTGCAATGTATACAGTAACAGGCTGGGCTTGTGCATGTACCTGTTATAACCCTGCAGATAAAAGGAGTAGTATGTGGTCAGAAACATACTAGTTGCTTTTGAATTCAGACTGGTTGCACATCTGTTTTTTTTTCATACAATGAACTATCGACTTTTACATTGGGTTGTCATAGGAGCACAACTAGTTGTTTTGTGTAGAGTTGCATACTAGTTGAAGGACTAGTTGCTGTTATACTAGTTTATATCAATGCCTGTTATGGATAGTTTTGTACTATTATTTTATAAAATAGTTTTATACCAGTATTCTATAAAATAGTTTAATACTAGTTACGCCCAATGCGGTTGTATACTACTCCAATATATACCGAATTCGGGAAATTATTTTCTACTAAAAAAACAATATAATTTTTAAATTAATTTTAAAATTTAATTAAAAATCTCAACTAAAAAGAGAACAATTCATTCAAAACATAAAAACTCAACAATGAAAAACACTTACTGCGTATTTAAATTTAAATGAAACTTATCCGCCGCCAAAATAAAATATTGTTGAGAGTTAAAACACTGATCGATTTGTAATGACGCAGAAGACATTCAAATTTCTTTACAAAAAATTTTACCACATACATACACACACACACTTGCTGCATTCCATTTTACAATGGAAATATTGCACAGGCAAAAATTCTTTTTTTCCATGTTGTTTACATGACAAAAAAAAGGGAGAGAAAGAGACAGCGCGTCGCTTGTAGAGAAGTGCAGCCGATATTTTATCAAGCTTCTTACACGCAGTTTTTAACTTAATAATTAAGTACGTAATTAGCTAATTTTTATTTAAAATTAAGTTGTAATTAAATACGATTTCATTTTTTCAGTGGTTAATTAAAGTTCTTATTAAATTATGTTGAGAGCACGGCAGCCCTGCAAAATTTCCAAAGAACAGCTGTTTAGCATAAACAAAAAAGTTAGGTTATAAACATGTAGAAAATTAAAATTGCATAAAAACTCATTTTATGAAATCAAACGAACATCATAATACACTTTTCTATTACTTTATTTCATTATATATGAAACTTTGTATTGTATATGTTATATATTTATGAAATTTAAACGAAATTCTTTTTAACCCGACCACATGATGTTTTCAACCCGACCACATGATGCCATGTGTATGTTTACAATAAACACATACACTCATAAAAACATATGGTACATTCATAAAACTTAAGTAGTATTTAATTACACAAGGTTGGGTATTTAATTATTATTTAATTATGCACTCAAAAACACAATTTCGTATTTAATTAGAACTTAAAAATAATTGCAGTTTGATTAGCCAGTCAAAAACTGGGGGTTAGTTCTGTCTCTTTATAACTAGTATATGACTGTTCCAAAACGTAACTACTCCAAAAATTAGCAACAGGGGATTGTATCTTAATACAATTAGTTTTGTGCTTTTGGCATTCTTCGGTTCTTTACACAGCTATGGTTGCCGTATTTTTGTATAACAAATCCTTACGCAATCACCTGTGTAATTACACCATGAGTCGTGTTCTACAAACAGGCTATAAGCAAACAAGCAGTTTTAAAAGAGAATTGAGGAGAACTGCTTCAAGAAAAACTGCCAAGTCTAAAACAAGACAGAAAATTGCTATAAAAAATCGTCAAAATAACGTAAAATCGTCATATATAACAACTCTGGTGTTAGCGGTGATATGTTATTGTTTCGAATACATACCAGAGACCTGCGCCGAGCGATTTTGTCGGCGGCGGCTGGCTCATAAAAAATCATCGGCGGCGGCTCAAAATCGTCTGTCAGCCGGCTGAGATAACTTCAGGTATAAACATGATCAGGGCTGCCATTTTTGGTTATTTCTAACCAAAAGTGGTTATTTTTTTCTTTAATGTGGAGATGTGAATATTTTTCTCAATTTGGTTATTTTTTTGCCAAAATAATGATACACATATACATATATATTTTTTATGTTATACTTTTTAAGCTTTTATGTTCTTAAATTTTTAGTATTGCTAACAAGGCAACTGAAAATAAAACAGCTGTGACTTAAATCGCTAGTGCATCCACCTGTTATGAATTCGCCTTGATTGCTACTCACTTGTTTCCAATATTTTTACAACACTGTCAACAGCTTTTAAGGCTCAGGTACTCGACTGTACTGTAAAGTAACTGCAACGTAGGAAACAGCTGATCGATAATTTTATATGAAAAGTGGGTTACGTTACATTACATCTCTATAACCATTTGAATTACTTTTCACATAACACTATCGATCAGCTGTTTCTTACTGTTGCTGTTACTTCACATGACAGTCGGCTAACTGAACCTTTAATTTTACTAAATGATCGCAACTCTGTACTACAGAAATGACACGTCTTTTGTAATGGCGGCAACATTCAATTAAAAGATTTTATAAAGTAAATTTATATAAAGAATATGGAGGTAAGTTGTTGTTTGTGTAAAAATACTGTTCGGTTGTCAAATACAAAAACTAAACGTGTGAAGAAAAACAAAATTCAACAATTAAACGGAAAACTAGACGAGTAAAAATTAATCATTGAACTATTGCTTGCAAGTCAGCTTCATGTAGCTTGATTTCTTGTTGTAGTGATGCCCAAAGTGTATGTATTTTAAATGTTATTTAATAAAAATGCTACATATTGAAATTTGGTTATAATTTTTCTCATTTGGTAACTTTTAAAGCGAATTTTGGTTGTAAAAATTTTTTGGTTGTGGCAGCACTGAACATGATACAATAATATAAAAGTAGAGAAATTCCAAAATAATAGAAAAGAATATAATAGAAATAAAATAATATAATAGGAAAGAAGTAAAAATTAATTCAGTTCTTAGCTTCAAATACTAAAATGAGTGAACTAAATATGTTTTAAAAATTTCCTTTCAATCATGCATTCATACCTCTAGTCATTAGAAGCTAAAATGTCAAATTCAATAGATAAAAATTGTAAAGTAGCAATTATTTCTTTCCATTAACACACAGGGGTCGAATCGCCAAATTCCTGAACGAACTTTTCACGTAAGGGCACAATTTTCGGATTACGACATATGTACTGAAATCCCATTCAGATTATATAATTTATTGTAGCAGCAGCTGGTAGTCGTAAAATAAAACAACGAAGTGTTACTGTGTGGCCAGATTGTTGACTGCGCTGGCATGCAGGCGTTTGCTCCGGCTGAAGCTCGCCGTCTTGGGGTAGGATCTTGCCAACCTCTCTGCACCTTTACTCAGCTACAATAAAATGGCGCCCAACGTGGGGCCCGAAAGTGGAAAATTCAAATTCATATTCGATTATATTCTCGCGTGGTTTCAGCTAATGTAAGGCCCGTTGAGTCATTAAAGAGTCCTCAACGAGAAGCGACATTAGGTGAATCACAAAGACCACTTTAAAGTTTTTTTCTTTTTTAAATTCCGTAATTTGTTTTTATACTGCACTCAATAGTTTTTTCTTCATAGATATTTCTTAAAACTACAGTATGACGTAAGTCCCGGAACTAGATTTTTTTTTAATTTCTTCCGCGTTGCGACGGCATACTAGAATTTTGGGAAGTATTTGTCTTCTGGTAGTGGTATGAGTCAAACTAAATAAATTGATGTTGGAAAATAATCAAATTAGTTTTTGCTACATATCACACCAAAGTTTATGAATACCATCCACTAATAAGTTTAGTCACAATATTCAAAATTCTAATTCTAGTCCGAAACCAATTGACAAAAATAAAGTAAATACTTTTATTATTGTGAAGTTAGGGAGTAGTCCTGACAATGTAAAAGGCAAAGTACCTCAGTGTCAGTTGCCTCTCTAACCGAGCAATATGGTAGGACAGAAAAATTGAAAATTTATTCCATACTCTTTATTTTACCACAAACCAATACCCACATAGTTACAAGTACAGAGAAAACATTATGGAAACAAGCAAAACTTTTTCGATGCTCCTCAACATAAATGGATCGGTGAATCTAATTTAATTAGATTCAAATAAATTCCTTTAATGGTGGTTACGTCGTGCCGCAAAGTCCTACAGCCGACTAACAAATTTAAATTTTTGATTTAACATTTTCGTTTCTTTTATTTTTTTTTGGTAAAAGAGAACAAATAGTTTTCTTATAAGATTTCTTTTCATATAATTTTAAAACAAGTAATAATTGGAGAACAAATATTTGTTTTACTTTTCTCTTATATTTTTTATATAAATATATTTTTCTATTTGAAACATATTTCTGATTTTTTGTATATAAATTCTTTTTGAGTATAATTATTGAAAGCGCATTGGAGTTTTGCTTTTTATAATTATTACTTATAAATTTTTATACTTATTTTGAATTTACATTTTTCTTTGGTATATTTTATATATATATTTTGTTGGCTATACACAGGTATATATATATATAGATAGTTTTATATTATACATCTATAATTTTTTTATTTTCTTCTTTTAATTTTGGGTGATTTTCATTCCTTTTTTTTACATTTTCTTTTACTTCGCCGATTGCGTAGTACAATTTACATAAATATAATTTCTGTTTTGCTAGGCCTTTCTTAAAGGCTAGATAAATAAAATTGCTATTGATTTTTTTTGATGGTTTTAACTCGTTCGGAGAGAAATCGTTTAACTGCAGCCGGTATTGACATAGATTCCGTGATGAATAGAGACGAACTCCCAATAACATCAGGGGAGCCAACGGTACCACCTGCTGTTCCCACAGTCGCTGTTTCGACGGGAAACGCGACGAATACAACAGAAACAGTTGCTCCGGCAGTACAGCAATTTTTAGCTATGGCACAGGGAAATGCAAATAACAGCTTTGTACAAGAAGCTCATCATTCGTCTAGTACTATACCCACTCCCGAGTACAGTAATATCACCTCTAGAACGAGACAGGGTGAATTTGTCATAAATAGACCCACTGGGCAACCATCTCATCAGAGGCCAGTTGTTGATTTAGGGGGTGATATTGCAGGTTTAATTAGGGAAGAGTTGTCCCGGCAAATGCAACAATTGCAAGTGACGATGCAGCAGGAAATCAGCCAGGCAGTTCGTCAAGCAATTCGGCCTCAATCGAATCCAGCTTCAGGTGGTCCTAGTTTCTCCAGAGAAAGGGTTACACATTCCTTGATTGTGAAAAATCTGTTGAAGTGAAAATTAATGGTATGATATGAGATTTGAAGAAATATTACGATTTGGGCTTGAAGGAAGACGGACGATGTGGCTGGCGAAGAAAAACTAATAAACTTAAAAGTTAAAAATGAAAGTAAGTAAAACTTGACAATTAACAATAAAAAGTGAAGATGTGCTACAAGCTAAAATTAAAAGTGTGTGAAATTTAATAAAAACTGAAGATTGGCTAAAATTTAAAAACTAGGCAACACAAAAAAAATACAATATCCAAAAAAATTAAAACCAATCAGCAAAAATTAAAACAACCTAAAACTAAAATAGCCTAAAACTTAAAAAATCAGCCAACAAAAGTGAAATTTCTTCTAAAAACTTAATACTAGTTAACAAAAATTGAGAATTTTTTTTCTTTCTTAAAACTAGTTAACAAAAAGTAAAATTGTTCTAACTTAAAACTAGTTAACAAAAAGTAAAATTTATTATAACTTAAAACTAGTCAAAGTGACAAAGATACAAAACAAAGCTAAATAAATTGAAATTAAAATTGGTTAACAGAAGTGAAACAGTGAAACCTGGACATAAAATAACCTAAACACAAAACTAAATCAACAAAAATTAAAGTTTTCAGAACTTAAAACTAGTCCACAAAAAAAAATCTTTTAAAACTTAAAACTAGTTTACAAAAAATTAAAATTTGTTAAAAACTTAAAACTAATCAACAAAAATTAGAATAACCTAAAAATTTGAAAACTGTTTGAAAAAAAAAAAATTAAAATTGGAACCTTTTCGAAACTAATCAAAGATATTAAAATCACCTAAAACCGGGCGATAAGTAATATGGACATCTAAAACTAACCTAAAACTAGTCAACAAAAGAAAAATTTAACAACACTAGAAAATTGTTCAACAAAAATAAAATTTTCTTTAAAACCTAAATAAATCCACAAAGAAAACAAATTTTAAAAAGGCTAAAACTATTTAAAAGAAAAATTTTTGCCAGAATTTAAGCCCTAAGAAAAAATAACCCGCCTACAACACGCCACGTCCAGCGAGGGAACTGGTCAAGAGCACAACCAGGAAGAAGCGATCACTTACCGTTTTTGAAGGACCAGGTACCAGTCATCTGACCTCGGACTTACGTACGACCGACAAAAGAAAAGAAATTTGTATATTTATATATTATTTATTTCTTTCATCATTTTTTTTGTATTATTTGCATATGTAAATTTAAACTAAACTATATATTTTAAAATTATTGCTAATTAAATTTTTTATAAAGGTATACATATACATAGTTTTCTTGTAGGAGCCTAGGGAAAACACTTATATAATTTTTTTTTCTTTCTCTTCTAAGTGCCAGTTTTTTTTTTGCACTTTATCCTAACAAAGCAGATTCGAGCTCAAACCTGCCCCCAAGTTTCCAAAATAAGCCCTTTGGCATAACTATAAGCATAGTACAATTAAAAGAAATTTTGAAATATTTTAAATTGGTATAAAGTTTTCGTGCATTTATATAATTAATTTAACTCTAGTTTTTGATTTTGTAATTTTTTTTTGAATTCAAAAATTATATATTTTTTTTATGAATTTTTGATGAGTAATTTTCGTTATTAGTTTTGCTAATTTCAGTAAATAAAACAAAAATGTTATTCATATTGTTCAGATGAATTTAAATTTTTTTATTACCCAAAATGATGGGTTGAGGTGAATTTTTGAGGCTGTAGGTACTAGCGGTAAGTAACCATCATAAAGGTTTGGGGTAACCTATAAAAATTTTCAGGCCAGGTTACCATGGTGAGATCCAATAGGATTTCAGAGGGTGGGAGGCCACGGTTAGCCAAAAAGACCGGCTAACCAAACGTTTATGTTGTGAGAGAGAGAAAGAGAGTAAGTATGTGAGGGGTTTGTGGCATGAATTTTTTTCATTTTTAATTTTTTTTTCTCAATAGTTTCTTTTGTTTTTTTTAATTCCACTTTCGGGCTCCAAAATTTATAAAAAATATTTTCATGGTTATTACATCCTACCAAGAACAGCTGGCATGATATATTTTTATTGTAGCTGAGTAAAGGTGCAGAGAGGTTGGCAAGATCCTACCCCAAGACGGCGAGCTTCAGCCGGAGCAAACGCCTGCATGCCAGCGCAGTCAACAATCTGGCCACACAGTAACACTTCGTTGTTTTATTTTACGACTACCAGGGGGTCGATTCTGAATTTATGATAAAAATGAAGTGATAAAAAATTTATCATATTCACTTCACTTGACAGGTAGTTCTAATAAAAAACTGAAATTAGAATCGCATTTTCAATGAAGTGATATTTTATTTTTCATTTTCACGATTTCACAGAAATAGAATCGACCCCCAGCTGCTGCTACAATAAATTGTCGTATCACTTAATTTGTTTTCGTACGATTGTCGATACAATCACGGATGTCACGATTTGAGCCCAGAACTGATATTTCATAATTGGTTACATCGTCTTTATTAAAAAATAAAACAGTAAAAACATATGTTTCTTAACAAGTTCCCTCGTCTGTGGCCAGCATAAGATATCCATCTCAAAAAATTATGATGCCCATACACGAAGGAACATGTTAAAGGACATGTGTTCCTGTGTCTACTCATTTCTGTCAAGCAAAGCAAAACGATCTAAAATTTTTTGCACTAACATATGTATATGGAAAGCAACTGTGCAGAGATGCACATCGAGGTAAAAATTTACATACTGAATAAATACAAAACTATAAATTATATCCAAGATCAGTCTTCGACTAGCTCTCAACGTGTTCAGACTACTCTTCTAATAATCAGCGTGCATTAACTGTTTACCCTATTACTCTCAATACAAATAAAAATAAAAAAGGAATATATTTTCTTTTTATTTATCTTCTACCATTCGTACGCGTATTGCAGTGACTGGTAGTAGTTTGCAAAAATGCCCCCTGGGCCCCCCTTAATTGGGGACAATCGGTATGCCTTGTTGGCATCCGAAAGCCCCCAAAGTAAAAGAAAAAAACGAAACAGAGGAGGTTCTCCTATCGAGTTCCCCTCCCTTCCTAAACAAAAAACATCAAATCCAAAATTCATTCTTATGTCGTCTACTGACGAGAAAAAACCACTATCCGATTACTCCTGCTTTGCCTTACACCGAGCTATTCATCTAATCAGCAAAGATATAACTTCCATCTCTCAATTGCGTGACGGTAAGCTTCTATTGCTTGTTAAAGATTCAGCTACAGCAAACAAATTCCTGGGGACTAAAGAACTTTTTGGTTTATGCCCAATAACATGCAAGCTTCACGAGCATTTAAATTTCACTAAAGGGACAATATTCGCCCCTTATCTAACTAAAATTCCCGAAAAAGAGATCATTGAAGAGCTGAGTTCACAAGGGGTTGTGGACGTGTACAAGTATGAAAGAATAAACGACAAGGTAAAATATTTTTCAGGTGTAATTCTCCTAACGTTTGATCTTTACAATCTACCTGAAACAATAGACGTTTCGTGGTATAAAGTAAAAATTAGAGAATACATTCCTAACCCTATGCGCTGCAAAAATTGCCAATTGCTCGGCCACACTATGAAGCGTTGCAACAATTCTCCGTTCTGTGTAAACTGTAATTTACCACCACATGCTCCCGTAGAATGTACTAGAACACTCTGCGCCAATTGTTCTGAAAGTCACCCTGCATCATCATTTAACTGTAAAAAATTTAAACAACAGAAAGAAGTACTCAAAATTAAAACAAAACAAAAATGCACAATGCGTGAAGCTTTGATAATATACAAAGAACAAAATAAAAACAACAACACAAACGACTCATCTTATTCAGCTATAGTAGCTTCAAATAAAAATACTAGTAATGAAAACAGCCAACAAAATAATTCAAACAAAAATCACACTCCAACATCGAACTCAAACCATACTCATACATCAGCAAAAGACAAAAACACAACAGCAAATATAGAAAAAATAATCAATAAAGAAACAGTTTACACTAAAGCCCAAAACATAAACAATAATCCTAAAATCTCACCCACTACATCTTCCCACAGATCCAATGAAAAAATAACCTCAACGGAAAATAGCTACTTCAATCATTCAGAACTTATCGATTCCCTTCCACCAATGGAAATTCCCCCATCAGAACCCAGTTCTGATGGCGTAGAGTTCATAGTCTCAGACTCCGATCCAGAGTAATACTACAAATACTGTGAGCTGGACCCGCCGCCGAGTGTCTGGCCCTGGGAGTCTGGTGCGAGTGGAGTTCATCATGTGCCATTATGCGTGGTACTTTTGAACTTACTTTGCTCACTGATTCTTTGGGGCCTGGCACGTGGCGGCGGGTTCTGCCTGCAATATACGAATACTACAAATCACTTGGCAGTGTATACACAGGTATACACAGCAATAAGTGTATTATCTCATAACTCATATTCTATTATATTATCCCCTCTCTCATGGTTCTGAACATTCTACAGTGGAATATTCGAGGATACCGTAATAATTTTTCAAACCTTCAGCTTTTGATAAAAGAAAAATCCCCCGAGATAATATGCCTACAGGAAACTCACTGCCCAAATAACAGCAATAACACACTAGTACCCAGGCAATATGCTGGGTACTTCTCAAATCACAACACACAATATCAAAACAAGGTGTAGCAATACTCATTAAAAAAAATATACCACACAAACTAATTAATCTTACTTCAGCATTAAATATAATTGGTCTGGAGATAAACCTAGCCAAAAAACTCTCCGTATTCTCTATCTATATTCCACCACAGGACAACATTTCAATCACCGACTTAAATAACATAAACTCAACCACTACATCGCCCCTTGTCATAATGGGCGATTTTAATGCATGGAGCCCAATCTGGGGGTCCACAACTCACAACCATAGGGGTAAAGTTATAGAAAACTTTCTAATAAATACAAATCTGTCATTATTGAATGACGGCTCTCCAACACACCTTAGTACACACAATACACTCACACACATAGATCTCTCAATAGTTTCCACCAATATCTCACCACTATGTAATTGGCACGTCATAGAAGACCTCCACAACAGTGATCACCACCCAATCCTGACACAAGTTTTGATCGATTTCCATCCAATTCACTTCCACCAAACGAAATTTAATACCAAAAAGGCGAAATGGAACATATTCCAGGATAAAATTACCCAACTAAATGGACAATATCAACCTTCCGAAAATGTTAACCGTGAAGCCGCTCTGATAAGAAAGATAATAATCTCCTCCGCCAACGAATCTATTCCTCAATCTTGTAACAAAAAAAGAACTAGGTCGGTCCCATGGTGGTCAAGTGAACTACAAGAATTAAGAAATGACAAACAAAACTCTTGGAGACAGTTCAAGCGGAACATGTCTATCGAAAATCTCCTCGAATACAAAAGAAAAAACGCAATTTTTAATAGGGCTAAAAGGCAGGCAAAAATTAAATCTTTTAATGAGTTTACTGAAGACATAAGACCCTCAACCCCTTCTGCAATTCTGTGGCAAAAGATACGCAAGCTAACAGGGCACTATGTACCATCTACGATAACTTCAATTACAGATAACGGTACCTCCATCACAGTTTCATCTGACATAGCGGAGACCTTCGCTAGATTATGGTCCACCAACTCCAAGGACTGCACATTTTCACAACACTTCCAACAGTCGAAACATCACACTTTTTGTTCTCTCACGGTACACTCAAATACCAATAAATCAAAAGTAATTGAAGACCTATTTAACCTACAAGAATTACACCATAGTTTAAACTCATCCAAAGGAAAATCCCCAGGCCTGGACAAGATTTCATATCCTATGCTGAAACATACTCCCCCTATATTTCAAATTAGGATTTTAAAATTATTCAACAACATCTATAACAGCGGCATCATCCCTCAATACTTCAAAACGGCAACTATAATTCCAATATTGAAACAAGGCAAACCTACACAAACTTTCGATTCCTATCGCCCCATATCCCTGTTATCTTGTTTATCAAAGTTATTGGAAAAAATGATTTCAAGGCGGCTTTTGTGGTTCATGAAAAAACACAACCTCCTCTCGGCTAACCAAGTAGGTTTTCAGTCACGTTTAAGTACAATAGATGCCCTTCTTTATCTGGACCATACCATTAGTAATAACCGTTCTAAGAGAAATCACACATCTATTCTCTCAATTGATTTTTTCAAAGCATTTGACAGAATAGGTGGTCATATTGTACTCCAAAAGTTAGCAAAGTGGTCCATTGGGGAAAAAATGTATAATTTCGTAAAATCGTTCCTAACTAATAGAAAGTTTGCCGTACGAGTTAACGGCACTTATTCAGACATGTTTCCTCTGTACAATGGAATCCCACAGGGATCTCCACTATCAGTGACACTGTTCATTATCGCTTTTGATGATCTAAGTCAAATAATTAACAATAACAGAAATGTCCAACACTGCTTGTATGCAGATGATCTTTATATTATATCAAAAAAACAGGACATGCACAAAATCAAACAAGATTTTGAAAACGTTCTCACAGATATTGACCAGTGGTCTATGTCCTCTGGCTCATATATCTCATTTGAAAAAACTAATCATTTACATATATGTAGAAAGAGAAATTGTAGAAATATAAATTTAATTTATAATAACATAAATATTACGAACGTAGATTATTGTAAGATCCTTGGACTGTATGTTGATAATAAGTATAATTTTAAGATTCATTGCAATTATCTCAAAAAAGAATTAATGAATAGACTAAACATCGTTAGATACCTGTCATCATCAGATAGCCATATGCATACTAATAGTTTACTGAGATTATCAAAATCAATTATACTATCTAAAATAGAGTATGGACTCGTAATATACTGCAAAGGTTCAAAAGAGGGCATAAAGGTGCTTCAAAAGATTCTCAACGCAGCTGCCAGATCAAGCCTACGAGCATTCCGAACAACCCCCACAAAAGTTCTTCAAGCTGAGAGCGGTTTTGAACCGTTACATACTCACGCGGAAAAACTCAAACACTACCTAATCTACAAAATTGCCAATGCATCTTCTCCGTTATTGAAAACCCCTTTGTGTCTTCTACGGAAAAGAAAAACGGAACTAAAATACCCATCTACTCTTTGCCAAATCTTCAAAATATCGCAAGCGCTAAAAATAGCTACAACATCGCCTCCCAAAGAACTCCGCCCCTCTTGGAAACTAAATCCGGAAGTTTTTATAAGGAATCTCTCAATGTATAACAAATCCAAAAACTCGCCTGAAATATTTAAACAGATCTTCTTGGAAATCCACTCTGCTTATAGAGAAAGGAACTGGAACTTCATTTTTACAGACGGGTCAAAAACAGACACTAACGTTGGATTTGCCGTTGTCGGTGAACAGGGGGCTCTATTGCTCTGCGGCATTTTACCCCTTAATGCGTCGGTGTTTGAAGCGGAAGCGGAAGCTATCTTAGGAGCCCTAAAATTATGTAAAACATATGCCAATACTATAATATGCTGCGACAGCCGATCGGTCTTTGATGCAATTTCTAGCCACAAAGGTAAAAACGAAACAATACTGAGTATTCGGCAACTCTTGATACAACTGCAAAATAAAGTCAAGCTGATGTGGGTTCCTAGCCACATGGGAATAACGGGCAATGAGTATGCAGACAAAGAAGCAAAATTCAGCCAATTTTATCCTACCTTCCAAGTTATCCCGAAATCTAGAACCTATATATCTAGAACATCAATACTTGAACTACTTTCTTCATCAATGCAAGCATGGAGCCTCTATAATCACCCTTACAAAGAAATTAACCCGGAGAAAATTCCAATACAACTTCCCTCTTCAACGAACTGGCAGAAAAACAAATGCTTTATAAGGCTAAGACTTACACACACTAGAATCACACATCAACACCTAATGTCTAAACAACAGCAACCTTTATGCACATTCTGTAACAATGCCACCCTGACAATACTCCACATCCTCAAAGATTGTCCACAGTTACATCAAACCCGTCTAAAGTTCTGCAGTTCATCAAACATTGTAAACTTATTAAAATTTCCATCCGAAGACAATATAAATAACATATACAAATTTCTCAAGTACTTAAATCTATCGAATAGAATTTAGTCCCATTTAAATTATATTAAGCCGATAGCCAGTAGTCGCTAGTGCTTTGTTTTATTTAGTTTAGTTTATTGTAATTTTAATTATAATAAATTTAAAAATAATAATAATAATAATATCCAAGATATGTAAAAACAGTTTTTCTGCCGAAAAAACATTAAAAAAATATTTCAATCGGCGGCTAATTTCCAGCCGCTTGTTAGGTGAAAAATAATCGGCGGCGGCGGCTGGTCAAAACTATTCGGCGGCTTGGCTAAGCCGGCTCTCAGCCGATCGGCGCAGGTCTCTGATACATACATATGTATAAATGTAGTTGTTTTTGTCGAAAAATATAGTCTAATTTTTCCTGGCCAAAAAATTCATAGATTTTAGTAAAATTATTTTTTACAAATATAAATAAGAAATAAATAAAATTAAAGTCATTCATTCATCTCTTATAATTGCAATCTCAAACGAAATATAAAAGCTGGTATAATCTAGCTGAAAATAACACTTTGCAGAGTAAACAACAGTGCAATAAGGAATACATATTATTGAGAATAAATTAGTGATTTGAATAAAGTCTTTTGTGTTTGCTATCTGTGTTGTAAATATAAATTTTATTTATCTTTATAAGCATACGCAAATATATACATATGTAAGTGTATACATACACATATAGGCACTTTCCACTTAACTATTCGTAGATAACAGCAAAAAGAGAATACACTTGGAAGAGAACAACAGTTGGATGAGAAAGTGATCAATTAAATTTCCCCAAAAAAGTGCTTCTTGTATGTGAAAATTGATATTTTGAAGCTTATTACCAAAATTTCGCTAAAACTAAAAGGCAGCTCATTAACTGCTGCTCCTACAATTTTTACGCGGTTTTTGGACAGAATAATGGGCTCCACAACAGAAATTACTAATGATGAATATGCTAGGAAAGACATTATCATTCGTCTGGACGATATTAAACTCTTGTGTGGTGATAATTGTAAAATGAAAGACACCGCACGTGTTGAACATATACTGAATGAATTCATTAAAGGTGGAACGGAGCGACTGCAATTGGTATCAGATTTTGATTATACCATAACGAAACAACGTACTTCCGATGGAAGGCAGGTGTTAAGTAGTTTTGGGATATTAAATGCTTGCAAATCTTTGCCGCCACGCTTTATTGAAGAATCAAAAAAATTGTATCACAAGTATCGACCAATCGAAATTGATCCCCATATTCCTACAAAAGACAAAATTAAACATATGATTGATTGGTGGACTAAGACAGGTGAATTGTTGGTGTAAGTATAAGCAAAGTGGGTATTACTGAAAAAATTTAAGTGTCGCATATCTTATATACATATAAATACGGTACACATTTTTTGTCGTACAAATTTAAGTATCTTATCGTCCACCAATATTGGTGAAAGGTATTTTTGTGTAGGTATGCACAATATAAATGTTTTTTCAAATTTCTTGGCTCTAGTAAAAAGCGATTTAAATTTCCTTGAAAAAAAGACTGCTTTCTTCTTTGTGATATAATTTAGACCACCGGGCGATCCTAGTTAAAATAAATCCAACAACTACAAAAATGTGAAAATATTTCATCTAAATAGTCACAATCGAAAATTAAATTTTATATACAGCACAACATAAAAAACTTGATCTTGAGTTTTTGTTATCGGATGTACAACATGAACATGATTTTAAAATTATATATGTACAACCATTTGATTTAGATCTAAACTAGGGTACTCAATTAATCCGATTCTTCACCTAATCGGTTAATCACCCGATTAAACAATTAATCCTAATTAATTAATTGGTATTTTTCAACTTCGAATACGATGTTGGCATTTTTCAACTTCGAATACGACGATTTTGTAATAGATTAATGAATGTCGCAAAATGTTTTTCATCTACTATTTGGCTTAATTACGAGTGTCGTATTTCGACTACGACGACTTTTTACTAATTAATGAAAAAAATGTTACACGACACTCGTAATAAGGCACATATTTCTTTTGTTAGTTATATTTTTCCTTTAAGCTACGAGGCCTACCGTATTTAATGTCAATAAAAATTCAATCTATTACATGTCCCGACGTTTCATGAATTCTTTGTTCCAGATTTTGACGGTATAACAATACAAGACAAAGTAAAAAACTACAGAAAGATACATAACAGAAAGTCTAAGAATTCAACAGAAAGTAACAAAAGCATGAATATCAAAGAAGACACGGACAATTTGAGGGCGAACTAGGGATGGGCAAAAAATATCGATATATCGAAATATCGATATTTGAGAAAATAAATATCGATATATGTATATCGCCGATATTTCAAAAACCGCTATATCGATTCTTATTTACTAGTATCACGTTTCGATACTTTCAAGAGCTATAGCCGTTTTTTAACTACGATATTGGCATCACTACTAGTGATGCGAAGAAAAAAAAGAAATTTCATAATAACAGCCCAGGCGCATCTATAAGGTGACCCCACTAAAGCTTAAATTAGACGTGACATAGCCATAATCAAACCAAAATTCAATTGGTTTCTATGGTGAGAGTCTCTCTCACTCTCACCATATGGTAGGAACACAATTGGGACGAACGACGAATTTCGTCCACCTCGACGAATTCGTCGATATGAGTTCGCTGCGCAAATTCGTCGTGTGAAGCACAATAAGGACGAATTTACGCAGCGAATTCCTCTCTTATATTTGATAAAGTTGGTTTGTTGTGTGTACAAAGACAGAGAGTGAGAGAGAGAAAACTGTTTTTTCGTCGTTCGTCGGCGTACAAATTAGAAATAAACCTATCTCAGAATTCGTCACGCACGACGAATTTCGTTGTACGGCGGTGTTGTGTTCATTTTCATATGCACACATGTGTTTTATTTTTTATGACGAAAATTCGCACCGAAAAATTCGTCGTTCGTCCCAGTTGTGTTCCTAGCAATATAAATCAATTGAATTTTGGTTTGGTTATGGCTATGGCGTTATGGCTATGTCACGTCTAGTTTAAGCTAAATAAAGGTGACTTTTATTTGTTAACTGATCTAAATGCTAAATTTGGATTGTGTGGATATAAGCCTAAAGGCAGAATTACTTTTTATTTTATGTTCTGTTACGAATCAGCTGACTCTTTTTGGTTTACATATATAGATCTTATACAAGCCTTTAGTTTTTCTCTTTCATTCTGTTTTGTTTCGGTTCAACCTCTGAAAATAAAAAAACTGTTAAGTAATTGTAAGTGGCAAAATAAATAAAATAAAAACATTTCGAAATAAACTGTGATTGTGCTTTAAGAATTTAAAAAATTAAATTTTTACCAGAAGAACATAAACACTATATTGAAACATAACAATGGACGATACAAAACTTATCACTTTAGTGGAAAACTGTAACCGTTCTGGTCAGAAAAAGCTAATTTATTAAAGAAAAGGTAACTATTAAAATTTAAAAATAGAACGGCACAGCAACATAATGCTAGGAACACAACTGGGACGAACGACGCATTTTTCGTTGCGAACTTTCGTCATAAAAAATAAAACACGTGTGTGCATATGAAAATGAACACAACAACGCTGTACAACGAAATTCGTCGTGCGTGACGAGTTCTGAGATAGGTTTATTTCTAATTTGTACGCCGACGAACGACTAAAAATTAATTTTCTCTCTCTCACTCTCTGTCTTTGTACACAAAACAACCAACTTTATCAAATATAAGAGAGGAATTCGCTGCGTAAATTCGTCGTTGTTGTGCTTCAAAAACGAATTTACGCAGCGAACTCTTATCGACGAATTCGTCGACGTGGACGAAATTCGTCGTTCGTCCCAATTGTGTTCCTAGCATAAAGTAAAGACTAATGAAGCCTTGTTTAAACTTTTTTTTGGCAGTTATGGCACGATATGTTAGTATGTGTATTTATTTTAGATTTGGAATATTTTGGCAACATTTGGCAAAAAATATCAATACATATATCGAAATATCGATGTTTACAAAAAATATATGTTGATACTGTTGAAAAATATCGATACGATATATATCGATACATTTTTTTCATTTTCCCATCCCTAGGGCGAACTACAAAAAGGGGAAAAATATTTTAAAATTTTTATTTTTACAATACACTTTTTTCAACAAAGCTCAATATAACAATATCGAGCTTTATTTTCGATTTTATCGTAAGCGACATGTTACCGAAAATTGACTTTTTTATTGAAATTAAAATTTTATGGGCTTTCCATAGTTTAGAATTATCAAAATGGCAAAATTGTTGATAACTTAACCCTGCATCTCGTAGACGAATATTCGACTCGACGTACTTCTATGCTTTAAATTTCATTAAAATCATTTTCAACGTTTCGGAGAAGCAGGAGTCATCCCCTGGCCTCTTGCTCGTCTTACTTTCGAGAAGGTACATAGAGTATGTCTCCTACTAAACGAATGGGTATCTATATCAGTGGTGGCCACTCTCAATGTATTGGTAAATTGTGTATGTGTTGAGGTTGCGAGCTACCCACCAAAAACAAAGACAAGCGTTTGAAAGATAATGGTGCATTATATATTTATACATGAGTAGAGATATTTTATATCTTGAAAAAAAATGTTGATTAAGTAAAATTATTAATTGAAAATAAAACTTTTTCTAAGTAAACAGTCAAATGAAAAAAATTATAAAAGAAAGGACAATAACAAGGCAAATTCATTTCCAGGTAATATCAGGATTACAAAAACAATGAAAAAATACAACAATGAAAAAAACAACATGGGCTATAGTTCATCCGAAACTTCAAAAATATAATTTCTTTAACAAAATAATAATAAAAATTATTCACATAAATTTGAAAATATTTCTCCACGGCAGCTACCACTAACAAAATTTGCAACGTTTAGCACTTTTCACAATTTTTTTTAATTGTTTTTTCATATTTTTAGATTTGTTTTCACAGAATTTTTTTAATAAAATATTTTTCATATTGAAATTTTTTTACATTTTCTTTTAATTTCTCTTTCGTAAAAAATTTTTGAAGTTTCGGATGAACTTTAATTTGAAAAAAAAAAAATAGCTCAGCTGCATTTCCGCTACTACCTTGTGAATGTGCCTTGGACAATAATTTATCATGTTTTCCATTCAAGAAAAAAAAAATAAACAAAAGAATGGTTGCTTGGTGGAGCACAACGGTGAAAATTCACCAAATAAAAATTTGGGTTGGATGTATCAAACTTAATAAGCTTTGATATTTGTCGGCATGGAAGATCATTTTCAGATAGGAAACATATTAAAAATATTGTTTTTATTTTTATTTAAAAGGTTTTCCCTTTCCTTACCATTATGAAAAGCATTATAATGTCTTTTAATGACATATTCCTTTTTTTTCCTAAAAGCTTTGATAACATAAAAGGCATTGTATGTTACCAAATGCATTATTTATAACAAAATATTTTTCGCATATCATCATCAATTTGAAATGAAACACGTATGTTTGGTGGACAAATATTCTTGAAAAAAATATAAAAAAAAATATGTAGGCGTCTGCCTGCTGTGCATTCGTCGCTGTCTCATCGACGTTTAAATTAAAGAGGGTAAGAAGACGTGTGGATGCGCTCAGCAGAATTGTGCCAAGAAACGCCCGTATTTGATCTATATTTTAAATTTCACTAATATCGAGTTCAGACTCAGAAATTATCCCCCTACTTTCTCGTGGTCCCACTTTAGAAAATGTCTATGGTCATTTTGTGACTTTCTAGATGCAGATCTATATTCTGAATTTCAGTAAAATCGGTTTAATTGTTTCGGAGGCACAAATTTCCCTTTTTCACTCTCCTGGTTCTAGTTTTCAAAATGTACAAAGCCTATGTAAGTTTTTAGATGCAGATCTCTCTATGTTCTAAATTTTATTAAAATCGGTTTGAACGTTTCGGAGGGCAGAAATCTCACCATATCGCCCTCCTGGTCATTAAAATCGGTTGGAACGTTTTGGAGGGGCGGAAATTTCTCCCTATCGCCCTCCTGGTTCTAGTTCAGAAAATGTACAGCGCCTATGTGACTTTTTAGATGTTCTAAATTTAATTAAAATCTGTTTGAACGTTTTAAAAATGTACATAGCCTATGTGACTTTTTAGAAGCAGATCTATCTGTGTTCTAAATTTCATTAAAATCGGTTTGAACGTTTCGGAGGGGCAGAAATTTCCCACTATCGCTTTCCTGGTCCTAGTTTCAAAAAAAGGTAATATCCTTAAACACTCCCGGAGTTGCACAGACTAAGTGCACAAAATTTCATTGCGATCGATCGTACGAAGTTTATAGGGAATATGTAAAAAAATTTAATTCCCATAAAAAAACAAATTCCAAACAAATTTTCTAATGTTTCTTTCCATAAAAACCTTTTTCAGACTATTACACATATTTCCAAACAAAATTGGGAAATGGGTCAAGCCATTTTCAAGTTATGCACTTAGCAACAGACAACATTTAATTTTTATTTATATAGATTAAGTCAAGCTCTAAGGGCAAAAGTGGACTTTGACAATGAAATTTTAATTTGGTTTAGTAAGTCGTCCCCTGAAAATGTTTTATGGTAAAACCATACTTTTTTCCGTGTTCTGAAGTGCGACAGAATGGATTGACATATTAGTTGGTTGTCAAATCTAATGTCAAATATTATGGCTGCGTTCAGAAATTTAATTTGTGACAAAACTTAATATTTATCAATCTATATAAAACAAAATAATCTAATAGATTAACAACTGAAATTAGCTAAAATTAAGTTTCGCGCAAAGCCGACCAAATAGAAAATCAGATCTATTACATTTTGTGACTATACAATTTCGTTGCATTTGCGATATTAGCACTTTTGTTGAGTTTCGGAACGCGACATTAAGTGCGTTCGAAAACTCAAAAATTTGTACAAATTTGTACTATTTTTTACTAGATTGCGTTCGCGTACAAAAATCCAGTAAATGAGAGGGCGAATTGAGAGCGAAAAATGACAGTTAATTTACTGAGTAAATGCAAATTTTTACTGGACAAATTTTTGCCAGTAAAATCCAGTAAAATGAAACCATATGTTTTTAAAGATAAACAAACAAAAGCAAAATGAAACAAAAATTTTTGGTTTTTGACGAAATTTGAAAAATTACAAAAAACAAGTGTATTAAGTTATAAACAATATTATGTTTATTTAAGTTTGATGCCAGAAAAGTATATTGGGGAATGTTATGTATTCCACGCGCAATTAAAACGTGCGGAATTTTCATAGAATTGTTGGAAATGTGTACATATGTATGTATGTATGTATTTGTAACAACAATTTCCGAACGATGTAGTTTCACGTGGAATGCAGAACACAATCGATTGCTTTTAAACGTGAATAAAGTTAATAGATTTTTATAGTTCAATTTTCGTTTATACATATCGTCGGATGGTTACTGGTTCCCCGCATGGAACATTTAATAAAATTTGGTTATTGATCAATTATATACATACATATAATTAATGTATACTTTTCTTAAATTTGTTTTCAGTTTTTCGATATCTTGAATATATCAGGATATATAAAGTTATTTTCCCCTTTTATATTTCTCTTAATAAATGCACTAATTGGACCTAATTGAAAGGAAGTGAACAATATTGTTGTCATGATTGGTATAAGCGGCAACAAACATTTTTGTATTTTTCTGTACATCCTAATCACTTTTCACGTTGAGCGTAAAAAGCATAGATACTTTAACGGCCTGACCCGCGATGTCGACAAGAAAGTTTCTATCCCTTACTTATATTGAAAACAAAATAAGAAAGTTTCTTGTCGAAGAAAAATCAAAGTATTTACATGCAGAAATAGTTTTTTAAGTTGCCATAAGTCCTTCATTTTGAACTGTAACGTACTAAGATATTCAAGGAGGATGCAATTATACGTTGTCGCCCAGAAAACATTAAGAACGCGATTTCGGAAAAAATTGAGTTAGGCCCTTTTTATATTAAGCCATCGATATGTACATATGTATGTATAGTTTTGTATATTCCCTGCCACAAAGGATCCTCTGTGTTCCCTGCACTTAATGCGACTAGTCCATACATGCATGTAAATACTCCAAAGAGTAGGAACACTCCAAATATATGAAAAAATGAGGTTGATGTCCTAGGGTTGGACTAAATGGTGTAACTTTGCATTACATCGGACTCCATATAGAATAGTTATAGACTACAATAATAATCGTTTAAACACGAATACTTATCGTGCAGCATTGAATGATTGTGTGAAAACGGTAGGATCCATGACTGCATTACATGGGCAGATGATGTAACTAGTCTGTTTCATCTAGATTGGACCACGTATTCCAATATTACGTGCAGGATTGCATATATGTACATGCATATACATATATATGTATAATTATTTAGCGCCAAAATTGTCAATCAGCAGTTGTACACATTTTACTGGATTTTACAATTTTTCCGTTCGCGTACTTTTATATGCAAACGTTTTTATTGAGAGTAATTTCTTTAAATTACTCAGTATTTACTCAGTTACTGGATTTTACTGGAAAAGTACTCAAACGCACCTATTGAATCCTTCAACGCGCACGCGAAGACTATTTTGATAGATCTGATTGAATTTGAACTTTATACAGCAGTAATAAACTTCAAATTGACTCTTTGAAGTTAGCAACACAACTACATTTCTTACACAACAGTGAGTGACTATAATTTAATATGAACTTTATTCAATAACAATAAAGTTCAAATTGACTCTACATTTTATTTAGAAAACTTTTATATGTGAAAAAGAAAAGGGCTGTTTTTAGGGGTTTCCCGGCAATTATTCGAATTTTTCTCACAATTTAAACCTTCCCTGGACCCCCACGAACATTTCAAGACCAATATTAGATAAATCCGTTCAGCCGTTCTCTAGTTTTAGCCAGACTAACGAACAGCAATTGCTTTTTATATATGTATATAGATATAAAAAATATTTTTTGATTTATAAAATGTTGTTTTCTTATTTTTATTAAAATAAATAAATAATTAGTGTTTTTATGGGGATTGTTAAAATTTAAGTTTAAAATTTTTAAGCGCAATAATCCCAAATTATTATTTTACTTATTAAGTAAAATATTTTTGATTAAAAATACATTGAAATTGATTATTGAGGTCATTTGCGAGCGTAGATAGCAGTTGCACGGACTTATTGTCAAACCAGCGAACTACTGAAATATTATAATTTATTTCGCATTTTTGATCATAGGAGTCTCTGCCTCGTTTTTTTTTAATTCTTTTTCCAAAAGCAAGTCACAATTTCCCACTATGTTCTGACGAACTGTGCCAGTTGAAAAAAATACCAATTTCTTTGAGAGGCATCATAAGACTTATTGATGTAAACCAATTATCAAAGTAAAGCTTGTAATTCAGAAGCTTTGGCATTGTTGATGATAAATATAAAACAATATCTGATGATATGCCTACTCCATAGGATGAACAAGTTCCTTCACCAACGTACAATGCGAAGTCATATACCATACCAGAAGACCCGGCGCGGGTGAACATTTTGAAGCCCCATTGATGTGGTTTTGCTGGATTGTATTTCTTTAGGCCAGAACGACCTTTGAAAGCTATAATCGACTCATCGACAGATTGATGCTCCTCCTGATCCAATGCATTGAATTTTTTTTTTTTCAGTACAGAAAGTAATGGATGTAACTTATATAATTTATTATAGTTTGGATGGCCTTTTTCTGGTTGCTTCGAGTTATCATTGAAGTGAAAAAAAACTGCTTAATTTTTTAAAATCTGTTCCGTGACAAGGAATCAGAAGTGGGACTTAATTTCAATTTATTTGGCCATACCATTCTCATATCGAGGAGCTTTACAATGCCTAAGTATAAAAGCGTGCCTTTATATCGTCAAATTTCAAATGGTTGGCATTTAAGTTCTATACCTTTCTCCTGAAGAGCATATAAGTTGGTTTGGTCTGCGATCAAATCAAATAAGTCGTCATCTAAAAAATCTGAAAATTATTCAAAAGGCGACTTCAAGACAACGGCATCTGAGTTTTGTTCTTCCTTCCAAGTAGTGTCAACAGCCTCCATACTCTTATTTCTCCATTTTAAATTTTTGCTGTCAATTTTTTCAACAGGATTTGGAGCGACGCTTTCCTCAATGTTATCAGTTTCGCTATTTGAAATAATTCGATCTATAATATCCACCTCAGTTTCCTGATCATTTGAAATTATTTCCTCAATGTTTTTTTTCCAATATTTCTGGTAAATATTCATCTTCAATAATATCCTCGTCATCAGATGACTTCCCAATCAAAATCGATGATATGTATCAGTCAATCCTTTGCGTCTCTGCCTTTCACCTACATATTCATAAAAAACTTTGTATACCCTTAACGACCAAAGTTGCTTCTAAGCAACTTCTAATTTCAAAAAATTCTAGCCTCTACACTTAAATTTTTTTGTTTGTTTTTGCTTTTATAACTAAAATTACATTTTCTTTCAGCCATAGTTCCAAGAAAACAATTTTATAATTTCGAAATTCTAATATATTTCAGTTTTACGTGACTCTGTTTTTGGAGAAAATTTTTTTACACGCACTTTGGATTCTTGTCCACAACTAAATGTTTCTTTAATTTTTTTTTTGATGTTTTTGCATTTTATTACTTTAAATTTAAATTGCAAAGGCAAAGAAATATTAGCTTTGAAAGTCAAAATTGCTTATAAGCAACTTTGTGCGTGAAAGGGTTAATATCCAGAAAAGTTAACAAGTTAAAAGTTTCCAGCTCTGGAGTTGTGGTTTTTATTTTTATAATTTTCTACACCAAAATATGTATATAAATTTATAAAGAAAAAGAAAAAAATTAATTAGACCTAGTTACTTTTATATATCACAAAAATTTAAAGTTTCCCAACCCTGGAATCATAATTTAAAATTTGTTTTATTTCTTGCACCAATCTTTTTTTTAAGAATGTAAGATATTTTAAATTTATAGACAAAAAGGAAAAATTAGTTTTAGTAGGTTATTTTTATGTAATAAAAAAGTTAAAGTTCCCAACCCTGGAAACGCCTTTTTAATTTCTTTAATATTTTTATATTTTTAGTACAAAATTTATTCTTAGTGATCAAACAGAATTGCGGCATAAACACATTTTCCATACAAATTGACATAAAAAAGTACATCCAGAAAGCAGTCGAGAGATAGAATCTATTTTATTTTGACAGCGTTTTTTCTTATGTTCTCACATATAAATTAATATTCTCTCAACAATGCTACCATACTTTCAATAAATTTCATACATTTTGTGAACAAAACTACAAAGAAATATAAACACAAAAGAAAATGAAAAAAACTAGAAAGCATTTGCAGTTACTGCCGTAGTTTTTATTATGGGCTTCGTTATATTGACAGCGATTTTTCCTGAAGTTGCGGACTTATTCTGTTTAATCATTTACTTGTACTTGTTTGTTTTTCACTATGACTTGAACATTCGTAAAGCAGCTCTGGGCGAGTCAACATCACGCGAATTACGAGACTTGTCTTCTCCTTTGAAATGTTCAACTAAAACTCTGCTTTATTTTTCACATTTTTCTTTTTTTATACAATTTTTCTTAATCTAAAACTTATTTCCTATAGATACAACTTATTATCGTTGTTGTTATAATTTTTTATGAGTAGTATGTTTATCAAGCAAAATCGATCGTAAGCTTTCTGTACGTCGATATTGCTTGGTCATTGAATAATTGAATTTGTATATTTTTTGTTTCAACGACAATTTGAGTTTATTTTCTTTTCTTGTTTTTATATTCAGCGATTTTACATTTTAATACAGTGAATGAATTCTGTCTACATTCTGTTGTTGGCAAAAAAACGGAAATTGCATCAAATTTCAAGAACTCAGAAAGACCAGAACTTTAACAGAAGTAGTCAATTTTTTTAAACTTGTGCCAAAGACACACTCAAAATGTCATTGACTCAGTTCAAGGTCTGTTTATTGTACTTGGCAATAATTGTATCGATGTCCACGAGGGGTGGTTGTGGAAGTATATACGTAACTCCTCCCCCGTAGATAAAGGATTCTCCTGAATTCTTTTATTAGATGCTTTGTATTTATCATACAATATAACAATCAATATTATTATCAAAGGCACAACCACAATTGGAGGTACAATGTAAGACACAATTTTATTGTTGTATTTAATTTCTTCTATTTCTTTTAAGTTCTGAATTGTGGTTATTTTAACCTCTTCTATTGTAAGTGTACTGTTAAATGTTATATTTTGGAATTTTGGAATGATTACTTTGTCTAAATATATTTTATTTTGGCTTGAGAATTTTTGGTTTGCTATCTTTAATGTGCAATTATTGTATTGTATTAAAAAATTTCCATTTAAAACATTTTCTGTGTTATAGTTATTACTTGTAATAGTGTTGTTTTTTGCATTTTTTACTATAATTGTTTGATCATTGATGTTTACGATTTCAGTATTATCGTTTTTTATAAGTTTACATGATTTTTCTATTGTACAGTGTTTTGATATTCTACATTCACTTAGATAGTGGTTTTCTTTGTATGTAAAAATTTTATTATTATATTGGAATGTATTTTCGATTTCGGCTTCTATTTCTTTGTTTAAATATGGTATGGGTATTATAGTTATTACTTTTGCAAATTGAAATGTTTTGGGTACCTTAATTAAAAAAATTAGTTCATTGTTCTTTTCAAGAATTGCTGTTCTTAAATATTTAATTTTACTTAAGCCAATTTCATAATCATCTATTTCTTGTTTTGTCAAAATGCTAGCGTCGCTTATACCATTTCTTGCTGTTGTTATGTAGTTCTGTATGTGCTCTATGTGATTCCTTATCGTTGCTAAAATAAGTAAATATTCAAGATATATGGTCCTTTTAAGTATGTCCTTTACTGATTTGTGAAGTCCTTCCATAAAATGGATTGTGTTCCTTTGGTTTTGTGTCAAAGTATCTCCTATAAGCTGTATTGTTTTGTTTAGATGGTTGTTGATTTTTATTTGTTGATTTAAGTTTGTTATAGAGTTATGTACGTTAGTGTCAATTGTATTAAGATGATTAGTAATGTCCTCTCGGTCAGTATTGTCCATGGTGCCAAAGAGGTATTTCCACGCATTTCCCACCAAATTAATCAGTCCGCGTTTTTGTCTGTTGTTTGGTGTAATTGTTTTTAACTTACTTAATAATGTATCTATTTCATTTTTTATAAATATTTGTTCATTTTCATTCAAAATATTCAAATCGTTTCTCATTCGCAGAAGGATATCTGTTATATCTTTTACATCTATATAGTGCAAAATTAAGTCTGATTCTATTGGTATACTAAAATTATTGTTATTAATTTCTATGTAGCCGTTAGTTTCATTTATTGGTTGAAGCACTATGTTGGCTTGGGTTGGTGCTAATATCGTTATTGTCATTATGATCCACAATGCTGCCTGTAATTTTGATTTGTTGTTAATTTTAATTTGATATTGTATTGCTCAATTTGTTAGGTTTTTTGTATTGTCTGAACTATTTTGTGTAGACTTTATACTGTCCAGTTTTACATGTTATTTTTTCTTCAAATGTTCCTAGTCTTTCTAAGTTATTGTCTGGATGGATCGTTAGAGTTGACTCCATTGGGTGACTGACTGACAATAGAGATATTATCATGAGGGTCTGTAAATTTTAAGGGTCTTTTAATGTTGCTTACATGAATACCTTCTAGGTCTTTCTTAACAAATTTAGGTTGTTCCTTGTGTCTAACACTTTTGTAATTTTTTATAAATCCCTGCTGTCTAGTTTCCAAATATTTTTCCCTATCTCTGTTTGCTCTGTTTATTTTCTTATCTTTATGTGAAACTAAATTTTTGTAAATAATATTTTGATTTACTTTATTATTTTCCGCACTTTACAGTGCTATGATATAAATTGTTATAGTGAAATATTGCTTTGTTCATCTGTTCTATAATTGGTAGTTTTTCTTCAATGTTTAGGGTTCTTATTTTTTCGGTTATTGTATTGTTTAATCTTTCAGCATCGGCATTGCCAGTGTGACTGTTTGGTTTTGTGAAATGAAATTCTATACGTTCTTTACTTAAGAAGTCCCTAACATTAGTATTATTAAATTCATTATCAAATACAAATTTTCTGATTTTGCCTTTTATGCATATAAATTCTTGTATTTTTGAAACTAAGGTTCTACTGTTTCTGTCCATTAGTGGAAAGCATATTGCATGTTTTGTGAACTTGTCCACGAAAATGATAAAAGTTTGCTTTGTATTAACATATGTGTCAATATGGACAATTTCATTTTTTCGTTTTGGCGTTTCCGTAAAACTAAACTCCTTCTTTATTGGTCTTCTGTCATATTTCCCCCCAGTACATATGTCGCAGTTATTAATAATCCTATGGATGTGTTCTCTCAGTTTTGGGTTATAAATTTTTGTTTTGATACCTTCAAACGTTGGTATTATACCGGCATGTCCGGTTTCCTTTTTGTGGAACAATGCTATTTGCTTATGAAGTTCATCCTCGTTGCGGATGTCTTTAGCAAAGTATGAGCACTTAACAAACTTTATCGGGCCGTTACTGAATTTTTCAATTATTGTTTGTTGCAGTTTGTTATATTCGTGATCATTAACTTCAGAATATATTGCAATTTTGCCTTCTGTAAAGTGTTTCGATATTAATGTCGGTATGCGATTATGCAAAAAATCAGTTTTGTCTATAAAGAGTCTTTTGTTGTTGAATACCTGTTCGAATTCTTTATGTTTTGTGTCTTGAAAAATTATCTGTTGATGAAATCTATTGACAGTGGTAGTAAGTATAGGAATATGATCATTGCGTTCTTCTTCCTGTGAATGAGTTGTTTCCACCTCCATGGATCCTCCGGATTGTCTTTTATTTCTGTTGTGTCCTGTTGTGTCGTTTAAACAGTTTATTTCATAATTATATGAATTTATGCGGCTCAAGAAATCTGCTATTTTATTGTCCTTTCCTTTTATATGTTCTATTCTAGCGTTATATTCTCCCAATTGGAGGATCCATCTCTGGAGTCTTGGATTTATATCCTTACCCGCAAATTTTGCTTGAAGCCATTTTAGTGGCTGATGATCTGTTTGCAGATCGAATTCTCTTCCGTAAACGTAGGGCTTGAAATATTTTACTGCCCACACTATCGCTAACAATTCTTTTTCCACCGTAGAATAATTGCATTCATGTTTATTTAGTGTTCTGGATGCGTAAGCTATCGGGTGCCCTTCCTGTGTTAGAACTGCCCCGAGAGCAAAGTTACTTGCATCCGTTATCAATTTAAATTTTTTCGAAAAATCAGGATATCGTAAGATTGGTGCCTTTGTTATTATATCTTTTAGTTTTTCGAAAGCAAATATATAGTTTGGATCATTTTTATTTACCCTTGCATCTTTTTGCAAGTATTTTATCATTGGTGACGCTATCTTAGAGTAATCTTTGATAAATTTTCTATAAAATCCCGTCATGCCCAAAAAGGATTTTATCTGTTTTTGGTTGACTGGTAGCTTTAGTTTTTGAATTGTATCCACTATCCGACTGTCGGGTTTGACACCATTTGCCGTCAAGATATGTCCCAGAAAAGGGGTTTCTTTCTTAAGAAAGTCACATTTATCTGGTTGAACTTTAAGGTTTGCTTGTCTCAAAGTTGATAACACCAGGTTTATATTGCATATATGCTCTTCCAATGATGTACCAAAAATAAGTATGTCATCCATATAGACGACACATATTTTGTTAATATGCTGTCTTAGGACAGTGTTAATTAGTCTCTGAAATGTAGACGGAGCATTCTTCAATCCAAATGGCATTCTGATAAACTCATAGTGCCCGAAAGAAGTGGAGAATGCTGTTTTTGCTCTATCTTTTGCATTTACCTTTATCTGATAAAAGCCTTTTGCAAGATCCAAAGTAGTGAAATATTGCGACTTTCCTAGTTTATCAAGTATATTGTTTAAGTTTGGAATTGGAAACTTGTCGTCGATAGTATTATTGTTTAGAAGTCTATAATCGACAACCAAACGCCATTTTTTTTTTTGCCAGAATTATCTATTTTCTTTGGTACGATCCAAAGCGGACTATTGTAAGGCGAGTTACTATTTGTTATTATTTTTTGTTCTAGCATCTCATTAATTTGTCGTTCTATTTCCTGTTCGTGTATTTGTGGATATCTATAGATTTTTGAGTACAAGCGTTTGTCAATTTTTGTATTAATTTCATGTTCAACGATATTGGTGGCTGTTAATCTGTCTCCTTCTTTATAGAAAACGTCAGCAAATTTATCTAATATTTTAAGAATTTCATCTTTTTCTTCGTTGTTTAGGTAACTAAGATCAATAGACTCGACTATGTTTGTTTTCTTTATCGGCTCCATCACTCTGATTTCCTCGTAGGCCACTGGCTGAAAGTTATTTTGAAAAAATACCCTGCTTCCGAATACCTCTATATAATTATTGTATAGGTCAATTTTTGCTTTAAACGGAATCAAAAAATTTTGACCGATAATTGCATTATAATTATCGCTTTGGAAATCTATGATTTTCCAGGAAATTATTCCTGTTGAGTTAAATTCTTTTGGTATTGGTGTGTTATAGCAATGTGTAACCTTAATCAAACCATTTATTGTTTTGTATATTAAATTTTTCTTTAAGGGTTGTGGTTTAAGACCACGAAGTGCTGTTGGCTTGATAATACTTGTGTCTGACCCGGTATCTATTAAGCATTTTAATATTTGCTTGCCTATGTTGATTATTATTATTGGTAATTTTGATCTGGAGGCGGTGTCGTAAAATTTACTTCACCGTCAGAACTTTGTTCGATATTATCGATTTCCATATAATTATTTCTTTGAGCAATACCAGACTGATCTACACTCATATAGGACTGACGAGTTTGTCCCGACTTACTATTATAATTATTTAGATATAAATTTTGTCTATCTTGTTGATTAAATCTGTTAGTGTTTTGTGTGTATGAATGATTGTGAGTATTTGGTTGGTAATTTTGTTGTATTTTGTAATTTTTATTACCATTTGTTATTTGTGTATTTGTTTGTTTGTAATTGCTTTGATGAATGGGTTTTTGATATCTTTTATTAAGTCCATGATACAATAATATAAAGGTACAACCGTTCTCTCTTTTCGTCGCCATATTAACCTTCTGACGTTTGTGCCGACAATTTTTTACTCTCAAAATTAATGCTACCTTATTAATTTATGAAATCCGAGTTTTTGATTAATGATTTTGACGTTCTTTTTTATTTATTGAAAAATATTGAAGAATATGTATTTAAATTATAATTATAAAAAAAATTTACATCAGCATAAACAATTCAAGGGAAATTACCAACGGAAAAGCCTCTGAATCAAGGGTGGGACTTTCTCTTCGTACTACTCTGGCTTATTGCTTTACATCAGGTGCGTCCAAGTGATATGCACAATGTGCAAACTTTTTTAAAAGAGCGAGAGCACAATTGCCAATCAGATCTCGGCGAGAACAATGCTTCCTCTTAATTTGCAAGGAAACAACAGCACACTTAACAGCTTTCAAAGCTGTTTGCCTCAAATACAATCATCAGAGTATGCCTGCTTAGAGCCTAAAATTATAAGCAAAAGGCCACCCGCGGGCACTTCGTTATGCTCTGTTTTAAACATACATATGTATGTATGTATATATAAACGAATAAACGTATCATGGGTTCTAAGCACTCATTGGAATGAGCAATTTTGCTAAATGTTCGCCCATGCTCGTCAATGACACGCCTGTGTTAAAAACATGCGTTCTGCACCTAAATTGAACCAATTCATTAGCAATAGAACCCATGCATTAACTATTTCTTTTGCATGTCTTTTTTTGTTCAGATTATTCAGATGTAGCCCATCAAAAAAGCATTAATTCTTACTGTAAGCTGCAATAAATTTGCACACGAAGTGTATGCAAATGTGTATTATATGCATGAAACACGCTCATCCATTCTACATCATATTATACACATGCATATTTCGTTATCCACGTATCCAATTAATACAACATTTAAAAAAATGTGTATTAAACCATAATTTCTAAACTTAAAATTACACATTTCCAAAAACATTCCTAAAAAAAAGTTCCCCGTAATTTCGTGTGGCAACGTTTTCCTCTCTCTTTACAAAAAAACAGTAATCAAACAATTTTGGTAAAAGTCAAAATTAATTTTATACGTCAAATGTGGTTGAACCTTTATATTATTGTATCATGATTAAGTCTATGCTTATAGTCTAATGTCCTAATGTCCCACAGCAATTTAAGTTTTGTGTATTTAATTATAATGTCCTGTAGTGTTTCGTCAGGACTAACATTAGCTCTTACAGTTCCGTCGATTTTTTCTAGCATAATGTCTACTAAATCTCTGTCGATACATTTAGGATTATACATATTGGGCTTAAGAGGATCGAATGCGTAGAGTTCACTCAAGTCGCGCTTAGCCTTTTCAAAAACTTTAAATAATTCGTCTAAATTACTAATCTTAACTGCTCTGCATCTATTAAAAACCTCCCCATACGTCATTCGTGGTTGAAATACATATGAAATTTTCGTCTTCAGTTCATTCCAGGTAATGCTGCCAATATCTCCCAACTGCTTCCTTTCTTCTCCAATAATTTTTTCATTTTGAACGATCTTAAGACCAAAATCGATCAGCTGCTGGTTGTTGTTACACAAATCAAGGGTCAGCTCCACAGAATCAATGAAGGACATTACACCAATACCACGGCTTAAAGGGGGTATCCTTCTGAACTGCTCTATAACATCCTTGGGTTTCATCATGAACTGCTGTTGGACATCCATTTGTGGGCCCAGTTGTTGCTGGAGTTGTTGTGATTGCAATTGTTGTAATTGCACTTGTGGCTGTTCCAATTGCCGATGCTGTAATTGCAGTTGTTGTTGTTCCAGTTGTTGTTGTTGTTGTAGTATTTTTTCCTCCTGTCGTCTTATCACTGTTTCCAGCTCAGCAATTTTTTGTTCCTCCATGTCGTTTATTTGTCTGTTTTTATCGAAAGCGGTTTCACGTTTCATATATTAAAATTGGCTGATTGATTTGAATCAATCTGCTTTATTTGTTTGTATTGCACTTTTCCAACGTCTTTAGACAATTAAAAGAAACGAACAGTAGTTTTAAGTCTTTAGACTTTCTGCTTTTTCTTTTTCTTTCCGGTTCTTTATAGCATAGAAACTATAGTTAATATCTTTGGATATTAACTTCCACGACTGCGCCAATTACGAGACTTGTCTTCTCCTTTGAAATGTTCAACTAAAACTCTGCTTTATTTTTCACATTTTTCTTTTTTTATACACTTTTTCTTAATCTAAAACTTATTTCCTATAGATACAACTTATTATCGTTGTTATTATAATTTTTTATGAGTATTATGTTTATCAAGCAAAATCGATCGTAAGCTTTCTGTACGTCGATATTGCTTGGTCATTGAATATTGAATTTGTATATTTTTTGTTTCAACGACAATTTGAGTTTATTTTCTTTTCTTTTTTTTTTATATTCAGCGATTTTACATTTTAATACAGTGAATGAATTCTGTCTACATTCTGTTGTTGGCAAAAAAACGGAAATTGCATCAAATTTCAAGAACTCAGAAAAACCAGAACTTTAACAGAAGTAGTCAATTTTTTTAAACTTGTGCCAAAGACACACTCAAAATGTCATTGACTCAGTTCAAGGTCTGTTTATTGTACTTGGCAATAATTGTATCGATGTCCACGAGGGGTGGTTGTGGAAGTATATACGTAACTCGCGTCGTTGGCAATTATTTCTTAAATGCAACCAGGCCACTGTTGTTTATTGGCCTTCGAGAGTTTTGCGTCTCACCGCATGTGATTAATGGTTGGCGTCGGTTAACGGTATCACCGCGATATCCCGTTGGTTTCCATTAATCACATGCAAAAACAAAAACAACAATAATAAAACAACCACCACAAGGGAGTGGATCTTGGAAACTCCTACTTCCTATATGAAGGTATAGGTCGTTCGCAGCAACCGAAGGAAGCTCCTACACAACAAAACAAAATTATCACCACAAAGGTGGCACCATGGATTAAGTGTCCGAAGCCACCTTTTTTGACATACATAGTATGTCAGCACAGGAAGAAGAAGAAGAAGACTATGACTTGAACATTCATAAAGCGAACATGGCAAGTACCATGCGACAGCCAAACTTCACTAGGTACTTGCAGTACTAGGTGAAGTTTGCAAAAAAAATTTTTTCTTTGCATTCATCGCCACAGATTATAATTATTAATATTGTTACAGCATGTTTATAGAACACGTCACAATCAAGACACGCACGAATGGCACACGCACGAATACGTAAGAATTTGCATTTGTAGAACACGTTCATTTTTTTTCGTCCGTCTTACGTCGTGTGGCGCTCTTAGCAATTTAGTGCCAAATCACAGTGTTGCCATTCTGTAAATAATTTTTATTTGTTTACATTTTGTCATATAAAATTTGTATTTTTGTCATTAAAAAAGGTAACCCTTTTTGACGGCAACATGGAAGTATTTATGTAAATGAAAATTTTTTATTTAAGAAAGAAATCTTTAGCTTTATACACATATACCAATAATGAAATAGCATAAAATGAGCTATTATCTTGCAAGAAATAAGAAAATGAGTTTTCAAAAATAATAACTGCACGGCTGTTGTCAACTTTATGCTTTAATTGCCACTTACAATAATAAAAAAACAAATAAAAATTTACTATTTGTAACATAGGGTCTCCACCTAACATAATATGTAAGATAAGAGCGTCAAATTCAATCGCAGAGAGAATTATGTTACGTGTAGACTTCAAATTAGTGTTATGTCAATCTTATAATATTTTTTATAAGAGCGTTGTTATAAGAAATCCTATAACAACAATCTTATGATATGAACTGTCAAAAAACTACACGTACATGAAAATAAATGAGTATGCATGTGTGAGTGTTTATTAATATATATGAAAAACAATGTTTTTACAAAATTTCTGGCATTTTTTATGTTTAATTGATTTATAGGTTAAAGTTTGTGTGAAAAAGTAAAAACAAAATAAATAATTATATAAAATTAATACATGTTAACTTGATGAGAATTTGAATAAAATGAAATGTTATAAGAAAAGTAAAATTACGTTGTCCTATTGTATGATATGAAGAGAAATATCGGCATTTTATTTTTGTTATTCTGCCGACGTTCTCTCACATATTATATCAGAGTTAGTCGCAGTTGTAGACGCTATGTAACAACATTCACTATTTTGCGGATATATCAATTTTATTTTATTTATTTCTTATAAAATTTGTAATTTTTTCCACCGACGAATGTAATTTTGCATTCGTGCACTTTTTTATGTTTTGACGGCAGAAAACGCGTTACACAAACCCAAACAAACTGTCACTTGTTACGTTTTTTACAAAAATCAAATGACATTCGCGTTATACAACCGCAAACTTGACACACGTCAGGTTTTATACGCGTATTTTAGACATATTGGGTTCTATAAACATGCTGTTAGTCTTTGTTCATCGCTATTTAACTGTATGTACATATGTACATTAGAGAGTGGCCGTTAGTTGTATGTTTTGTTGATTTATTTTATTCTCACCCCCAAATCGGTTCAGTTTTATGTAAAAAAATACAAAAAAATTTCATGGCGATAAGTTGTGTTTTAGGGGGTGCGTCAGGCCATCAAAGTTAGCCCGCAAGCCCATATATTCAATGTATTTTTTTTTGTTAATTTTTTTATGACTATACTTAATATACATACATATGAATGAAATAATTTAATAGATATAAACTCTTATTGTAAAGCTTAGTAAAATAATTTCCATATAAATGTAATTTCGATATATATAATTTTTGGTATTTTGTTGGTTATTTTCTTCATTATTTCCTAAAATATTAATTTTAGCTAAAAACTTTCTTTGAGACTAATGTTGTAGACTAGAAGAGCTAAAATATTGCCATATATCATATTCTAGGCATATGCAAAACAAATTTTTGTATTATTTTAAGATAAAACTGAACCGATTTGGGGGTGAGAATAAAAGAAATAAAAGAAATAAATAACTGCCATTCTATGTACATACATACATATGTACGTGTCCTTATTTATGAAAGTGATCCAAGTCATATGCAGTTTTGTTTCTATTAATCGAGACTACTAACTCTAAACTAAAATGTTGCATAGTATAAAAATATTTTTTGATTTGTTCAAATACAATCTACTAAATATCTCGATAAAAGAAATAAATACATACATACATATATTTATATGAAAATCACTTTCATAATTAAGGGCACATAATAAGGGCAATGTCAACCAAAAAGAATTTTTGTTGCTACAAATTGTTGTTTTGTTTTTAATAATAAAGCTGAAACTCTATAAAAGCATTTTTAATTTTTGAAATTTTTTGACCGACATATGCTACTGACTGTAAAAAATTACTATTTTTTTTTGGCTGGGACTTTTTTTTTGCTATTATTTGAAGTAATAGGTATTATATAAATTTTTTGGTAATTTAAGAAATAATAAAATCTTACGCATTAACACAAAAGAAATAGAATGGAGTTCTAATAAGGGCATTTTTTTTGGGGTTTGCTTTCACTTATACTTAGTCGCATGCATCGCATAAAATCAATATTTATTAATTTTATTTCAGCAGCAAATAGCATGCGTTATTATTTAATTTCTTTTGAATTAAAGTTCAAACAATATTAGCAAAGTTATGGCGCTTAAGATGGATTCACCCATTGTTTCGGAACAAAATTTTTGTCCGGACAAAATTTTTTTTATATGTAGTTTGACGTTTCTCTTTTTGAGAGAGAGAGAAGAAGAGAACAAATTTTGTTCGGAACATTTTCTACTTGAATTGGTTTAATTTTAATTTTTGTCCGGACAAAATCGAACTGAGCTGCCAACTTTTTTAATTTTTCAGCCAAAGTTGAACTGAGCTGCCACATCATGTTATATGAATAATAAAAGCACAGAGTGTACTTGTATTTATTACAATAGAAGTAAAGAAAAATTGAGAAAAACATATCCAAATGTATGGAGTTGAACGAAACCATTGCAGTAAACAATTAAAAAGATGTGTATGACACAGCAAATTGTAATCATTTGCCGCTGTGCTGCCACTTGCAAAATTAATACGCATCGCTTACACACGTATTTGATATGGTAGCTTTGATTTTCCAGACAAAATGTTCGAAATGGATGAATCGTCTTGCAAAAAACTCTCAGTAAAAAAAATTTTCTCCAAACAAAACTTTTGTTCCGAAACAATGGGTGAATTCACCTTTAGTATTCTGGCAAAAAAACTGTCGCATCCGCCATGTCACGTCCGTATTTGTAGTTACTTTAACCATTAAAAAAATAAAGCAAAATTTTCATATTTCATAAATCTACACATAAATGATCTTCTTTCACGTTTATTTCCGCATTCACAAAAACAATCTTCATAAAATTTCGCCAAATTATGATTATTTTTATAAGTGCACAAAAAACTTCTATTTTTGTCGCGTCCGTTTCTCGCTGACATTTGCTTATATCTTCTTACTATATTATTGATATCGCCAAAAAATTTTACTTAAATATACTATTCCTTCATTGCTTTAAAACACTTAAGATATGTATATACTTAATCTTTCCATTCCTTTCTTGTTTTCTGCTCAACTAAAAGTATTCGAATAACGCGTCCGTCCCCTAGGAATTAGCCATATGTACTGAAGATTGAAGAATTGTGTAACTTCAACTCAAAAATACATCCTTAATTTTGATAATAGATTTGTATTACACATATATTTTTCATGGGATTGCTGATAATTTCCTTTAATGGTTTCCCGGCCCTTATGTATGCATAATTTTTTTATTATTTATTTTAAATACATCAAATGCCGGCTTAGTAGCTGTTGTCGATGTAAAGGCTAAACTTTTTAGCGGAAGGCACACAACTTTTTTTTTTTTTTTTTTTTTTTTTTTTTTTTTAAAGAGAAGTAACATAACACTCAGGCAATTAATGCCTACTACTATTACTAGGTGTTACCTTCTTTTAGGAAAGGAATAGTGAAAGAGAAGAGATAGAGGAAAGCTTCATTCTTTTACAACTCTGCTTTTTCGCACGTTTTTTTAATAATGCAGTGTTGCAGCGCCTCTCTGATGTTAAATGAGACGTATTAATTTTTTGAAGCTGTGTCTTGTAGCCATTTTATTGATTATTTTACTTCGCCGATGATTTTGCTACACAACGAAGGAGGGCGCTCTGATGTTACATTAGGATTATTATCAGCTGAAGTCGGTATAGTTCAGTGACCAGTGACTATGCCTTCATCACTTGAACTTTCCTACAACAACTGACACAAAGGGACACTAATGCACATCAGAAAAATGCGTGGTGTTGTTATTTAATGACTGTCGGATACAGGATTGAACCAAGGACCTTCGGTTTTGTAGTCAACGTGCTAACTACTTCAGCCAACGCCACCCTCAATTTTAATAAAATTTAAGAAGTAAAGTGTGCAAGGCTTTCGCTAGAATTTTAAATGAAAACGGAATAGAAGTAGAAACTTTAGTGAAGTGTAAAAAATGCAAAAATGTATTTAAACTAAAGAAGAAAAACAATACAAAACAAATTTGCTTAAACGTAAGTGGTACATCCAGTTTGCTTCCAAAAAAATTGTACACCATCAGAAGAAGTGGACAAAAGAACGAAGAATAAAAGTGTGCGTGTCGTAACAGAATGGACTGTTGAAAACTGTCGGTAAAGTTAATATTTTTATATTTAAATGCTTATAATTGCACAATTCTACTGATATTACATCGTTGTAGTAAACAAAAGTCATACCTATATATAGAATAGAAAAATAAGACACTTCATCATATTTTGGAGAAGTGGGACGATGCTTTTTCTAAACTATGTATATTAAGTCATTACGAAAATATTTACCGAGTATGAGTCAAAAAGAAAAATCGAATTCTGGTAATAATTACCCAATTCACAACCTACTGTAGATTGTAAATTGTATTAGCTACAACTATGGTAGTTGTGAACGGCCTGTTGTAAGTATTATTAGACTCATGATACAATAATATAAAGGTTCAACCACATTTGACGTATAAAATTAATTTTGACTTTTACCAAAATTGTTTGATTACTGTTTTTTTGTAAAGAGAGAGGAAAACGTTGCCACACGAAATTACGGGGAACTTTTTTTTAGGAATGTTTTTGGAAATGTGTAATTTTAAGTTTAGAAATTATGGTTTAATACACATTTTTTTAAATGTTGTATTAATTGGATACGTGGATAACGAAATATGCATGTGTATAATATGATGTAGAATGGATGAGCGTGTTTCATGCATATAATACACATTTGCATACACTTCGTGTGCAAATTTATTGCAGCTTACAGTAAGAATTAATGCTTTTTTGATGGGCTACATCTGAATAATCTGAACAAAAAAAGACATGCAAAAGAAATAGTTAATGCATGGGTTCTATTGCTAATGAATTGGTTCAATTTAGGTGCAGAACGCATGATTTTAACACAGGCGTGTCATTGACGAGCATGGGCTAACATTTAACAAATCTGCTCATCATTTCAATGAGTGCTTAAAACCCATGATACGTTTATTCGTTTATATATACATACATATGTATGCTTAAAACAGAGCATAACGAAGTGCCCGCAGGTGGCCTTTTGCTTATAATTTTAGGCTCTAAGCAGGCATACTCTGATGATTGTATTTGAGGCAAACAGCTTTGAAAGCTGTTAAGTGTGCTGTTGTTTCCTTGCAAATTAAGAGGAAGCATTGTTCTCGCCGAGATCTGATTGGCAATTGTGCTCTCGTCGGTGTGAAAGCTCAATAGCTCTTTTAAAAAAGTTTGCACATTGTACATATGACTTGGACGCACCTGATGTAAAGCAATAAGACAGAGTAGTACGAAGAGAAAGTCCCACCCTTGATTCAGAGGCTTTTCCGTTGGTAATTTCCCTTGAATTGTTTATGCTGATGTAAATTTTTTTTATAATTATAATTTAAATACACATTCTTCAATATTTTTCAATAAATAAAAAAGAACGTCAAAAAATTAATCAGAAACTCGGATTTCATAAATTAATAAGGTAGCATTAATTTTGAGAGTAAAAAATTGTCGGCACAAACGTCAGAAGGTTAATATGGCGACGAAAAGAGAGAACGGTTGTACCTTTATATTATTGTATCATGATTAGACTTTTAAAAATGTCGAACATTTAAAAAGAAGAAGATAAAGAATAAAAATAACGAAAATAGTTTGAAATTAATAAAAGGAACAAAAAATTATTTTCGGCATTATGCGAAAAATATTCTGCAGAAATGGTAATGGTGGATTCGGGTGATTAAAAAATAAAGAAAATTACAATTTGAAATTCTTATTCCAGCTTGTTTCCGATTTTGCAACTTCTCGCGAATTTTTGCACACTTCACGATAAAAGCGAATATCTGCATGCTTTCAGTTTCCTAACAGTTCTGCCGATTTTTAAAAACTATTAGACTTTGTTATCATCCCGCTGTTAGTAGCTTTTTGCGAATTTTCGCGATTTTTATTGAATTTTTTTCATTCCTTACATTTTTGGCCATTTTTAATCAATATTATGGCTTGTTTAAAATTTTGCAACTTCTCGCGATTTACTCCGTAAATAATATGCATACAACATACTTGTATATTGTTATTAGGGTTTGGGATTTCCCGGACTTTTGCACTTCCCGGAAAACGGGAATTAAAAAATCAAGTTCCCGGGAATCCCGGGAAAAGCTAATTTTCTAAATTAAATACATTTATTAAATGAAAGTTGGTGAAATTTCGATTGTTTTATTAATGTAAGCATTCTTTTGAAATAAAAGTTAATAAAAAAGCAGTTCTAAGACAAATTTTTAAGAATTTTTAATTGAATTTAAGCAAATGGAATAAAGTTATTACACAGCAAAATATCATATAAAAACCAATTGACGACTGTTACCACAATTAGTAGACAATTTTCTAATAAGACCTACCTTCATTTTAATAAGAATTTGCCTTGCTTGTTTCTCATTCTTTTTGAAAAAGTTCCAGGCGGTTTCTTATCGTTAAGTACAAGCAGGTTACAGTACCATACTGCGCTGCGCCGAATTTTGAATACCCTGAGCCACAGTATGTCTAAGTGTCTTTCATTTTATTTCTCCTAAAATATTTTTTGCAGGGTTTCCATAATAGCGTCTACTTGTAATCAATTTAAGTTTCGTCAACTCAGAGTTCTTACAGCTTAAAATTTTCACTACACTTTTCAAAATATTTTCACTAATTCGGAGAAAAATCACTTCAAGATCGCTTAGCATCGAATTATTTACTTTAGGAAACGATTATATCATTGCAATCATTGATACTTATACAATTTATTCCACTTTTTTTAGGAGATATGGTATGACCTCAATTTAATGGAATTTTTATGAAATTTCAGACTAGATTTGAATAGCTCACATTTTTATTTTATATTAAAAAAATATGGACATTTTACTTCTTGTTTATCGGAGTCGAAAGAATTCTTTTTTTCTTACAGTTACATTTAAAACAAAAACTCAATTTAAATTTTAAGATTAAAAAATTTCCTTCGAACAAGGTATATGTAAGTGTTTAAACAGACGATGAAAAACGTGTCAACGTTCGTGTAAATTTAGTCATACAATCATTCAAACGAACTTTTGTAATATATAAAAAAATAATAAGTTTTTATATTAAAGTAAAATTGGATTATAAATTCTATATATTTATGAAATAACATGCACTTTTAATTTCCCGTTTTCCCGGGATATTAGACAGACATTTCCCGGGATTTCCCGCCCGGGAATTTCCGTTTCCCAAACCCTAATTGTTATGCATATGTATGTTGTATGCTGAATTGCGGAGTAGTAAGCATTTACTGTTTCACAATATCGAAAGAAAATTTAGTTTTCTACAATTACATTTAAATCAAAAACCAAATTAAAATTATAAACTCGATCAAAATTAAAATTTTGTTTTTGTTTCAAAAGTAAATATTATGTGTTAGTTACGTACGTAAGATATTTACGGCCTAATTCATAAAAATATGTCGGTTTTATAAAAGGATTGTTAATAAAATTTCCGTTGAAAATTTAGATTATTAACCTCTTATAAAACAGAAATTATATTTATGAATTAGGCAGTTAATATAAAAATTAAATATTAAATTGATTTTATTTTACATATGTATAAAATAAAAAGTCATTATTTTAAACGCATCGCATTTTTTAATAGTTGAATGCCTATACACATACATACATACGAATGTAAATGCCATCACCGGCATTACTATTTTCATTTCAACCTTTCTGTATATTGCACTAAAATACTTGATGCATTAAACACATACGACACAGCAGGCTACGGGCTACAATCTGTCAAAAATAGAATACACACATTCTTATGGTAACAATTATTTTAACGACAGCAGGCTACACGACTGCACGACCACCGTTGTAGCTGTCGCCAACTTTAAACTAATTTCTATTTCTCTGGCTACAATGAGCAAATGCAGTGTTGCCAGTATAATACAAAATGGTGAATGAATGATGTCGTACAATTATTTCATACTATTTACTAGAAACAATGTCCAAAAATTGATGTAAAGAATAAATTGATTCATTATTGTACTTTTATGTGAAATAAGTAAATTTTAAAAGAAAAATTAATTTTTATAAATGCAAAATATATGAAAGTGGCAATACTGAACTATGTATTTGTACTTGAATATCAGCTGCAGATGGTGCTGCTGCCGTCTCCAAAATAATTAAGTAGCTGGCTACGAGGCGACAAATGCTGCTAGCGGCATTTGAAGTCGTGTGTTCGTGTAGCCTGCTGTGGTGAATGTGTTTAATGCATGAAGTACCACATGAAGTGAACATAATTTTTGAGGTACTTATTTTTGGTAGCCTACATTTTTCTATGTTAATTTTTTTCGGTACTTATTTAATCTTCGGCTACTGCTTGTTGGCAGCGATGCCAACTATTTATAACCCAAAAGCGCTATTCCACTTCTCAAAACGCGCTAGAACGCGCTGAGTGACTGTATTGTTAACTATTTATAACCAAAACGCGCCATTGTAATAGGCGCTAAATTAAATTTTAGTAAAATTCGATGTATGTTTTATATATATTAGTTCCTTTGGCTCCTTATAAGGAGCATTGGGCCCGAAATGTTTGTATTAGTAAATATATTTTTTTAGTAACTCTTTTTCAGATTTTGAAATATTGCTTCTTCGAAATTATATTCTAAATAACTAAAATAATTTAATACAGAATCAGAACCAGCTTCCAAATAATTGAAATCCTTAGTGTTTTTTTAATTTTCTTTGACAAGCATTGAAACAACATATAAAATGTCGAATAGTTTTGCGATTCAAATGCTTTTTGTCTTCAGCTATATGTATGTATGTTATACAAAATTTTTTGGTCACGAGTACGAGCACATATTTTTAGTTGTGAAATTTAAAAATATTTGCGATTTACAGTATTAAAATTCGTTTTTAATTCTAACCACAGTCAAGGGAATTTTATTTGCGACAGCGAATCATTAACCAATGAAAAAAAATTTATCAGAGTCTTGGATACTCGAAAATTGTTAAATTTATACAAAAAAAGTAAAAAAATATTGAACTGAAATTATGTTATTGACTTTATTCAAAACGCGCTAAGTTAGCGCTTTTTTTATTAAACGCGCTAAGACCTACCTACGGCAAACGCGCTAAATTGGCATCGCTGCTTGTTGGTATTTGCACTATAACAAAAAATTATAAATTTTATCACAAAACAAATATGTATGTACATATGTACTTATTACATATGTATCTGCATACTACATATACATACGTTTGTAAAGGGTATATAAGATTCGGCACAGCCGAATATAGCACTCTTACTTGTTTTTACTATTTTAGACCATCTTAAAGCATACAAAAGGTTTAAAATTTGAGTTCACGTACATAAGCACTTGCTATATTTCAATTTGCCTTCTAAATAAAAATTATTATAAATCCAAAATTCGATTACAGGAGGCAATTTTTTTTTTTAATTTAAGTTTTTCTAATATGTAAATTCTAATTTTCAAAGTTTTAAATCTTTCTTTTTTTTTGTTTGTTTTTATCAATTAATATTAACATTTTCGTTTTTCTTATTTTTTTTACTTTTGAATTTCATTTGTAATAGCCAATATTTTATCTAAAATTTCATTACATATATTTGTTAAATTTGGGAATGAATATGCTTCTGTGCTTTCCCCATAAATCATACTACCTCCACAGAGACATTTTCAAATACCAAGGGCCCTTCGCGGCAAAAACAAAACCAGCAATCTGGCGTACGCATGTATAATGGCCATTTATACCAATCTAATAAGAAAAGTGGTGACGCAACATAAGGTACGTAAATAGCGCTATTTTCTTGAACCTTTCACCTATTAATCCGCAAATACGATATCGCCAGACTTCGAAGAGTTTAATTTTACTATTTACAATATTCGTGAAAAAAAGACATTGTTTTTGCATAACCTCCCATCGGGGATGACAAAAAAACTAAACATAGTAACTACAAATGCGAGCGTGAAATTCAAGTGATTTATCTACAGCAGTGGCGTAGCTGTTTGTAAGTCAGGTCTGCTTTTCTCAAGCAGATAAAACGATACGGAACTTCCGTGGTACGGCTTGCGCCTAGTCGGCCTTATTAGTACCTTTGAAAGAAAAACTTAATCAGGCTTATTATGAACAGCAATGTGTGGTTTGTTTACACAACAAAGTTGATAAATCGGTATTAAGAAATGTTTGCGGTTGAAAAGAGGTATCAACCATAATTTATCAACCATCAACTACAAAATCAACATTTTGAATAGCTATCAACGGAAATTTATTCTCTTTTTTTCAACTACAAAATATTAGGAGAAAAATATTCAATCGAACTTATTTTGAAAATAAAATTTGTCTACTAATTTTTATTTTCGTCATTTGAAAGCTGTTATATTTTTTTTCCTTCAAATGCATATTCACAATAGCGAATACCTACTTAATTATTCATCATTCTCTTTGTACCTTCATAGGGAACAGACGTAATAGCGGAATTTTTCTTACATACATACTAAACAAAAAATCATACAAAAAAATATTCGTAGTATATATTAATTTTGATACATAAGCTTTTTTTTTTGCTTTACTAATATTTTTACATATAGAAATAACAAAAACAAAAAAAACCGAAAACAAAAAACACACAAAGTACCCTTGAGGAATACTCTATATGAGTACCTCAAATACAAATAATTGTGAAGTGAGTTATAACGGCAGAAATGCCTATTTTACTGTGAGTTCTGATGCTCATAATGATAACAATAAAAAAACTGATGATAGACTTACTGTGAGTTCTGAAGCTCTTAATAAAAATAAAAAATCTGATGATAGATAGTTTCGTCAGCGATCAACTTCGCTTTGTCCAATGCCAACTAGTGAATCATTGAAATTACCGTTGCCTAGTACTTCTACATTTAACTCATCGATATCATCCGCTTCGGGCTCGTGGTCATCACTTAACCAAGTTTTCACTGAAGATAAGAGTAGCCCAAAACACAAGGTCCAAGTCGGAATGGACAGATACATCACAATTGTAAAGCGCGGGCGAAGCCCAAATTCTACTAAAATTGCATATGCTCCAAAGATGTCTAGGGATAACAGCGCTTCCTCTACTAATCGTTTTAAAATATTGCAAGATGACAATCTGGTATGTGATGGAAATCGATCGATTTCAAATCGCTCGATTTCGTATAACTAATAATAACTAAATATATGTTATGTTAATTGCACGCTACAGTGAAATCGAATTTAAGATCAAATAAACCATTCTAAGCTCCTAAAACAATAAAAACATCAATAGGACATCTTTCAGAATATTTTGTTTTTTGAAATCAATGCGATTTAAAATCGATCGATTTTCATCACATTCCAGAATGACAAACCCGCTGAATCTGCGAACAAAACCTCCAAGCCGCCACCAATCTATTTAAGGGAAAAAAATTCAAACAATCTTATTAAAAAATTAATTTCGGTCATTGGTGAGAATAAATTTCACATTGTTCCAATAAAACGTGGTAACATTGATGAAACGAAAATTCAAATTTATGAAGAAAAAGATTTTCGCAAAATGGTTTCTGAATTTGAAAAAAGTAAAAAAAAAGTTTCTACACATATCAGCTTAAGAGTGCTAAAGGTCTGCAGATTGTGTTGAAGGGCATATATTCCTATGTTGCTCCCGAAGAAGTAAAAGATGCACTCGTCCTCCAGGGATTTAAGGTAAAAAATGTATCTAACATAATAAATAGGGAGAAGATTCCTCAACCTCTATTTCGCGTCGAACTTGAGCCAAACGATATAAAATTAAAAAAAATGAGACTCATCCACGAATCACTAGTTGGCATTGGACAAAGCGAAGTTGATCGCTGACGGAAAAGTGATTTTGCAGTTCGAAAAAGTCTTTCATAATATTTTTTATTTTTATTGTTTTCAACAAGAGCTTCAGAACTCACAGCAAGTCTACCATCAGATTTTTTATTTTAAATGTTTTCATTAAGAGTTTCAGAACTCACAGTAAAATAGGAATTTCTGCCGTTAGAACTCACTTCCTTTGAGGTACTCATATAGAGTATTCCTCAAGGGCACTTTGTTTGTGTTTTTTGTTTGTTTTTGACATCACTTTGGTGTTTTATTTTTGGCCTATGGGCCATTTGTTGAACATCGGCTTTCATGCTATCTTCCTCATCATCAGTGATTAAATCTGATCGAAAAACTACAAAATTACGGGTGGTATTTAACGCGTCAAATGACGGTCTATATGTAGGACCCACTTTGCAATCAGATTTAGTTCTTATGATTTTACGTCGTTTTGATCTTGGTAATGACATATGAGATGAAGACTGTAACCTTCGGCGTTAATTGTGCTCCTTATTTGGCAACAAGGACATTGTTACAGCTAGAAGGTGATTCAGAAGTTGACTGTTCTGTTGCTTCTAATATTTTGCGTAAGGATATGTACGTTGACGACATTTTTCAGATCAGTTAAAAACTGTTTTGTCTTCAGCCAATTTGAATTGAGAAAATGGACATCAAATGAAATCAAGATTATTAATGATCTAAAGCCGGAATGCAACGGAGTTGGCTGGATAATATTGCATGGGATGATTTTTTTGGCCAAATTTACTGCTGTTGTCTTGTCTTAATAGGTTGCAGTTTTGGCGTCTGAACTTTTAAAAACAGTGAGCAGTGAAATTAATATTCCAGTTAAACAAGTGTAATGCTGGACAGACTCTACTATCGTACTTTGTTGGTTGAGAAAAACAACCAGTAGCTGGACAACGTTTGTAGCTAATAGTTTGTAGAATTCAGGAGAATGTGGGGAAACATAACTGGTATCATGTTAGATCAGAGGAAAATCCAGCGGATCTAGGTAACAGAGGACTTTCACCATCGGATATGGCAAAAAGTTATATTTATAAAATGCATGGCGGATTATAGTGATAGGTATTGTGCAAAGAACTTGGTCAAAATTTTTATATCACTACTTTTAATGCCCGAAATGTAGGATAGGAACTTGTCCTTTTTTCACAATTATGTTTTCGTGAGGATACTCTTTTAATGAAAATGTTTTGGATTCATATTGGTCAGGAACAGAGAATAAAATGAACAAAAATAACCACTAGATTGGGGGCAAATCACGGCATTCGATACAACTCGTAATTTAGAAATATTTCAGGAGAGTTTATATGAAAATATTCTTAAATTACGATTCGACGATCGAATGCCGTGATTTGCCCCCTGAACTACATAGTTCACATGGTTCACTTTGCTGAATAGTTCAATTGAACTCGTTCGTTCACGAACAGCATAACTCCAATTTTTTGTCACTCCTTAATTAAATTGTCAAATACATATACATGTACATACATATACATACTCGTGTGTTTATATGTATGTGTATATAGATTTTAATTGTACTATCTTTAATTTCAGTGGTTTTCCCTTGGGCCAAATTGAAATTGATGATATCGCTGGTCAATATAAAGATGCTCTACGTGATCGCACTCATACTCTATTTGAAACACTCAATCGGTTGAATATACCTGTTTTGGTATTTTCAGCAGGATTGGGTAATTCTGTTGTATCTGTATTACAACAAGCTAACGTGCTGTACACTAATGTGAAAGTGATCTCTAACTTTTTACAATACAAAGATGGGATGCTAAATGGTTTCCAAGAGCCCATGATACATACTTTTAACAAAAATGAAACAGCATTGGATGGTAGCGAATACTACGAGTTGGTACATAATCGAGATCATATAATTGTAATGGGCGATTCAATTGGAGATGCTGACATGGCGAATGGTGTGCCTGCGTCATCGCATATTATAAAAATTGGATTTTTATTTGACCACGTAAGAAGCATTGACTCTTTGAAATTTTATCCCATCAATAACTGTGTTTCTATTTTTTAAATTTTAGCCTGAACAAAATTTAGAAAGATATATGAATGCTTTTGATATTGTACTTGTTGATGACCAAACCATGGATGTTCCTTTGGCGTTATTAGAAGCAATAGAAACCTTTCAGCAACGTTTGAAAACATCATCATTTTCGGACTCTAAGGCTCAAAAATAAAAAGAAGCTTTATTTATTTCTAAATCAGTTTAATTATTTTTATTAATATTATTTCATATATTTTGCAAAATCTTAAAAGAAGAAAAATATTGCGTTGTTTTTTAATCTATTATAAAAACATCATAGGCGTAGTATAAAACTTCCGAAAATAGCATTACGTAATATGTGAATTGCCCCCTACATAGGGTGTACATTAGGCATATAACTTTTTTTGACCAAAAATTTAACAGGCACTACGCTATGGGGAATAATGTACTGATTACACCGCGCAACAAAATTTAAAAAATTTTAAAACCACTATACAATTTTGATGTATTGTGGTTCCAGTAGTACAAAAATGGTCCAAATTTTTAATTCTATGGAGGTTTTTTTATTTTTTAAGTAAAATTGTCAAGTTTTTGAGACATGTCTCCACTTATGTTCTCATAACTCAAAAAAAAACCGGTCCAATTTTGTTAAACTAAATTTACAAAAATTACTATTTACACAACCTTTAATTCGTGTATATATTGCGTTTCAATCGGCTCAGTAGTTTCGGAGTTACAATAAAAAATTGTAGCCAAAAATATATATTTTACGTAAAAATAGCAAACTTTTTTGTTTTAAAAAAATCGTGAAAAATCGAAAACGGTAAACATTTTTCAGATTTATTGCTTTATCATAAAGCCACATGTAATAGAAACAAAATGAGATATCGATCATAAAAATCGATATCAAAATCGATTTTCAATGTTGTCACAATACTCTGAATACAATTTTTTATTTTTTTTTTATTGCTTTGAGATTACTCCGTGCCTTCTCGATTCTCGAGAGATGGGAGGTTTATTTGGCTGGACCCTAGGGTTACATCGCCACCAAAATTCCTTTTTTTTTTAAGTTTAATTTTAGCTTCTTTTATGAATTCTGCAATCACACTGTAGTTCTCTGCTTTTTCAGACGAAAAAAAAGTACCACAGTTGTCATACCGTTCAATCGCCGGGTATTTTGTCCGGATGTTGTTGTACTTTATACAATTAAAAATGATGTGTGAGTCATTCTCCGTTTCCCCACATACCTAACACAGGTCATCGTCCAAGACATGTAGCCTTGTTAAAGTGTGTGGGCCCAGGGAGTGGCCTGAAATTATTCTGTTGAGTTGTTCTTTCGCTCGGAGCGCCATTGCCTCACTCTTGCTGTCCGTCAGTATGGCCATTTTACTAAAACCCGCTTCTCTTCCGAATTTTATTGCCTCTTCTATCATCAATAGCTCTACTGCCAGAGATGAGAAAGTTTTTGATAATCTAAATCTTCTAATGGTGCCTGATTTCGGATGGACAAAAGCGCCCCCTGCTCTATCTTCTCTAATCGACCCATCCGAAAAAATTATTTCATACCCTCTACTTAGAATATTATTCTTTTTTTGCCGATACGTTTGAGTTAATATTTCTTTGTTTATATTTCTCTTAGAGTCAAGGTGGAAGATTTCAAAGACTTTTAATTTGTCCGATTTTATCGCCAGCTCTGGTTTTTTTCCAAGTCGTTCAGTATGTATTTAAATTTTTTATATATTTTGCAATAGCTTGTGTTGATTTGGCTGGTCATTTCTCGCAGGGTGTTCGCCAGTGGCATATCCATATGGAAAATTTTCGTCAGATCTTTCCCCGTCGCCAACTGTAGTCTGTATTTTGGTGGCAGTTCGCCTGCCATATGGTACATTATATGAATTGGCGTGGATTTCGTCAGCCCTAAAGATCTTATGTGTCTATTCGTAGCTATCTGAAACTTGGACATGGCACTTTTTGATAGATTCGCGAAAGAGGATGCTGCATACTCCATTTGTGATCTGGCGAAAGTCCTATAAAATTGTATTGCTCTTGCGGGGTGTATCCCATACAGGCATCCATTCAAGAGGTTTAGGAACCCACAAGTCCTATTCAATTTCGTGATTATCTGGTTCACATGCGGCATTGTAGAATTGTTGGTAGATATAAATCTACCTAAGTACTTGATCTCTCTGACCTCTGTTATTATTCTTCCGTTTAAGTTAATATTTGGCTTAAAGTTTCTTGTACCAAAGGCACTAACAGCTGTTTTGTTAGAATTCACCTTTAGTCCAAGTGTTCTGCTTATCTCCACGAAATCATCAAGCTTACTTTGTAGATGGTCACGGGCCTCTGCCCATGTAGTGTCATACGAAATAATAAAAAAATCATCAGAGAATTGGAATATCAGTGATTTTTCATCCTCTATTTGGTGTATTGGTGTAGTATATAAGTTGAATAGGAGGGGACTTAAACAACTGCCCTGGGCTAGGCCTTGGCAACATTTTATTTCTGTATTCTGCAGTGAGAGTATTTTATTTTCTAGAAACGAAACTAACCATTTCACCAGTTTTTGATTGACACCCATATCCAGCAGCATATGCTCCAGCGTCCCTATATTGACATTATCATATGCCTTTTCAATGTCAATACAAATTGTCAACACCTTTTTCCCTTTGCTCTTAAATCTTGTATTGTGTTTATAAGGTCATTGATACATATAGATGTGCTCATACCCTTTCTAAATGCAAAAGATCTTTCCGGTAAAATTCTGCGTTTGTCCATAAACTCTTCAATATCTGGTTTGATCATACCTTCAATGGATTTGAGAAATTTTGGTAGTAGGCAAATACATAGGTCTGAATTCATCAATGTTTGTAGAATCTTCTTTCTTCGGGATGGGGTGTATCTTTATTTTTCTCCAAATTTCTGGAAATCTGCCCGTGGTGTATATTCGTTTCAACGCCTGAAAAAGGTTCATTCTTGCCTTTTCGTTCAGTTTAAGTATCATGCCATACGTTATGCCATCAGCGCCACCTGCTGATCGAGGATTTTTTTTTTTTTTTTACATAATATTTTATTTATTGTATCTTCATATATGAACTAACAATAAGTATTCAAATCTTAAATATAAAAATATAATTAGGCCCGACCAGTGTCGGACATAAACTTAGTAGTAGTTATATATAATACATAAGTATTGATAATCAAAAGGAAAAATATAAAAAATAAGGATTTCTTGAATTCAAAAAGTAGGAGAAATGTTCATGTGTCAATGTTATATCTTCCATATACTCAATGTTTACCGTGGGGGGGCTTGTGTTGCTCATCGTATTACCAGGAGGGTTCATCCTGCTTAGAAATTCCTTGCTCTGGTCTATTGTCCAGCAATTTACTGTTCTCTTTATTCTATTATATTTTTTCAGTCGGCTCATTTGTCTCCACATCCCGCTAACCGTTATCGGATTGGACAGCTCCACCTGTAAATTCGCAAAGTTTTCCCTTTTTCTTTTCTTTACATGCTCCTGCGATTCTTTTTCCGTTTTCATCACCCTAACATTATTCTCCCACGATCTGTTCTTATAACTTTGCAATCTAGCCGTATTCCTTATTATAAAAAGTCGCTCCGATTCACTGTCCCACCAGCCTTTAGGTACATATTGCTTTCCGTTTCCTGTCTTTACCGTGCTTTTCTTAATTGACTCTCTAAACTTCTTGCTGGTTTCCTCTACAGAGTCTCCGATACTCATACCTGATAAAAGATTATTCAGTTTATTATGTATTATGCGATTATTCCCCGTATTTCCATTAATCAGGTCCCATTCAAATACAATCGGTTTGTGGTTGCTGCCTGTTAGTTTTAAGTCTTGCGTTTTCCATTTTATCCTTCTCCTGTTGTTCTTGACCATTGTGACGTCAATTGCCGATTCACTGGTGCCATTACTGAAGGTCTTGGAGCCATCATTCAACATTATATATTCATAATCCAGCATAAGGTTCTCAAGAGCCATGCCCCTTCTATCTGTGGTTGTGTTGCCCCAGGCTGTAGACTTTGCGTTTAAATCTCCACCAATTATCGTGCATTGATTCGAGCCTTCAAAGAAATCCATTATTCTTTCAACTATCACTCCAAATTTGTTCAAATACGTGTCCGGTGGGCAATAAGCGCCTACAATGTTGCAGTTTTTCTTCAAATTTAAAGTGGTAATGGCAACAACTTCACCATCTGTATTTATATTCCTGATGTTATATTTGATGTTTTTCCTATATATATATATATATATATATATATATATATATATATATATATATATATATATATATATATATATATATATATATAGGAAAATATACCAACGCCACCATAACCATCCCCACGATACTTCCCTACGAAATTATAATTCAGTATGCTAGTACTTCTATTGTCCTTCAACCAGGTCTCATACAATAATGCACAATCAATCCTATTCCTTTCCAAAAATATCTCAATTATCTCCTTGTTTCCCGTTTTTGCTAAACTTTGTATGTTAAACTGTAGAAATCTCGTAATGTACTACTCGTAGCCTCCCGCCCCACCCTCCGAAGATGCGACGATTTCATTCCTGTCTTTATTAATCAAAGCCCTGTCTATATACATGGCAATGTTGCCTAAAAATTTCCTGTCATTTTCCGTGAGTGATTTGTCACCCCATCTTCCGAAGAAAGAGTTCGCGATTGTCTTCAGCTGCATAGCCATTTTCTCCACTTCAGATACTGTATGCGGGTTAATAATGTCCCTTTTCTCTTTCCACTGTTCCATGTTTTTTTTTTGCATTCTCTTCTTCTCTAATTTTGTTCATGTTTGATTTTATTACCTTTGAGTATGAGAACTGTCTATGCAACTGTTTTGCCGATTCCCTGTTATTGTCTATGAATCTCTCCGGTCTTGTATGTAAACGTGGGAAAGCTTCCTCTATACCCTCTTCTCCTAGTATCTCAAACCTATTACCTCCAATTATGCCCGCATATTTCGTCCTTGCTTCTCTTAGACTCAAATTTTCCAAAATCATAATTAGCTTCAGACGCAGGGCCTTTTCCCTCGCCGGACAGTTACAGTCCGTTGGAGGGTGTGCTTCTTTGCAGTTTGTGCACGTGACTGCCGTGTCATTACATTCAGTTTCAGTCTCATGCCTGGTGAAACATTTACCACATGTCTTCTCCTTCTGCTTGCAATTACTCGCCATGTGATTAAACCTGTAGCAATTGTAGCATTGCCCAAAAGGAATAAATGGCTTTGTAATAATTTTTGCATATGCGAAATTCATTTCCTTCGGTAGTATTAGTCCCTTGAAAACTACTTTTACCTTCATAGTTGGAATGCGTTCGTTTCCATTTCTTTTTGTCATCCTAATCAGTTTGACTATCGGTACAGGTGATCTCAGCATTTCCGATAATTCCTGCATTGACATTTCTTCCGGAATGTTGAAAATTATGCCTGTCTTTGTTAAAAGATGCGAAAAAATTTTTGGTGGCGTAGCCCGCACACTGTACTTGTTTATTATCTACGAACTCATTCGCCGCCATTTTGTTTTTAAATGCTACTTTACATCTGCTGTAGCCTATCTTCACAATACTTTCAATACCGTTTACTTTTAAATCGTACAGTTTCTTTGTCAATCTAAACTGGTTTATGGGCACTCTGGGTTCCGCTAATTTCGTGTCCACATAGACCGTGAATGGGCCCTTATGGTCCTCCTCATATATCATCGGCATATTCAATACTTCAAAAACATTTATATCATACCTGTTATCCATGTCTCCACTATTAACCTCACTTTGTAAATTCTCACTTTTTCGCTTTCCATTCAATAAGTGTTCTTCCGCAAATCTCTCAAATCCTTCCTTTTCAGCTTGAATCTTCATTTTAGTTTGCTTTGCCTCCATTCCATCTTCCAATTGTCTCTTCCTCGGCAGTGGCCAAGCCCCCTCCGGCTCCAGACGAGCTTCAGACCCGTCCGGGTCGTCCTCCATCACGGCACACAAAAACTCTTAACCAGCAGCAATACACACCGTCTCACACCAGAAAAATCGGATTTTTATTTAAAATCCAGAAAAAAAGCAGAAAGATCTGTCTAAGTACAAAATCCGCAAGCGTGCACACAATCTTCTCTATACCGTCAAAATAACCAAACTCAGAGAAAAGAAAAGGCACGAGTTACGCGTCGGGCGTCTTAACGAAGAATGTGAATACAAATTTATAAGGTCGTCACAATGGAAATTTATTTTATTTATTTATTTATTTATTTCTTTTCGATGTCCCATACACAATACTTAAGCCTTATATTGCAGCGTGGAACTGAGCATATGCAAATACAATAAATCAGATACAATAAAAAGTTTATAAGATTTAATTAAGTAATTTTGACATAAATTGTAGGTAATTTTAATAAAAAATAAAATAAAATTAAAAAAAAAATAAAATAAAATAAAATTTAAAATTTAATAAATTTTAATATTATCAGGCATGTTCTGAAAATCAAAATTTTCAAATCACTAGTGATTTTAAAAGTAATAATGGTCACGCATATATTTGTTCGCTCTTTTTTTTAACTTTTCTATTGTAAAGAGCATCAAATATCATTTCTGAAAGAAATTTATAGTATATGATTTTAAAAACATCTACAGGACCATTATTACTTTTAAAATCACTAGTGATTTGGAAAATGTGATTTTCAGAACATGTCTGTATAAAGCTAGTGAAAAGTTAACTAAATTTTATAAAACAATTTAAAATCATAAAATATGTAACCTGAAAAGTTGAAAGCCTACATACATACATACGTTGTTATTCATTGAAAATTAATATATGTATGTATATTCAACTTGAAAAATTAGAAAAAATATTTTTTCTAAATTCACGTGCGTTATTCAAGGTTTGTAATCTATAGGGGATTCCATTCCAGAGACTGATAGCGTGAATATAGAAATGGTATTTAGAAATCAGTGTGCGATGAGAAGTTTAAACGTTCATGGAGATGTGGGGGCTGTTGAGTATACAGTGGATCACAGCTTATTTCAAACACGCCCTTTAAAAAATTTAAAGGGATACAACTTTCGAATGACACAAAATATTGAAGAAATGTGAGTAGAATTTAGTAAAACAATTTCTTATCTTCAAGGCAAATGTTTTATTTTTTCTAATTTTCACATATTTATAAAATTATTAACTAAAAATAAAAAATTTAGGTATTTCAGTAGTCACAGCTTATTTCAACCAGCTTATTGTAAGACCTGTTTAATTGACATCACTTATCGTGTAACGGTAAATTTCCAATGGCTGATGTTTGTAGTTATGTTTTCAATTATTTCGATAAGCTTTAAGTGTGAGTTGTACAGCAATTTGATTCGGAGACACGTTTTGAGATAATGGGACGACGCACTACAATTGAACAAAGAGAATTAGTTATTCGCCATTATAAAAATGGTCATTCTCGCCGAAAAATTGCTGAAATGGTTTGCCTAAGTGATTCGACAGTGCAAAGTATAATTTATAGATTCAGGCACGAAAATAGAGTAGTCGATAAGGGCAGAAAAGCCCCTAACAAAATTTTTAATGAAGCAGATGAGCGTTACATACGAGTAGTAAGAAAAATTAAGAAAAATCCGAAGCTTTCTGTTCCAAAATTAGCTTCAGAAATTAAAAACGACTTAAATAAAACTTGCAGGGCAGAAACAGTCCGTCGTGTTCTAAGAAACCATGATTTCAATGGTAGAGTAGCCCGAAGAAAACCATTTATAAATAAATAAAATCAAGCAGCACGACTAAAATTCGCTAAAGAGCACATTACCAAAGACTTAAGTTTTTGGGACCATGTGATTTTTGCGGATGAATCAAAATTTAATATTTTCGGCTCTGATAGTCAAACTTACGTATGGCGTAAACCAAATACAGAGCTGCAAAATCAAAATTTAAAACCAACAATAAAGCACGGTGGAGGAAGCGTCATGGTGTGGGCCTGCATGTCTTCAGGTGGGTTTGGAAACTTGAAGTTCATTGAAAATACAATGGATAAGAACGTATTATTAAAAGACAATTTACTGCAAAGTGCCGATAAACTGGGCATCAAAGACGAGTTTCGCTTCTATCAGGACAACGACCCGAAACATAAATCAGGTATTGTCCAGACTTGGCTCATTTGGAACTGTCCTCACTTGATGCAACCGCCGGAGCAATCACCTGATCTAAATGTTATTGAAAATTTATGGGCAATATTAGATCAAAACGTCCGTCAACATCAGATCTCAAACCGGAATGATTTGATAACAGCACTCAAGGAAGAATGGTCGAAAATAACTGCCGAAACCACGCAAAAATTAGTGCATTCCATGCAAAACAGACTGCAAGCCGTAATTGACCAAAAAGTAGGTCACACCAAATCTTAAAAATAAAAAAGTACAAAATAAATTTAGTAAAATTTAAATTTTTTATAAGCTGGTTGAAATAAGCTGTGACTACTGAAATACCTATATTTTTTATTTTTAGTTAATAATTTTATAAATATGTGAAAATTAGAAAAAATAAAACATTTGTCTTGAAGATAAGAAATTGTTTTATTAAATTCTACTCACATTTCTTCAATATTTTGTGTCATTCGAAAGTTGTATCCCCTTTAAATTTTTTAAAGAGCGTGGTTGAAATAAGCTGTGATCCACTGTATATAATTTTCTGCATAAACAATAAAATACGCACTCTTAGATAATCATCAAGACGAACGCCGTAAAGCAATGTTACATAGGGAGAAATATGTGCATATCTTCTTCTACCATATACATACCGAATTATCTTATTAAATGCTACATTAAGTTTTCTTTTGCTTTCGCTATCGCAGCTGGCAAATAGTTCACAGTATTCTAATTTTAATTGGAGTACAATATTGCGTTTGACAGAGATTTCTTAACATTGAGAACGTTCGACCACATGCAAAGTTAACGTGGTTAGACCAAGTGAGGGTATTGTTAAAGTATATGCCAATATTTTTGACTGAGCTTACAATATCTATGGAATGGTTATTTAAAGTTATAATAGGATTGCAATAAAGTTTTAATAGTCTCTTTTTAATAATCAAGCACTTGGACTTGGTAGGATTAATTACTAGCCCATTAGCGGTGGCCCACTCATAAACACGACCAAGCTCCTGGTTTAAAGTCCTCACTCATTTATCAACCTCAGTGATGTTACAACTAACGTAAAGCTGAACATCATCTGGATATAATCTAAGCTTATAGTGCTCGAGTTTTCCTTGATCGTTCACATATACCGAAAAAAGTAGAGGGCCTAAGATCGAGCCTTGTGGAACACCCCGAATTAATGGCAAAGAGCTGGAAACTGAGGTAGGTGTTTCAACATATTGACTTCGATCAACTAGATATGAATGTATGATATCTGTGGCAGTTGATGCAAATCCAAACATATGTTTAAGTTTAAGACACAACATGTTATGGTCAACAGTATCAAACGCTCTAGAATGATTAAAGAGAACTAAAAATGTAACTTTACCGCAGTCTACCTGTTGCCTTATATCTTCAGCAGCATCTGCGAGGGCCGTTGTGCAGCTATGATTCTTACGAAAACCAGATTGCCGGTCAGTGAGCATATTGTTGATTTCAAGATACTCTGTAACTTGGATATGAATTAACCTTTCAAAGGCTTTAGATAAGAGTGTTAATATTGATATGGGCCTGTAATCAGAATTAGACTTAGGTATAGGAATAATCTTAGCAAGTTTCCAAATTTTGGGATAGCGGTTGGTAGTAAAGATCTTGTTAAAAACAAATGTTATAAAAGGAAGAAGTTTTGGAATAAGAATTTTTAAAAACCTTGGATCTAACCCATCCACACCAATTACATTTGATTTTATTGACAGCAGGCTAGATAAGACATCAGACTGACTTCGTTTAAAAAGTTGAAATTGTTGCTCATATTATCATGCGAGGAATTGTAATAATCGGAAATCGGTTGTACACTTGGAATGTTTAAAAATTTGTTATTTAAGATGTTGGCATCAACAGCACAGGGCTCTTGACTACAATGTTTGCCAACGCCAATTTCGCGAATCCTTTGCCCTGTTTTCTTTGAGTCTATAGCAGCAGAGAGCTTTGAAGCATAATAGTCAGACTTAGCTTTTTTAATTAAATTGTTGGTTATGTTACGTGATACCCGATAATCTTCATGCAATTCTGTGGTTTTGAAACGTTCCCATCGCGAATATAGAAAATCTCTACGGTTAATTGCTTGTTCTATGTCATGAGTGAACCAGGGCTTGTTATATCTATTAATAATTTTTGTTCTTACAGGAATCACCAGATTGTATAAATTATTTAGATTGTGTTGAAGAAAAGAGAGCTGATCATCAACAGAAATTAAGCTATAGCACACACTCCAATTAATACTGAAAAATTCTTCTTCAAGCCTTAAGTAATCAATATTTTTAAAATCCCGGTATCTAACAAATTGTTCGGGCACATTTAGCTGAAAATTATATCTCATAAATATTAGGACATGACGTGAAAAACAGGATGCTGACAGTTGGTTATAAAGCAATACCTTCGAAATATCACTGACAAAGAAGAGATCAAGAAGTGTATTGCTGGTGCTCGTAAAATGTGTAGCAACATTTGTGTTAGGGGAATTAAGACCAAGCGTAAGCATATTATTAGTTACATTATAGTTTACTAGAATATTTGAATTAAAATCGCCAGTAATAATAACATTTTCGTATGTGACAGTATACGTTTCTAAGGTATACATAAATCTCTCCATGCAAATACGATCATTAGGTCTATATATTCCTTCCCTCATAACTTACTTCCAGAAATAAATATTCTACTAAATTTTCAGATCTCTCGGTAACAGTTACCATATCATTATGTACATATATGCAGATTTACTGAGAACTTTAACTGCAATTCCTTTTTTTACATAAATCGCCACACCTCCATACCCATTTCTATCAACCCTCCTGATATTGTAACCATGCAAAGAAATTGATGAATCAGAAAACTTAAGTCAAACTTGTGTATGTACGGTGTTGAAGCGGTAAACAATTATTGTAAACGGGGTATTTGGGGATCTAGAGTAAAATTTTTGTATTTACGGTATTGTAGAGGTATAGAATTATTGTAAACGGGGTATTGGGAAACTAACGTCGAATTTTTGTATATACAGTGTTATAGTGGTATAGAATTACTAAGAACGCGGTATTTGTAAATGTTAAGTCATATTTTTGTGTTTACAGTACTGTGGTGCTACAAAAATTTTGGAAGAGTAGTAATTTTGTATTTACAGTGTTGTGGTCGTACATATTTTTTGGGCAAAGTCACAATTTCTGCCTGGGTATACTTACAATTGAGTAGTTATTGTTCTACTTTCGATTGATTGAATTTTGAAAATATTTTCTCCATGCTATGTACAAATTTTCACATCGAAAATGCATTACATAGTAACATTCGTCTATTTTTTTTTTTGGCGAAACACGACCTACAATACTGATTCTATTCTTCGGAAACACATTTGAATTGGTTGAGTTTAAATGTATTAAACAGTAGAAAATTTATATTTTATTATTTAAATTTATTATAAGAAATAAAAAAATATATAAATAAATAAATAAGTAATTTATTTAAATAATTTTTTATTATAAACTACAAACTCTTGAATTTTCTTTTATTCGATTTTCTACAATTGTTGAATAAGGAAGTGTTACTCTGAACTAGGGTTTGGGAAACGGGAATTCCCGGGCGGGAAATCCCGGGAAATGTCTGTCTAATATTCCCGGGAAATTTTTGAGATTTTCCCGGGAAAACGGGAAATTAAAAGTGCATGTTATTTCATAAAAATACAGAATTTATAATCCAATTTTACTTTAATATAAAAACTTATTATTTTTTTATATATTACAAAAGTTCGTTTGAATGATTGTATGACTAAATTTACACGAACGTTGACACGTTTTTCATCGTCTGTTTAAACACTTACATATACTTTGTTCGAAGGAAATTTTTTAATCTTAAAATTTAAATTGAGTTTTTGTTTTAAATGTAACTGTAAGAAAGAAAGAATTCTTTCGACTCCGATAAACAAGAAGTAAAATGTCCATATTTTTTTAATATAAAATAAAAATGTGAGCTATTCAAATCTAGTCTGAAATTTCATAAAAATTCCATTAAATTGAGGTCATACCATATCTCCTAAAAAAAGTGGAATAAATTGTATAAGTATCAATGATTGCAATGATATAATCGTTTCCTAAAGTAAATAATTCGATGCTAAGCGATCTTGAAGTGATTTTTCGCCGAATTAGTGAACAAATTTTGAAAAGTGTAGTGAAAATTTTAAGCTGTAAAAACTCTGAGTTGACGAAACTTAAATTGATTACAAGTAGACGCTATTATGGAAACCCTGCAGAAAATATTTTAGGAGAAATAAAATGAAAGACACTTAAGGTACGGTCACACTTGACAAACATTTGCCCAAAAAAAGCGTAACCATTAAATACTAATGAGAAATCTTTTGATTCAGACGCGTGTTTACTAACTCCAATAGATTCCAATAATATTATATTCTTTAACTTTGCCTATTTGTTAAATACGAAACTAATTAACTTAATAAACACGCGTTTGAAGCAAAAGAGATCTTATTAGTATTTGCTGGTTACGCTTTTTTGGGCAAATATTTGTCAAGTGTGACCGTACCTTTAGACATACTGTGGCTCAGGGTATTCAAAATTCGGCGCAGCGCAGTATGGTACTGTAACCTGCTTGTACTTAACGATAAGAAACCGCCTGGAACTTTTTCAAAAAGAATGAGAAACAAGCAAGGCAAATTCTTATTAAAATGAAGGTAGGTCTTATTAGAAAATTGTCTACTAATTGTGGTAACAGTCGTCAATTGGTTTTTATATGATCTTTTGCTGTGTAATAACTTTATTCCATTTGCTTAAATTCAATTAAAAATTCTTAAAAATTTGTCTTAGAACTGCTTTTTATTAACTTTTATTTCAAAAGAATGCTTACATTAATAAAACAATCGAAATTTCACCAACTTTCATTTAATAAATGTATTTAATTTAGAAAACTAGCTTTTCCCGGGAATCCCCGGGAACTTGATTTTTTAATTCCCGTTTCCCGGGAAGTGCAAATGTCCGGGAAGTCCCAAACCCTACTCTGAACACTCCAGCAATAATCAGCCATCATTTGTGCATCCCAGCGACCCTGGTATCGTTCCTCCATTGTCCGGATACTTTGGTGTAATCGTTCGCCCTGTTCTTCACTCAAGTCTCCTAGATTTTCAGGAAAACGATCTAAGTGACTGTGCAAGTAGTGTAATTTGATGCTCATGTTACATCCAAGATTCTGGAAGTGAGTTAACATCTCTTCAACGTGAGCAACGTAATCATCACCCTTGTCATTTCCTAAGAAATTTTGAATAACCCATACAAACGAATCCCATGCATTCTTCTCAATTTCTGACATTGAATTGCCAAAATCAGTATCTTTCACCAATTTACGAATTTGTGGGCCGTCAAATATCCCTGCTTTCAGCTTTTCCATACTCAGTTTGGGAAACTTCCTTGAAATATACTGGAAACATTCACTATCTTTGTTAAGTGCTTTAACATATTGTTTCATCAGACCAAGTTTAATGTAAAGAGGGGGTAATATGATGCGATCTCGTGGCACTAGAGCCACATTCATAACATTTGGCATACCTGGAACCAATGTTTCCCTAGAAGGCCATTGTTTTCTCTTCCAGTGTTCAGCTTTAGCTCTACTAACCCATAAACATAAAATGGATATTTGGTAAAGCCGCTTTGTTGACCTAAGAGGAAATTTGCCATCTTAAGATCAACACAAATTACCCATTTATATTCCTCATACTTTATCTTCTTCATAACCAATGCAATTATAGAGTATTATTCTTTTACTTTAGTGAAATGTGCTATCGGCAAGGAGTGAAATTTATTTCCATTATGCAAAAGAACACACTTCAAGCTGCGTTTTGATGAGTCGATAAATAAACGTCATTCGTTTGAATCGTATCTCTCTAAGCCCATGGCAGTCATCAAACCAGAAATATCTGTGCAGTACACAAAATCATCCTCTTCAACAAAATAATGAAGTAATTATTTTTCTCGAGTACGGTAATACGAAACTTAAATTTCTTTAGCTATGATATCTGTTTCTTTCATCCTGGACGCAAGTAACTCAGAAGATCTTTTCGACAATCCGAGGTCTCTAATTAAATCATTAAACTGGTCTTGATTCCATGGTCTCGGCGAGAAATGTTTCTGTGGGATAAACTCGTCATTTTCAGATGTAGGTGGTTGTGCTGGATCTGAACTTTCTGATTGGTAACACATACTTGAGGTAGAGTATCCTGGTGAAGGTGAAAGCACTTGACTAAAGCTTGGACCCTGATCTTGAGCATATTCAATTTCCTGTGAATGTAGAACCGCAAGTGTAGACCCATCAGCAGACCTCGTGTGGTAAGACCATCGCATATGTTTTCCGAAACCGCTTTTTGTACTTAAACAAAAATAACAATGGGATTTGTGGCTAGCTGTTTCTCTCCATAGCGTAGGCTTCGAAATTTCCAAGTGTTGTCTGTAAAATGAAAAAAAAAAATAAATAAGGATATTAATATTAAGGAAATACTGTAAGTATAAAATATTTCAAATGTATGAAACTATACTTACTTTAGGTTAGAAGACCTCATAGATAAATTAAATCGACATGAATTGCATATTATACACGGTGCCCAATGCTGGTTTAAATTGTGTTGATATATGTATATTATAGGAATCTGGTATGACTTTTGCAATGAAGATGAGAAGCAGTTCCGTTTTTTCTCCGCACACATAACAAAATGAATCCGGATTGTTTTTACATAAAAATGTTCTGGCTTTCTTGTTTGTGTAAGTTAAAAATTTTTTGTTATTCCCAAGAATCATAAAAAACAGTAAGGATTTTTATGCAAAAAAAATCCGTTACAGGTAGCCAACGCTAAAGAAAAGCAACACGTGCATAAAAATGTTATAAAGGTTTTTTCAAAACAATTTTAAGGGGGTTTGACAAAATCCGTGTCGTAAAATGCAGCTGTGTTTCTTTGTTCTGCATTTTCATTATATCATTTTCTACAGAAAATTCAAGAGTTTGTAGTTTATAATAAAAAATTATTTGAATACATTACTTATTTATTTATTTATATATTTACTAGCTGACCCGGCAAACGTTGTTTTGCCACATAAATTATTCCTAGAGAATTTCTAGGGTAGAAGATAAAAAGTTACTCATTGTAAGTGTGTGAGGATGTGGTATATGAGTGATATAGTCAGCGATTGTTGCGAACGATAACGGAAAATAAAAATAACAAAACACCAAACATTTATTGTTTTAAATTTGTTAAAATGTATTTTTATATTTAATTTGAATACTCTTGCTAATATAGCTTTCAATATATGTATAAGCTTTTTTTTACTTTGTATAGAGGGTGCCCCTTCCCCTAGTCCTATTCTATCAATATCTTGAATCGTTTTGCACCTCGCTTTCAAAAGAGTCCATACTAAATTCGAGGACTCTTGCTACTATTTCTTCCAAGATATTATTATTAATTATTTTGTATATGCGATGCCCCTTCCTTTGGTATTATTCCACCAACATTTAAAAATTATTATTATTATTAGATTTTTATTAATTACTTTGTATAGGGAGTGCTCCCTTCCCTTGGTCCTATTCTACCAATATTTTGAATTACTTCGCACCTGGTGCTCAAAGGAGTCCATACCAAATTTGAGAACTGTTGTTGTTATAGCTTTCAAGATATAAAATTATTATTAATTTCTTTTTATGAGGGTGCCCCTTCCCTAGGTGCTATTCTACCAATATTTTGAATTACTTCGCACCTCGCTCTCAAAAGAGTCCATACCAAACTTGAGAACCCTTGCTTATAGCTTTCAAAATATATTATTATTAATTACTTTGTTATATCGAGTTGAGACTCAGAAATTGTCCCCCTACTTCCTCATGGTCCTACTTTAGATAATGTCTATGGTAATTTTGTGACTTTATATGTTGTGCATGTCACTAAAATGTACTAGTGAATCTTTAGTTCAAATGTCTCCATATGGTCGTAAAAGAATAGTGCTAAAGTCTACTGGTAGATTTTCAATGACAACCCTATGTTATACATATGTCAATAGGCGATTACATTGGCTGCGGAACACCTATTCAGTTGTACTATTGACAATGTCACTAGTAAATCACTACAATTTTACTATTGACATCGATCGAGGAAATATCGATATTGTAGACTAGAGCCCCTAAAATTTACTAGTGAATCTTTGGTGCCAATGTCTCCATGTGGTCCCAAAAGAACTACTTAGTCAGTATTGCTAGAGTCTAGTGGTGGATTTTCAATGACAAGCTAATGTTAAATGTCAATAGATAATTATATTGGCTGGGGTACACCTGGTCAGTAGTACTACTGACAATGTCACTAGTAAATCACTACAATTTCACTATTCGCATTTTCTGCAGGGTATGTCTATCTTCATAACAAGCAGAAGCTTGTAGATGTTGTTGGTTGTTTACGTTTAATCACGTATGTATGTATGTGTTACGCATGTGTATATAGTTGTTTGCTATAGTGCTTGTATGTGAACACGAGTGTACGTTTAGTTATTTATTTAAATACTTCTGGATGTTTCTTTATATTGGCCCTGTTCGAATACTCTTGCGTAACACTTATATTAACCCGACGGCCATTTCCGTAACAATATATTCACTACGGCTTAAAAAATGCATTAACCGATTTCTTGGTAATAAATAATTGGATATTGTTTTAGATTTTGGCATTGATGGCCTGCCGCTATTTAAAAGCAGCTCTAAGCAAGCTTGGCCAATTTTAGGAAGTGTTGTTGGATCAAGTTATGTGTTCATTATTGGTGTCTTTGAAGGAATTTCAAAGCCCAATTAAATTTTTAAATGAATTTATAACAGAGCTTAAAGCTCTTATGGAAGAAGGATTGGTTTTTGCTGATAGCTTTTTTAATATTAAAGTTCGTTGTTTTGTTATGGACGCACCAGAAAAGTCCTTTGTTTTGGGAACTAAGGGACATAGTGGGTACTATTCCTGTACTCAATGTACACAGAAAGGACAAATAGTCAAGCACCCTCTTATTTTCTTGACCGAAAGCGAGTGTGCAATAAGAACCAAGGACACTTTCAGAAATCGTCTTCAACCCGAACATAATTTGAAGCAGCTAATTTCACCATTAGAAAAACTTAACATAGATATTGTTGCACAGTGCTGTGTAGATTATATGCATATTGTTTGTTTAGGCGTAATGAGAACATTATTAAATGCTTGGGTAAAGAAAAAAGGTGAAGACTATTCTTTAGTATCATGGAAGCATTTCTTAAAATTATCCTAGGCTTTAAGAATTCTTCTAGATTGCAATGACTGGAGGAAAAACAACAACTGTGCTGAAAAGATATTGAAATCATTCGTAAATGAAATTCCATCATTGTACGAATCCAGTTCTCGTTGTATCTTCATAGTGAACAGACGTCTTAGCGGAATTTTTTTACATACATACTAAACAAACAAAATCATAAAAAAATATTCGTAATACATATTGACTTTAATAAATAAGCTTTATTTGCTTTGCAAATATTTTTTACATATAGAAATAACAAAAACAAAAAATCGTAAACAAAAAAAAAACAAACAAAGTGCCCTTGAGGAATACTCTATATGAGTACCTCAAAGGAAAAAAATTGTGAAGTGAGTTATAACGGCAGAAATGCCTATTTTACTGTGAGTTCTGATGGTCATAATGATAACAATAAAAATAAAAAATCTGATGATAGACTTGCTGTGAGTTCCGAATAATAATAATAAAAATAAAAAATCTGATAATAGACTTTTTCTAACGGCAAAACCACAGTTTCTTCAGCGACCAACTTCGCTTTGTCCAATGCCAACTAGTGAAACGTTGACATTATTGCCTAGTACTTCTACATTTAACTCAGCGATATCATCCGCTTCGGGTTCGGGGTCATCACTTAACCAAGTTGTCACTGAAGATAAGAATAGCCCAAAACCCAAGGTCCAAGTCGGAATGGACAGATATATCACAAGCGCGGGCGAAGCCCAAATTCATCAAAAATTTCTTCGGTACCCAAGATATCCACGGATAACGACGTCGCAGCAGTTAACCCTCAAAATCGTTTTTCAATATTGCAAGCAAATAACGACCAAGTCGCTGTTTCATCCAAAAAAACTTCCAAGCCACCACCAATATACCTGAGAGAAAAAAATTCGAATGCCCTTATTAAAAAATTTGCCTCGGCCGTTGGTGAGAACGCATTTCACGTTATTCCAATAAAACGTGGTAAAATTGATGAAACGAAAATTCAAATATACGAAGAAAAAGATTTCCGCAAAATTATTACTGATTTCGAAAAAAATAAAACAAATGTTTATACTTATCAGCTTAAAAGTGCTAAATGCCTACAGATAGTATTAAAGGGCATATTTTCATATGTTGAGCCCGACGAAATAAAAGATGCACTCATCATACAAGGATTTAAAGTAAAAAGTGTTACTAATATAATCAATAGAGAGAAGATCCCCCAGCCTCTATTTCGTGTTGAACTGGAGCCAAATGATATACAGTTGAGACACATCCAATTTATAGCCTAAAATACCTTTTATACCGAAAAATTACAGTTGAAGAGCCACATAAGCGTTCAGGTCCCGTACAGTGCCACAATTGCTAAGAATATGGTCATACAAAAATTTACTGCAACTTACCTACAGTTTGTGTTATCTGCGGTGAATTGCATGGTACTGCTAGCTGCACGAAGCCAAAAGATCAAGCAGAAAAAAAAATGCAGTAATTGTGGAGGTAACCACACCGCTAATTACAGAGGATGCCCTGTATATTCTTTCGTTAAACAGGCTATGGGTCAAAAACCAAAATTAGCTCCAGTTCAATCAGCAAATGCTTACGCCGCCACTCTTCCTCAAACTAGCCAACTAGTTACTTCACGTGTATCGTATGCCGATGCTGCTAAGACTAGTTATATTCCCATACAAAATGTTCCACCGCCAAATAATTCAACGAATGCAAACTCAAGCTTTAACTTTAGTCGCCTTGAAGCTACTATTGAGAATTTGGTGCTAACTACAATAATAATAGTTTTACAACAAATATGACTACCATAATGCAAGAAATGCTGCGAATGCAGAATACACTGCTTCAGGCATTAGTTAGGAAGCCATGAACACGTTAAAAATATGTTTCTGGAACGCAAACGGCATTCGTCAACATAAAAATTAACTTGAGCACTTCCTCACAGAAAAAAATATTGATATAATGTTGGTCTCAGAGACTCATTTGACTTCGAGAAGCCTTTTTAAAATTAATGGCTACAATTTATATGATTCAAAGGACCCGAGAGGAAGAGCATGCGGTGGATCAGCAATCCTAATAAAGTCAAGACTCAAACATTATATTATTGACAAGATTTGTGAGGAACATCTACAAGCAACGAATATTTGTGTTGAAAATTTTTGCACAAATTTTGTGATATCATCAATTTACTCCCGTCCTAGATTCGCAATTACTGAGAACCAATACGAGGATTTCTATAAATCTCTTGGCCCTTGTTTCGGAGCAGCTGGAGACTATAATGCTAAACATACGTTCTGGGGTTCAAGTCATATTACACCCAGAGGTCGAGCGTTGTTCAACACAATTTAAAAAATGGGCTGGACGTCATTTCGAGTGGGGAGCCTACTTACTGGCCTACTGACATAAATAAAATTCCGGATGTTATAGATTTTGGCGTTATGAAAAACATTTCTAGGGAATTAATTAACGTTGAAGCTTCTTTAGATCTCTCGTCCGATCACTCTCCCACGATCGTTACAATCTGTAGCCCACAGAGAAGTGATTTACCTCACTCGTATGTGAAGATGATCATTTGTGTAAATTGGCTGCGATTCAAAAAATATCTTAGTAGTCATTGCACGGAAAACATTATGCTAAGAACACCCGATTATATTGAAGCTAACATCACTAACCTTAACGAAATGATTACACAGGCTGCTGAACATGATACTACCTCCCATCCACAGCAACAGCACAGATCACCACAATTTAAAATCAGATTTAAAGAGTGCACTAAACGACTCCAAGAGTTACTTGCAATTGAAAAAACTGCATCTCTTAAAAATTATCTGGAAGGTCTTGATATTACACCAGCATCTAATTACTCTTTGTGGCACGCTGCTAGAAAGCTTAAAACACCAGTTGAGTTTAAACCACCTCTGCGCACATCTACTGGAGGTTGGACAAGAAGCGATACTGAAAAAGGTAACATATTTGCTAATCATTTAAAATACGTATTTACCCCAAACACATGTACTGGTGTTGCTGATTTGCCGAGTGTAGTTGCTCCACCCCCGCGACCCATAAAGTTTAAGATGCGCGATGTACAAAAACTAATTGCTGAACTTAGTCCGAAGAAAGCTCCAGGTATTGATGGAATTAGTAACAAGATGCTGATGAACTTGCCTCATATTGCAATAAGAATCCTGCTATTTATTTTTAATGCCATTTTACGAATGCAGTATTTTCCACATAACTGGAAACTTGCCAAGATTAAAATGATTCCGAAGCCGGGCAAAGATCTTACCAAGACTGAGTCATATAGGCCTATAAGCTTACTATCAACAATCTCAAAACTTTTCGAAAAGCTGCTCATGACTAAATTGTCCACAATTTTAGCTGATAATGGGTGCATCCCGGACCATCAATTTGGCTTTAGAAGTCAGCATAGCACTATTGAGCAAACGCATAGATTCAAGGACTTTTGAAGAAAAGAAGTATTGTTTTGCCCTTTTTATTGATGTTTCTCAGGCATTTGACAAAGTATGGCACGAAGGCCCATTTTTAAAATTGAAGACATACCTACCAATAAATATACAAAAGCTTTTGGAAAGTTATATTGTTGATAGGAAGTTTACTGTTGTGGAAGGAGACTTCATGAGTGTGCCCGAATCTATATCTTCTGGTGTGCCACAGGGTAGTATTCTGGGACCAGTCTTGTATTTAATATATACTTGTGATATGCCTGTGAGCAACAACATCCACACTTCTACATTTGCCGATGATACAGCCTGTATGAGTATGCACAAAAACCCTGATGAGGCATCCCGCAATCTCCAAGCACACATTACCCATTTTGAAATATGGTTGGACTTATGGAGAATCTATATATAAATAGGCAAGTGAAAAAAGTTAAGAACCATTTTAACTGACTTAAACTCAACGTATTCGCTTGATTTTTTTTTGTTTTATAGATTGACAATAGGAGCAGTGCAGAATGTATTTTTTCTTCTACATTTTTGTGTCTAAGATAGTTAAAAACAGTTAAGAATATTAGCCAATCATAAAGCCATGATCTCTCTTTCTCTCTTAATTTGCTAAAAAAATTACAACAATTTGGCTTGGCAACTCCGTAAACACTCAGAAGGAAAAACGTATTTTATTTGTTCATTCTATTCTTATTTCCATCTTTCTATGTACTTAAACGATTATTGCTGAAACTAATAAAATTTGGATATTTAAATAACGAGTGGTACTGTATTATTTTTCTTTAGATACTTAAAAATAATATATTTTTTTAATTATTAATAACTTTGATTAAAGTTAAATTCACCTACAGCACAAAGTAAGTTTTTTATTTTTGGTTTATTTTGTGTGCGTTTTGTTTTTGTTCATTGTTTTCATTATTTTTCTGTGCTTTAAATTACTGAACATACTGGAATGTTGGAATATGATGGAATGTTGGAATATGATGGAATGTTTATATTATTAGGCTAGCATATTAGTACATACATATGGGGTCTTTCTCAAAGAATAGGGAATAGAAACTTTTTTTGTAACAAACGTTTTAATGGGAAGTCTAAAACTTTAGAGAAAAAGCGTTCAATGAAAAAATAAACGAATATTTTTGTTTTGGGCAATAATAATGAATATGAAGTGAAAACACTAGGAGCAAATATCTAATTACATTTAGTTCAAAAAGTGAACAACTTTTTTTAAATAGTTTGCTTAAAATCTATTCTTATTTATGCCGATAAATGAAATTTTAAATTCGTATTTAGTAGTTAAGAAAGTGGTTTAAGAGAGTGGTTTACCCTGGAGTCTATACATATGTATATTTGAATATAGTTTTTAAATTGTGTTTTAAATTAATCAAACTTTAAATATTTTCATTCTCTTCTCCACCTCTGTGCGTTATTGGTTGATTTTCAACCACTGGGCGAACACTAGTTAAAGTAAATGAACAAAAGTGTGTTCATATAACGTTTACCCTAAGAAAAGATACATGTTTCCCCATACGAATCAATAATCAAAATATTCCTCAACATTCTCAAGTGAAATACCTTGGCATACACCTTGATCGAAGGCTTACATGGAAATATCATATTGACTCTAAGTTAACCCAAATTAAACTAAAATTAACTCAAATATATTGGTTGATTGGCAGAAATTCAACACTCAGTCTAGACTGCAAACTTTTGATATACATACAAGTCGCTTTTGAAGCCAATATGGTGCTACGGAATTCAGCTATGGTTCACTGCTTCAGCTTCAAATGTCGATAGAATCCAACGACTGCAAAATACAATTTTACGGTTAATAACATTGGCTCCATGGTACATCAAAAATTCAAATATACATCGTGATTTAAATATGCCACTAGTGACTGAAGAAACCGCAAAATACGCAGGTAAATATTTAACAAAACTCGAGTCACATCCTAATCCGCTTGCTCGTAATATCTTGAACTTTACTGGACACATCCGCTTAAAAAAGAGGGACACAAGGGCCCTAATACTCAGCACCCCAAATGATACTTCTTGAAAATAATTATTGTGCTTAATACGAAATTTATGTATTATTAATTACTATCACTAAGTTTATGTCCGATACTGGTCGGGCCTAATAATTATTTTTAGATTTAAGATTTGAATACTTATTGTTAGTTCATATTTGAAGATACAATAAATAAATACATGTGTGTATAAAAAAAAATTGTACTAATCCAACAATTTCCACGCCTTGTTGCATATTCATGAAGATGCAAAACACTATGGGAATTTAGACGACATTAGCGCTTTCAAGTTTGAGAACCATTTGCAAACAGTCAAACGCAAAGTAAGAAATTGGCAAAACGTTGCAGCTCAAATTTACAAAAGACAGGTAGAAAACAGTATGTACCTGGAAAAGAAAGAAGAACATATGCAACCATTTGTGGAAAAAATAAAAAACAGAAAAATTTTGAACGTAAATATTAACGGTGTGTTTTTTTTCATTACGAGAACCTGACAGCTTTTGCCTAATTTGGGATAAAAATGTTAAAATTGAAGAAATTAATAAAGAGAACAATGTTTTATATTTTGTTGGAAAAGAAACAAGCAACCTGACATCTCTTTTTTTGCACCCAATCGACTCAAAAACTTTTAATATATATTAGTCGGCTGACATTGTCTTAGATAAAAAAAATTCAATTCACCTTTAACAATATTAAGAAAAAAATTATATGTTTGCGTAATCCGTCAGACAACAGCTACTTCTTTATAGCACTAATCAGCAATGTCGCAAAATAATATTTTTATCTCAGACGACTTCCAATATACACCGTCAAACAATATTGCAACATGTAAGTAAAACATTGATAAATTTTATAGTTTATCTGTATTCAGAAGATCTTATTTACAGTGCAAAATATGTACGCCCCCCATTCCGATAACATTGCAAATTTAATAATGAAACTGCGGGATGAAATAGCTTCATTAAAAACCGAAGCTATAGATTTTAAAAAAGAAATAAGGGAGTTGAAGGAAGGCAATGAGCGGCAGTTTATAAAATTAACAGAAGAAGTTGTTACCGTTAAATTAGAAGGTCGAAGACACTATAATGAAAACTTAATAGTGGACGAACTCAACGACACCCAAAAACTTCCGTTCAATAAAACAAACGATTTAAATACTTTTGATTCTTTGGTACAGGAGAATGAGGAAAAACTCAAACAATTTGTGAGTATAGACAAGTAAGAGTGCTATATTCGGCTGTGCCGAATCTTATATGCCCTTTACCAATGTGCGTCCATATGTATGTATGTATATATAGTATACAGACACATACAAATATATTTGTTTTGTGAAAAAATTTATAATATTTTTCTCTAAAGCAATTAATAGTAAGTGACCTTTCAGTATTTTTCGATTAAAGAATTTGATTCAATTACTTTATTTTCGATATTAGCAATAGTTGAATATTTTACTCTACCCTCTGTGGTTAAGATATATTTTACATTCACTCTTATTTCAGTCAACATCGACGTCACGTCAATACATTACCAAAAAATTGGGGCTTGTTTACTCGCTCTCCAGATGTTCAAACACCGTGCTGCTATTTAAAAACTCTGAAATAGTCTTAGTATTGCACCTCCATACCAAGTAAACTAACTTGTTTTATTTTGTTTTTATTTTATGACCAATTTCGTTTGTTAATATCTCTATTTTTACATAGGCTATTTTTGGTCAGTTTTCTTAACTATTAAGATGCAAATAAAACAAATCTATTTCATCTTTTTCCTCAACGTTTCGTCAGCTTTTTTCCGACGTCTTCAGGAGAATTTTTTTTTTATTAAGTTCTATCAACAAATTACAAAATGTTTGTTATTTATAGTTTTTGTGTGTTATATTAGTTTTTGTGTTTTACCTACGATTCTTCAGTTAAATTATTAAATAAATTATAAAAAACTGGACATCACGAACAATTAGGTGTATAATTTAAATAACAATAAATAAAAGAAAATATCACAGCCGAACTTAAAAACTAATATCACAGAACTCTATTTTTCAGGTTATTGCAATAGCATATTGTAGTTTGGTGTTGTCCTTGTCTTCTTTGGTGTTAATAGATTTCGTTGAGGAAAAAGATGAAATAGATTTGTTTTATTTGCATCTTAATAGTTAAGAAAACTGACCAAAAATAGCCTATGTAAAAATAGAAATATTAACTTGTTTTATATTTTTCCGTATTTAATAATCATTGATGTTGCAAAACTGCTTAGTGTCTTGATTTAAATTTCCCATTGCAAATGGTATACATCGTGGTATTATGTAAACGTTTTATTCCTACAGGATTTGTTTGAAATTTGTTCAGCAGAAAGAAAAGGTATCAGGAAAATGAAGTGGAGCATGTCCTTTATGTCTTTAGCAATACATTTTAGTTTTATCTCCATTTACTAAAAATTAATAGTTATTATGCTGAGAGCACAATAAGCAAAAACCTTCGTTTATACTTCAATTTGTTTAGATATCCATAAAAAAATTAACCATGTATAAAAAATCTTGAGTAATGATTTTCCTTAAACATGAAATCTGTGTAACTGAAAAAAAAAAATATTTTTGGTTATTTTTTTTACCGAAACTTTTTTTAAGCTCCAACCCTGGAACCATTTTCTGAGTTTCTTTATAAAATACAGAATATATGTAATTACCAAAGAAATAATTAGTTTTATATTCCAGAAAAAATTTAAGATTTCCAGCTCTGGAGCTATGCCTTTTATTTTTCTAATTTATATGCCAAACTATTTCATTCTAAGTCATAAAGTATATAAAACTTGTAAACAAAAATAAAAACCTAACTTGACCTATCTTGACCTATGTAGTTACTTTTGTAAAAAAAACAATAAATTTAACAACCCTGGAATCAACCTTTTAGATTTTTCTGATTTAAAAAATTAATGAAGTGTGTTAAGTGAACAAAGAAATAAAAAAAAGTTAATTTTATACTTTAATATTTAATATTTATACGCCAAACTTTTCTTTCAGAAGCATAAAATATATTCAACTTATAAAGGAAAAGAAAAAAATTTTTAGAACTATTTAATTTTACATAACACAAAAAGTGTAAGTTTTCCAACCCAATCATAATTTAGGATTTTTCTAATTCCTTATACCAATCTAGTTCTTTAAAAATACATAAAATATGTTAAGTGAACAAAGCAAAAAGGAAAAAAGAAAAAACTTAGTTTTATTTAGTTACTCTATTATCAAAAAAAGTTCAAAACAAGGCACATTCACAAGGTAGTAGCGGAAATGCAGCTGAGCTATTTTTTTTTTTTCAAACTAAAGTTCATCCGAAACTTCAAAAAAATTTTACGAAAGAGAAATTAAAAGAAAATGTAAAAAAAATTCAATATAAAAAATATTTTATTAAAAAAATTCTGTGAAAACAAATCTAAAAATATGAAAAAACTATTAAAAAATTGTGAAAAGTGCTAAACGTTGCAAATTTTGTTAGTGGTAGCTGCCGTGGAGAAATATTTTCAAATTTATCTGAATAATTTTTATTATTATGTTAAAGAAAATATGTATATATTTGAAGTTTTGGATGAACTACAGCCCATGTTGTTTTTTTCATTGTTGTATTTTTTCATTGTTTTTGTAATCCTGATATTACCTGGAAATGAATTTGCCTTGGTTCAAAGTTTCTATCTCTGGAGCCTTGGTTTTAATTTTTATAATTTTATATGGCAATTTTTTCTTTCAGAAACATAAAATATATTTTATTTATAAAGGAAAAATGAATTATTTAGACCTATTTAATTTTACATAACACAAAAAGTGTAAGTTTTCCAACCCTGGAATCATAATTTTGAATTTTTCTGATTATCGATACCAATCTAGTTCTTTAAAAAATACATAAAATATGTTAAATGAGCAAAGCAAAAACGAAATAAGCAAAAACTTAGTTTTATTTAGTTACTCTATTATCAAAAAAAGTTCATTTAATTCCTTTAATATTAAAAAATTCAGTAAAGTGCGACTTTGACTCGCGCACGAAGAGTTCCGTACATTCGGTTCTGAGCCTTTTTAATGTGGCTTTTTAGTTTAAAAGATTTTTTCAGTTTTGTCGCTTTTTTTCTCATTTTGGCGATTTTTTTCTGTTTTTGAGGGCTTATTTTCATTTTGAAGATTTTTTCATTTTGGCGATTCTTTTACCATTTTGGCGATTTTTTCCTATTTTGGTTTATTTATTTATTTACTTATTTATTTATTTATTTATTAGATATTCTATGCACAAGACTTAAAGTCTTATATTACAGCATAGAATCTACATGTATGATTGAACTTAATTACATGAGGACATACCAGTATTTAAAAATATTTAAAAATAAAAATAAATAATAATAAAATTTATAAACTAATAATAGAAATCAAATTGAATTAAATTGAATTAAAATTGAACAAATTGGGAAAAAATAAGAGAGCAATGTTTTTAAAGCTAATATGAATATAATTCCATTATTTTTCTTTTAAATGTTGTTGCATTGGTTACAGTTTGTACGCTATAAGGTAAGCTGTTCCAAAAACGGATAGCGTTAATGAAGAACTGCCATTCAGATGTTAGGCTACTGTGGTGAAATATAGTGAGCCTTCTGCCTCTGTTTGATCTTGAGAAGTTTATTCGATTAAAAAGGTGTTCAGGCTGTTTGTTGTATATTATTTTATGGAGCAAGATTAAAACTTTAGTGTTTAGCAGGTTTTGAAGTGACATCCCAAAAATTTGAATTGATCTGGAAGATACATTAGTACGTCCTCTTTTTTTTCATTTTTGCGATTTTTTTTTAATTTTGGCGATTTTTTTTTCATTTTGGCGATTTTTTTCTGTTTTTATGGGCTTATTTTCATTTTGGAGATTTTTTTTCATTTTGACAATTCTTTTTCATTTTAGCGATTTTCCTGTTTTTGGGTTTTTTTTTCATTTTAATGATTTTTTTCTGTTTTTTGGGGTTTTTTTCGTTTTGGTGATTTTTCTTCATTTTGGCGACTTTTTCTCATTTTGGAGATTTTTTTCATTTTGGCGATTTTTTTCAATTTTTTGCGATTTTTTTCCATTTTGGGGGGTTTTAATTTTGGCGATATTTACTTGTTTTTGGGTGTTTTTTTTCATTTTGGCGATTTTTTCTGTTTTTTGTGGTTTTTTTTTTCATACTGGCGATTTTTTACATTATGGCGATATTTTTTCATTTTGGCGATTTTTTTGTGTTTTTTGGGGATTTTTTCGTTTTGGCGATTTTTTTTTCATTTTGGCGATTTTTTTTTATTTTAGGGGTTTTTTTCATTTTGGTGATTTTCTTCCATTTTAGCGATTTTTTTTTAGTCTTAGACATTTTTTTTATAATTTGGTGCTTTTTTCGTTTTGGCTATTTTTTTTTGTTGTTGGCGATTTTTTTCGGTTTGGCGATTTTATAATTTTTTGATTTTTTAGTTTTACCGTTTTTGAAAATTTCAAGAGTTTTGCTCTTACAGTTTCCAAGATACAGCAAGTTGGCAAAATTGCATAGTCAAAAGTGCATTAACTGATGGAACACCCTTTAATATAAATTTTTTGAAATTTTAGTGTTAATTTTTGTAGTCTGTATAAAAATACACTAACCTTACAAATTTCAAGTGTATATACATACATACATACAATTGTATGTAAAAAAATCGCCAAAATGAAAAAATCGCCAAAATTAAAAAAATCGCCAAAATAAAAAAAATTGCCAAAATGAAAAAAAATCGCCAAAATGAAAAAAAACCCCTAAATTAAAAAATCGCCAAAACGAGAAAAAAGCGAAAAATAATAAAAAAAAAAATTATTTCAGCTGAAAAAACGTAAAAAACTACTGTATTAAAAAATGCTCAAATCCCAACGTACGGAACCCTTCGTGCACGAGTCAAAGTCGCACTTTACTGAATTTATTTTATATTTTTTTAATTTAAAATTTAAATTTTAGTCGTAGTGAAGTGTAAAATAAGTTCATTTATTAAAAAAAAATAAAAATTTGTTTTCGGTAGTTACTTTTATATGGCAAAATAAAGTTTAAGTTTTCCAGCTCTGCAATCGTCTGCCCGATTTTGCTGAATTTCAATACCAATCTATTTTGGAAAATTTTTGACACACCAGTCCAAGAACGAAGTCTCTAGCTTTTCTGGGAGCTTCAGAAAACCGATTTCACGTACAGACAGACGGACAGACGGACATCGCTTATTCGTCTTCCCTATGCATAAGGATCCAGAATATATATATTTTATGGATCGCTTATTGATATTATAGAAATTACAAACGGAATGACAAACCTATATATACCCTTTTACCATTTTTTTGGTAAAGGGTATAATAATTTGAAACAGTACAGATTTTGCTCTATGACACAGAAAGTGGGAACGCTTTTTTTACTGGAATAGTACTCAAACGCACCTAACTTGGGGGCCACACCAGAGAATTTTTTTGTGTTTTGTGGCCACACGTTCAATTTTTGCCTTTCAATTCCATTCAATTTGCAATACACTCAAACTTTTTTACTAGGACAATCAAACTTTTTAAATTAAAAACTAGAAAGCTTGCAAATTCACCTATCCATTTAAATGGCAAATTAAATTTTCAATTTTAGACCACAATCACAGCACACATTGATTGAAGCCACAAATTTGAGTTATTTCTTCGTCGGTGACATATATAAAATGAAATTGACTATCAATTTGTATCACTGCTTTCAATTTCAAGGAATTTTGACACACATTTGGCTGCAGCATAATACAAAGAACGATATGACGATTAATTCTGTTATATTAACTAAAAAAACACATGTTTTGAGTTATGCATTTCTTACGGCAAAGGCTCCATTTTAATTAATCTAATATCTCAGCCCCTGTTCTGAAAATTTGTATTGTTTTACGTGTCACCCAGTTCTTTCTTTATCATATGTTTTTTTGTTTTAATTGAAGAGAGTGCAGTAACATAAACATTCAAACGTCTAATTTGACAATTAACTAAATTTTTTTAGTGTCATGCTGAATTAAAAAAAAAATCACACAAAAGGTGACTATTAATAAAAAAGATCAGAAATTAAATTAATTACAATAAAAAAACAAAATTTATAAAAAATGCAGTTAGAATACAACAGCTGTATGAACAAAACAAAGAAATAGCAACAAAAAGTACTGCGAAAACAAGAAATTTTAGTAAATAATTGACTGAAATCGAGACACCAGTAGAGGACCTTGTTGAAAAAAAGAAATTTGATAACTATTACCCAATTGGTCTGGACAATAAGTGCTACAACTAGGACAACAAAAGTTGACAATGTTTGGGTTTGATGGTGAATATCGACGTAAACCAAATCAAAGTTTTGGTGGTGCCTCCACAAGTAGCGATCGGGAAACGATTATACGGAAGGCAGCAGAAGAGCGCTTGAAAAGAAATCAATTACGTCGAGAAAACAATGGAGCGGTTATTTTGCAATCATATTCCCGTTCATTTATACACCGCCAGAGGCGTAAACGGTATGAAAGGGAAACATTTGATGAATTTATACAGACTCATCGTGACAAACTTACACAAGAAGAAAACCTTGCTTTCCTACTAAAACGAATTATATTTTTTTATAACAATAAGGAAACCAAAGATGGTGAAAGATTGGTAAGTATTTTTTGCACTGAAATAGAAAAGTTTCGGCATTATGGTAACACGTTATCATCATTTCGGAAATTGTAACAAAAAGTAGAGAATTTTACATTAGCGTGTTACTAGATCGAATTGGTTTGTTTTTGCCAACCCGTAAGCTAGTGAGATTACCTTTATTTGATATAAAAAAATAAGGTGTGAATTTTTTATTAGTGAGTAAATTGCAATATGTTTTACATTTAGGATGTGGTTATTAACCACTTTTTCAAAGCAGTTAAATTTATGATTTAGGAAGGGTAAGGTTTATTAACCCACTTGGAAAGCCTTTTAATTCCTGAAAGTATTCTCACAAAAAAAAAGAAGCGAAATCTGTTCTAGTTTCTGTTCATTTTTGAAGTTTAAGAATTTGTACTTTTCAGCATTTAAATCAATAAGTCAATTTTATTATATTACGGGCTCGGATTTTGAAGTGGTTGTTATCAGTAGTTGTGGTACTGGGTTTTTATTAACCTCCGACTAAAAAAAGGAGTGTTATAAGTTTGTAGTGTGTGTCTGTGTGTCTGAATGAGTCCACGTACAGACCAAACGGCTGGACCGATTTTGATTTAGTTTTTCCTGTTTGAAAGGTGACTTGATCTTAGCTATGTTTTAAGAAAAACGGTCCAGCCGTTTAGAAGATATCACATCTTTTCTATATATATTCGGGGTTTGTAACATTTTTAATTTTTGTTATTTTAGACAATAATAATAATAAAATACATAGGTGATTTAATATTACTTTAGATATGAGTAAAAATAATTTCTTTAAACAAGAAAAAAATGCATAATCTACTTTGGAAGTATGTAAATAAGAAGATGTTTCTAAATAAGTACTTGTTTAATTTTTTGCTGGATATACCAGTAGTCGGCACTTTTAAATAAAAATGTATATAAATAAGAATAGCGGCCATTAAATATATAAGTAAGATCTGATTTTCATTAGAAATATACTTCTCTCTAAACATTGAGTAAATTTGAATGAGATGAGTATATTGGTATATTTTGGCCTCTTTCCGTGACTGTTCTTAAAGGAGGCGATTGTGCCTGTTTTTAAAGAAATTTAAATGAAGTAATTTCTTAAAAGTGCCGGTTTCTATGGATTCCAATCAACTAAAATATTGATATTAATGTAATTAATGTTAATAAAATGAGACATTTTTAGATTTAATTGAACTGTAGTGAATTTTAATCAGAAATAATTTCTTAATCAGGCTTGAGTTCAGTAATTTCAATTCTTATTGAATGAAATATTTTTATTAATTAATGTGAGTATCTAAAGAAGAGAAGAAAAATTAAACTAGACTTTATTAGCTGGGGGAAATACCGATATTTTTCTTCATCAGCACCCATGTCTATCTACTGGGGTAGAGATTATTATTAACATCAGCTATTTAACTTAAATTTCTATGAAATGGAATATGAGAATTGATTGTGTATACAATTATTGATTTACCTTTGGCAAACATATTTGTAAGTATCACTATTCATTTTCTGTTTTTCCATTTTCTATTTAGGTTAGCACGAAGTTATATCACTCTACCTATGTATGTTTAACTATTCTTACTTATCTTAAAAATATTTCATTCAATAAGAATTGAAATTACTGAACTCAAGCCTGATTAAGAAATTATTTCTGATTTAAATTTTAATAAAATTTATTTATTTTCCTTATTTTAATGGGTGCCGTCGTTAGGAACAAAATTTTTCATGATTTCCAATCGTCGGCAATATTATGATTTCCAATGTTAAGCTCAAAAATTGCAAAATACTATAGTAATCATCTCTCTTGCCACTGCTATTAAAAAAAATTTGTGTAAAACGAGTTTACCCAGTAGTCGGCATAGTAATATGCAGGGACAGGGGTTTCATGCAAATGCAAGTTTTTTCCCTTATCCCTGATAATGGAAAGAACGAAATATATTTGAATTTGCGTGAAAATGGCATCGATTTGTTAGTGTATATTTTTGCATATTTTGCTGAAAATGCATATTTTTGCATAATTTAGTCTCAAATGCATATTTTTGTCTCATATTTTGGTATAATTACATGGTTTTGTGTCATATTTTGTCAAAAATTCTAATTTCAAAAATATTATTCTTGAAAAGTTTATGCTGCAAGACTGTTTTATTTTTTCTTTGGCAAATTTATTGGCTTGCATTATTGCAGAATTGTAGAAGGACACACACACACCTATCAAATTAAATCAAAATTGTCATTTTGCTAATTTGAAGGGAAAATTGTGTTATTAAAGCCTAAAGTAGAGAAACAATTTTGCGAAAACTTGATGTTGTTTTAAAAAATGACAAAACATTTAAAAACAAATCTAATAGATAGATTCAATTCATTGTAATGGTTACGATTACAATGAATTACAATGAACAAAAGATGAAAAATAATGAAATTTTTAAATGAAAATAAATAAATAACTACACTTTTCGTTTTCTATTTACGTATCGGTCCTTTACTGCAATATAAATATATCTCGCAAAATGCGTGTTCGGAGTTAATAATGAAGAAAAAATTTATTGAACTGAGGATCCTTGAATGATTGCAATTTTGTAATTCAGAAGATATAATTACTTCATGCAATAAAAGAAAATTGTATGGCTGTAAATATGACTACTTTGAACAGAAAAACATAAGAGTTGTACACGCAAAACCTTAAGCTGAATATAAACCATGATAGTGAAACTTATCTTCACTTATGATGCTGTTGCTTGATCGGAAAGCTACGACCAGAGATCGGTTGGAGATTCACTGAGGCTCTCATTGAGCTCACACCTCGAACAATTTTTATAAAAACTGCTGCCATGCAAAAAGTCATCCTCGAAGAGGGAAGAACAGAAAGTGATTGTCTAATTAACCAATGGGAACAATGATCCCTGGATAGGCTCTGATCATTTTAGATCTCTAACTTTTTTATCAGAAGTTTATGCCATTGGTATGGTACTACCGAGGAGGAGAAATAGTAACCTGCTGCCATTAGAGCATAGTCGCTCAAAGTGGCACCAGTGTGGGAGACTTTAAAGCACTTAGTTCATATAGGTATACCTCGAAGTTAATTTGGGACTGCCACATTAAGCTTAATCTGCTACGCAGCATAAATAAGGTCGTACTCTGTTGAGTTCGCAGACATGTTGGATTTGATGGAAAGGAAAATGCAGACAAACTGGTCAGCACACACAAGGTCGGACCAGAACCGTTTTCTCTCATTAGATCGGATAAAATCCGGGAATATATATGGATGGAGATCAGGAATACCAGGAAACACCTCTCCGTGGATCGAGACATAGAAACCTAATGATTATAAAGTATAATAAAAATCGTTTGAATGATCCCATGTCCTAAAATAAAAATAATCTAGGAATGCTCACAGGCTTCCTTAAAAATTGAGAAAATACCTAAACTGGCTTCTCATTGGGAGTAACAGCCTGTGCAGAATATGTGGTTGTGGTGATGAAAGTTTAGAGCAGTAGTACTGTGAACTAATGTAAATCTTTATGCCCTCTGTGGTTGCACAGGATAGCAGGTATAGACGAGGTGCTGTAGTACCTGGTAAGCGATACAATAGATATTTTCGTTCATAGGGCCCTGGGCCTCCAGTATAATTATTAATTCATTCAAATATGACTACCCAATGAAATTGAACGAATGAATGCACCAATAATACGCCGAATCCTGAAAAAACTCGTAAGAAATAAGAGAAGGCACCTTTTCCATATTAGGTGCAGTGAGAACTATAAAAATATAAATAATTTTTATTCTATATAAAAAGCAGCTTGAATTCCTATAAAATGTCACCTTTTCTTTTATATATACATATATTTTGTTTTGGAAAACAGTTAAATGAACATAAAACAATACTTATAACAGAATTATAATAAGTACGTATCATCGCAATATAATTTTCACATCAGAAATGGCACAAGTTTGAAAACGAAAAAAAAGTTAAATGGCCGACTACTGGTGCACTTACCCTATATGTGCAAAACAAAGGCAAAACTAAATGGAGAACTATTTCAGAATAAACATCATATGCAACAAAAACTATGCTTCGATATGGAGATGTGCATAATAAAAGCAACAAAGGCATACCTTTTGTATAATCTTTAGTTTTTCCATAATACGTGCATATCAGCGCCAGATAAATTCACAAATATTTATTATGCATTAAGTAAAATATTTCCGCAAAGCTTATGGAATGTCGAAGTGTTCGTTATTTATGTGTTAATGTGTAATCATTCTTTAATGTAAAAAAAATCGGTTTTCACTTTTTTTTTGATGTGGACAACATCTGAGCATGGAATGAGACCGATCCCATGCCCCAAAAGCAAGGTTGGCAAACGGTATCGTAAAAATACCGATACCGATTCAAATACCGCTATAATTAGATACCGGTATCGTTACCGATACCGAAATCCATTTCGGTTAGAAAATACCGGTATCCATACTACCGTTTACGTCTATACCGGTACGTACCGGTATACCGATTCCGGTCAAAAAATAAATTATAAGTGTGTTGTAGTTGCCAAATTTTTATTATGTATTACAACTTTTTTCACCATGAGACATTTTGGTTTATATTTCGACAATTGAATTCGTTTTGCTTTATTATTCCAATCCCAATTGTCAGCCAATATTATTGCCACGTTTATAAAACATAGAATCTCAAGAAAAAAGAGCAAAGCCAGAACTAAAAATATTTAAAATGTTTTGTGATAGATACTATGGTTTAAAAAAACATAGCATATATAAGAACCTTTGTTTTTCGAGCATTTATTCGAAGACAACTAAGATTAGTTTTTATTCAGAATTCCAAAAGTTAAGTTGTTTCAGTTTCAATCCAACTTAGTTGAGCTGTAAACCGTAATATGGGCAAAAATTGCAAAAATATATATCAATTAACTTTCTTTCTTTGACTTAGAGAAAAAACTTCTAAACTTTTATATTTGAAGTTAAAGATTCCTCTCTTGAGGTGAAGAAAAGTGCCTGCTTTAAATTTTTAAATGTTAATTGTACAAGAAGATTGTTTTCTTTGTTTTTAAGCTGGCTGAAAGAATATTATTTATTCTTTGAATTGAAATATTCCAATGTTCGTTTCGTCTGAATTTGGCGAGAAAGTTATAAACAATATGGGTCCAGTACAAAAATATTGCCTAAGAACGTGTCCAAAGTATAAAAGTGTCGAAAAAAAACCCAAAAAATTATATTTGGTGAAAAATACGGACATATATTTGAAATTTACTGAAACAAGATATACATATGGGCATTTCCATATCAGCGTACGTGACATTTGTACGCCTACAAAGTGGAATAGATTCTGAAAAAATAGAGGTAACTCAAAAATATTTTGTTTCTATGTTCCATTCACGGCGTACTATATGCGAAAAAAAAATTGTTACATTTGGAACCCTGTTTTCCAAAATATCGAGGGAAATAAGGGCATAGCGTACGTGACATAAAACGGAACTGATATCAAGGTGCATGTAAAAGTATACGAAAATCTGCGAATTGTGAAGTTTTTTTTCTTGTTTTAAATTTCTTACACGAAGCCAACTATTTTTCCTTTATTATCAGTAATTTTGAAATAAAAAAGACTTTTGGCTGATTTTATAATGAATGAAGTTTAATAGCGTACGTGACATAGCGTACGTGACGGATTTTTCTCTTATGATATTCTTAAGTAAAAATTTTTTTTTTAATCTGTGGAAATAAATAATAATGTCTTCTGTCGAAATTTCGTTTTTTTTTTGATATTATGGGTTTTGTCTAAAATAAATTGTGTTTGGTTTTTATATAAAATTTTTAGATACCGAAAAAAATTCACATTTATTTATAACAAAACTGTTAATTTTATAAAAAAAAGAAACGATTTTATTAGTTATTATTCGTTGTTTTTTAGTTAAGATGTTATGAAAAAATCCATTGGCAGAAAAATAAAAACTAAAGTGAACTTATTATATTGAAAGGCAAAATAGTTTTTATTGATAGTAAGTCGAGATAAGTGCTTTAGGTTAAATTGAAAAATGCGCATAAGTTTATGTGCTGGTTCCACAAGTCAGGCAGGCGACTAGTCTAGAAAATTTGTATGAAAATCACTCAAAAAGAATATAACTCCCTGTTTCTACAACCCAGACGGTCGACGTGAGTATAAAATTTACATGGAAAGCACTCATTTTCTTGAGTGACTTTCATACAAATTTTCTAGACGAGTCGTTATTATTGAGTTATTGAACTCAAGTGTACACAAGTTTTGATGCTCAAATATTTTAATATCGATGTAGCTACCTTACAAAAATTAAGTTGAGTTAAGATGTTATGGCTTATGTATTATTTTCCATGAAGACTTAAGTTAAAATATAAATGGGTATAGTTTAAATGATAGATCTTGAAGAAAAGAATAAGAATATGTAATAAAATGAAAAAGCACTTATGTCAACTTAAGCCATTATTATATATTGCCACAGAAATTTATGTATACAAAAACTTAAAAACAAAACAAAAATATGTATTCAGTGAAAATAGCAATAAAACAAGAAAGAGTCAATTTCATTTCTTACTACATACTGTTTACTTGGGCGCTGAGTTTTCGCCGCCATCTTATACAGGCATGTTCTGGAAATCACAAGTTTTCAAATCACTTGTGATTTGATGGTGTTCTGAATATCACAAAAGTTTTAAATTTTCTGTGTGATTTTACCCTTTAAAAATAGAAGAAAACAGCTGACGTTTTGTTTTGTAAATGCAATATCACAAATGTAAATCGCAAAGCAAATAACAACATTTTTGCAAAATTAAGAGTTTTAAATTTTTTCATAATTTCATAAATTCTTTCGTAGAAAATTGCTCATTTTACTATAAAAATCAATAAAGAAGATATTAAGTTATTCATTTAATTAATCTATTGAGAATTTCGAAATAAAGTGATTGAAAAAATAACCAGGTGATTTCAAATCGGCAGGCATTTAGGTGACCGATTTAAAATCACAAAAATTCAAAAAGTCATGTGTGCAGAACACCTTTCTTGTATTTTCAAATCACTTTCACAAAAAGTGATTTTCAGAACATGCCTGATAATTATCAAGTTAACGCTGATACATTTAATTGCAATTTTAATACTTACAATAGCGTACGTGACAAACTTTAAATGCTTATAAAATTTTTATTACACTAAATTGAGAAAAAATTTCGAACAATATTTATTTGCGACAATTATCCTGCTTTGAACTTTTATTTTGAAACAGTTGCGACCGGTCAAATTCAAATGATATAGACAAATACGGTTTTTGCACCGCGTACGTGACATTAGAATAGCATCCAAACCAAAAAAATACCGCTTATCGAACTCTAAATTTTCTCTTTCCTCATGGATCTTGTTTATTGTTGTTGTAACATTAATTTTAAAGCATAATTGTAATGTTACAAATACCTGAATCGAATCGCTAGTTAAGAAAAAATAGGTGATTGCAATTTCTTAACATTAATCAAAGAGATGGTCAGTTTAAACTGCTATTTTTGCTCTTGAAAAATTTTTATAAGCTATTAATACCTCTGCATAGTAAAATTTGAGTGATTTTTTCCTCTTTGACATATTTTAAAAAAATGTTCAAGGATTTTTAATTTTTCAGTCGTGGTTGTCATTTTCATGGAAATGCCCATATGTACATATATGGTTCAGAAGGCCTTTATTCTCTTCTTTCTGTATCCGTTTATAAATTTAAAATCAGTTGATATTTAACTTAGTTAGAGGTTTATAAGTGCCTACGGGTACGAAAAAGCGGTTTTTTACCCGTAAAGGCTGGTACTCTGTTCGAAGTTGAGAAAAATTTTCAGTGCAATTGGTTATTTCGCGTGAAAAATTTGGCATGTACTAAATGTAGTCCAACTTGCGGTTGTTTTAATAAATTTCTCGCATTTTTTTGCTTGTAAGTATGCAACATTGCTAAAATTCCGTGCGAAAAAAGCACTGCTCATGTTGTTTCGCAGCGAAACTAAAATGATACCAGATTAATTTTGCATGGAAAGACATGATTTTCCGTGTTTTTCACACCAAGAACAGAGTACTTACTACTCTTGCGAATTTATTTCGCAAATATTTCATACCAAATACATACTTTTATATGTAGTTTGACAGCATTTCGCACGAAATTGTGAACAGAGTACCAGGCTTAACTCAAGATTTTGGAGATGTCTGGAAAATTTTTATACTCGACAATACCTAGCAGAAAAATAGTAACACTTCGCAGGTATTTCGATTTCATTAAAATTTGTCACACAGTATAATTTATCAGTATAGACTTTATATATGTAAAGTTTGAACTGCAGTCTCCTTGTTTCACTTTTTTAATAAATTATTGTTTAGTAATAGTATAAAATCATATATAGAAACAAATAAGTTTATATGCTTTTATACATACATACATATGTTAATGTAAAAATACTCCCTTTTTGAAGTAATTTAATAAAAAAAAGTTTTTTTGCTATGTCCACTGCCTGAAATAATAAATTTGTCAGTAATATCGGTATACCGGTATTATAAACTCGATAACGGTATATACCGGTAATACCGATACCGAAATAAAAAAAATACCGATACCGCTACCGATACCGAAATTTAAAAAATAATTGTACCGGTATCAATACCGATACCGTTATTTGTTTCGGTTTCCAACCTTGCCCAAAAGTGTTCCCTCCCAGAGATATGCGTGTTTTATGAAATTGAAGTCGACGATTCTAAGCGCAAATAGAAAAGACCTAACGGTAAAATTTATTTATTTTCATTTATTTATTTATTTTTTTCCTTATGAACAATTTAAAAAAATAGACGGTTCTTGCGAATTGGTTCCTTAGAACTTGACGGTACCGGTCCCTTATTTTTTTTCGATTTCTTAACGTCTGCTGCCTCTACTTCTTGAGGATTGTCCACTTCCACCGAATCTTCCTCTTCGTTTCAATTTCCAGAGACCAAAGGAATAGGAGCAACCGAATCTTTTTTTGAATCGTCAAAACATAAACCCCGGATCTCTTTATACAAGTACCATTGACGCTTCATCGATAACCCTGGTGACGGAATTATAATTGGTTTGTCATCGAAACTGGTATTGTTGTATGTTTTCATTTATGCTGGCTGAATTCGCAAACAGTTTACATTCCACTGGTGACTGAGCAATAAAGTGATGATACTTCGATATTCCAATTAAAGTTTTATATTTAGTGGAGAAGTATTCGTCCCATTTTCTCCACTTAACAACAGGCTCACTTGAGTTTGGAAGTCGAATAGGTATAGGAACATTAAATCCATTACGAGATGATTTTCTGACACAATCAACTACATCCATCAAGCAGTCGACATTAGTTTGGGCATATTTTGATTTGAAAACTCCGAATAAACGATCAGGTGAAAACTTTGTATGTCCGCTTAACAAAAAGTTCAATTCAACTGACTCACATCTGGAAGTACCGACAAGGTGTTGTAAATATCGTATAATCGCATTGTTTTTATTTTGTGAAACACAGTTATCAGCGAACTAGATTGGTATAAGGAATTAGAAAAATCCTAAGGTATGATTCCAGGGTTAAGTTTAGTGACATAACTCCAAAATTAATAAAAATTTGGCATCCGATAGAAAATTAAAAAATAAAAAGAACAACTTAAATAAAAAAATTGGCGGCTAGCCTTAATTTCCGAGTTATGGGCCTTTGAAGTTCTAGTATGAAATTGTGATTATACGTAATATTTTCCCCAACGAATGTCTTCAATAGTAGTATCATTTAAAAGCTTTGGATAATATCTTTCAGGAGAAAATCGTTATTAGACAAGAAAAATTTGCCAGGCAGAAAATCTTTATTAGGCTGCTCCGTGTAGGGAAACACCATGGTGGCGAAAATCCTTAAGCCCGGCCGAATGTCGTCAGTGCAGAAAATCGTTATTAAACAGTAAACATTTTCCAGGCAGAAAATCTTTATTAGGCTGCGCCGTGTAGGCAAATACCATGGTGGAGAAAATCCGTAAGCAGTGCAGAAAACCCTTTTTATGTATGAATGCTACAAACACGCACATATGTATATATACATATACACATTTGTTGGAAAATACACCATGTAATCAGAATTTTGTACTACAATTTCAAAGGCCCATAACTCGGAAACTAAGCCTCGCCTACAATTTTTTAATTCAATTTTTTTTTATTTTTTAATTCTCAATCGGATAGCATTTTTTTAGAGTTGCCCCTTAGCTTGATTTGTGCCAATTCCATCATATAATCACAATTTTATACCAGAATTTAAAAAGGCCCATAACTCGGAAACTAAGGCTCGCCGCCAATTTTTTTTAAGCTTTTCTTTTTATTTTTTAATTTTCTATCGGATACCAAATTTTTATTACTTTTGGAGTTATGTCACTAAACTTAATTTGTTCCCTTTTTGTGTTATGTAAAATTAAATAGGGCTAACATTTTTTTTCTCTTTCTTTATAAATTGAATATATTTTATGCTTCTGAAAGAAAAGTTTGGCGTATAAAATTAGAAAAATGAAAATTACAGCTCCAGAGATGGAAACTTTTAATTTTTTTTGATATTAAAGTAGCTAAATAAGATTATTTTTTTTTTATTTCTTTGTTCACTTAACACACTTTATTAATTTTTTAAATCAGAAAAGTCTAAAAGGTTGATTCCAGAGTTGGTAAATTTATTGTTTTTTTACAAAAGTAACTAGGTCAAGTTAGTTTTTTCTTTTTGTTTACAAGTTTTATATACTTTGTGACTTAGAATGAAATAGTTTGGCGTAGAAATTAGAAAAATAAAAGACATAGCTCCAGAGCTGGAAAAGTAAAATTTTTTCTGGTATATAAAACTAATTATTACTTTGGTAATTACATATATTCTATATTTTATAAAGAAACTCAGAAAAATGGTTCCAGGGTTGGAGCTTAAAAAAAGTTTCTGTAAAAAAATAACCAAAAATATTTTTTTTCAGTTAAACAGATTTTATGTTTTAGGAAAATCATTACTGAAGATTTTTTATACATGTTTAATTTTTTTATGGATATCTAATCTAATTGAAGGTTTGTGCTTATTGTGCTCTCAGCATAATAACTATTAATTTTTAGTAAATGGATATAAAACTAAAATTTATCGCTAAAGACATAAAGGACATGTTCCGTTTCATTTTCCTGATACCTTTCCGTTCTGCTGAACAAATTTCAAAAAAATCCTGTAGGAATAAAACTTTTACATAATACCACGATGTATACCATTTGCAATGGGAACTTTAAATTAAGACACTAATGGCTAATTTTTCACTTTGAAATCAAATTGTAATTATTTTTAAGTTCTATTTAAATACGAAATTGTGTTTTTGAGTGCATATTTAAATAACAATTAAATACCCAACCTTGTGTATTTAAATTCGATTTAAGAGTCTGAACACAATGTACCGATAATTTATTGCGGTGCGGATTTTCATACGATTTTGAAGTAAAAAACCGCAGTGCGGAACGGTATAAAATTAAAATATATTTTATTTTGTCTGCGGACTTTCTTATTCTCTCAATTTTTGACTCTCTTTCTCTTTCTGATGTTGCCATAGTTTTTGAATAATTGGCGGTGTTCACAACATTATTGTGAATAAAAAATTGATTTTGAAGTTCAAAACCTTTTGTCATAAAATATAAAAGTTTAAAAAATATATCAAATATATCTGCCAATGTATAAAATGTTAATAATTTCTTGTTTTTAGTTACTGCCATTACAAAATATTATATCTGTATGTATATATATACATATGTATATATGTTCCCGTCGTTCCTATAAGAAGCATAGGTCATCCATTACAAAATATTAAACAAATAGTAAATTTTTTAGAAAATTTTATAAAAATGTATGCACAAAAAAATTAATAGAAATTTAAACAAATACTGACAAGTATTGCCGTAGCCGTCTTCCGTTGTATTATGTTTATTGTTTTCTCCCGCAACGAGAAATCGCACCGCACCGCAAACATTGTGTTTAGGCTCTAAGTTTTATGAACATACCATATGTTTTTATGCGTGTATGTGTTTATTGAAAAGGGTCAACCAGGATGGAAAAATGAAATGTTGATAATCATCGTGTTTTATTGTTTATAATTATAAAAAAGAACCTATATTTTATAATAGGATAGTTTCATAGCATATCTCAGCTCTTTTAATTGAGGAAATTGGGCTGCAAACTGGCAATTTTGATATTTTCTTTTTAAATTACTTCTAAACAGTGATGACAACTTAGCCCTTTTCGGGCTAGATTTAGCCCGTTTTCAGTCACTCAAAACGCGAAAAAAATTTTTGGCCCGAAACTATAAAACGCGTTTATCTAGCACTTTTTACAATTATCTTTCAGCCCTTTTAGCCCCTTTTATATTTTTGCTCGATATGTCTACATATAAGTTTTTACGAACTTTTTTCTTCCTTTAATATAACAATATCGACTTATGAAATAAAATAAAAAAGAAGAAACGATATGGAAAAATTTTCTATTTCTTCAAAAATTTTTGTGCTTTCAAAGATTTTCAGTATAGTATAAAAACAGATTTTTATTTAATAAATTTAAAATTTACTTACGTAGCCATATCGTCGCTGTTTTCACCAACTGACCTAACTGAGATTTTGTAAATTTTTACAGCTTTTATGATTGTTTTGTATACGTATTCTTATCCAAACATCTGAAATATTTTTACTAATATAGGCTCGACAGTAATGTTTACAGTCATAAAAATTGGGGACAAGGTCTATTATGATTCATAAAGTCTAATAGTAGACTTAACTCAGTTTTAAAAATGATGTCAGTTAGGTCACTTAATTAAAACAGCGACGATATGTGTGTATACTACTACTGTATGTATGTATACTACTACTGTATATACATATACAATATTTAGTCTACGTATGTATGTCCCTTATTGAAATGTTATATATCAAGCTATGTGTTCATCTCATGGTAGTTATTTATTTTCTAAGAAATTACTTTACTTTGGCTTTGATTTTCAACAGAAATGTTTAAAACTAGCCCCTTTTCGCGCTTTTTCATAAAATTTTACTTTATGTTGCATTAAACGTATATTTTTTGTGAATTGAATTCCTTTTATTTAGCTGGTGAGGCCTATCTTGTCTTATGTCAATAAAAACTCAATTTTTATTACATATTTTTCCCGACGTTTCGTGAATTTTATGTTCACTTCTTTAGGGGATTTGTCTATTTTATTAAAATTTAAAAAAAATTAACATCAAAAACGTATAAGAAATAATATACATAACAGAATAAACTTACTAACAATCGAGTTGTGTTGTTGTTAAAACATCAAAAATAAAAAATATATACAAGTTTACTTGAACCAAAAATTACAATATTAAGAAAAATGGCTTTAGCTGTTCTTTATTATCACACTGTAAATGGCGCTTAAGTTGTCAGTGTCTTCTTTTTTGTTCATTGTTTTCATTATTTTCTGTTGTATTCTTAAACTTTCTGTTGTGCAACGTTTTCTTGTATTGTTTTCTACATTTAGAATTTTAATATTGTCAAAATCAGGTGCATGATTAGTTTCTTTTATATGTTTAGATAATGCCGTGCTTTCTTTGTTTTTGTTTATGTCTGCTTTATGTTCTTTCATTCTTGTTGCTAAATTTCTTTTTGTTGTGCCAATATAAACAAGATCACAGTTGTTTGCGTTATCTCCTTTACATGGTATTTCATACACGACATTATTTTGGTGTAGTTTGTCAACTGGTGTTTTTGTATTAGTGAAGATGGTACTCAACAGTGATGGGAAATGAGATTTGCATTTCGGTACCAAAAAAGATATTTTTAAGTACTTTTTTGATGCCGAGAGTACCAAAAATTATTATTATTTTTTATTTAAGTTTCATTAACGAAAATTTATATAAAATTCATCTTCAAAGAAATTAAAATAAATTCAGTAAAGTGCGACTTTGACTCGCGCACGAAGGGTTCCGTACGTTGGGCTTTGAGCATTTTTTTTAATACAGTGTTTGTTACGTTTTTTCAGCTGAAATAATTTTTTTTATTGTTTTTCGCTTTTTTCTCGTTTTGGCGATTTTTTAAATTTTGGCGATTTTTTTTAATTTTGGCGATTTTTTTCATTCTGGTTTTTTTTGTGATTTTTTTAATTTTGGCGATTTTTTTTCATTTTGGCAATTTTTTTAATTTTGGCGATTTTTTTAATTTTGGCGATTTTTTCATTTTGGCGATTTTTTTTTTCATTTTGACGATTTTTTCATTTTGGCGATTTTTCCGGTTTTCCGCGATTTATTTTCGATTTAGAAATTTTTTTTTAATTTGGTGCTTTTTTTTCGTTTTGGCGATTTTTTTTTGGATTTTGGTGATTTTTTTTGGTTTGGCGATTTTATAATTTTGAGATTTTTTTGTTTTACCGTTTTTGAAAATTTCAAGAAGTTTGCTCTTACGGTTTCGAAGGTACAGCAAGTTATCAAAATTACATAGTCAAAATTACATTAACTGATGGTACACCCTCTAATTAAAATTTTTTAAATTTTAGTGTTAATTGTTGTAGTCTGTATAAAAATACACTAACTTTACAAATTTCAAGTGCATATACATACAATTGTATGTATATTACATGGGATTTTAACATTTTTCGTTGCTCGTTTTGGCACACCCTTTAATTTCCAACTCTCATGTATATGTTGTTGTAGCGGCCAAGGGTCTACACACTCTGTCCAAATTTCAGGTCCGTAGCTCTTACGGTTCTCGAGAAAATACCCTGTGACGGACAGACGGACGGACGGACAGCGTAGCGAAAACAATAGGGTTCCTTTTTCACCTTTGGTGTACGGAACCCTAAAAAGGAACACAAAGCATATACTTACATACATATGTATATACAGACGTTTAACTTAAATTTAACGTTTTCTGAGACAACGTATAATTGCATCCTCCAAGATCTTAGTACTTTACAATTCAAAATCAAGGAATATTGGCCATTTCAAAAATTATTTCTGCATGTAAGTGCTCTAGTTTTTTTCAGTTTTTTGCTTCTCCTATAAAATACCAAAAATTCGAGTTCCGCCTTTCTTATATTAATCGATACGTACATATCGTTATCTTAATATAGAAAGGCAAAATATCGATTAAAAGAGATAGTGAGATAGAACGTTTCTATATTAAGGTAACGATATGTAGCTACATATATTAAAGTTAAGAGTATAATAAGAAGAGTTTTTAGACTTCAATAAATCTTTGAACTGTATCAAACTTGATACTGTTGGAACATAAAGCCTGTTGCTTTGTTTTGTTTTCAGAAGATTTTGGTAAGAGAAAATCCTTTCGACATTTGCAGAGGATTAAGGTATGAATATAATTCCGTAAGCTGCTCTCGATATATCGGGAAGCATGTATTCATCTAATGCGTTTTTAGTTTGAACCACAAATAAATAGTAATAAATCCGGAACTTCTAAACTACAGTACCCCATTTCTCTAACTTGTGAGAAGTTCTCGCATCGAGAAAAATTAAATAATTAATTGTCCTATTTTACACAGTGTTACTCACATAAAAACTTATATAAACTTACAAAAAATATCAACAAATTAGAGATCGACCGAAGGCGTTTTTTTTGGGCGAAGCCGAAGCCGAATGTCTTAAATTTTAAAAATAATACTTACGTTTTATATGAATTTAAAAAAAAAGTTGGCTTTTTTGAGATCACTGAAATAGCTGTAATATCTATTGGATACATAACAAGAAAAATAAAACTATTTTGCAATTTCTAGATTGCTTTTTCATATGATCACTCACAAGAACGTCCAAGTAAAAGAAAATAGAAAGCAACAGGGTTGTATTTCAAAGCAACCCTTTCAAAACGGTAAACACAATAGAAACTGTCTGCGAGCAACGACCAAACATAATTTTATTTTTCAAGCTTGGAATGAAAAATATTCGGCTTCGGCTAATCGGCCGATTTTTGCCATAGGCCGAATGTTGACCGATTACCAATTTTTGGCCGAAGGCCGAAGCCGATTAATCGGTCGAACTCTACAACAAATACAGTTTTTTTCTTACTCACCCTGTGTTTCACAGGATGATAACAATTTTTTCGACTCGAAAAGTTCTCACATTCCTTACAGAAACGAGGCACTGATTTCACGATGTATAGTCGGATATATTTTTTGCATGAAATTATTTTTTGTATGAAAAATTAACGATATATGGTCCATTTAATTTTTTCTGAAACTTCGACATCATTAGAGGAGGCTTTATATCTTGACAGACTTATGGCTTAAGCCTGAAGTTTCAGATTTATTACCATTTATTTTGCAAAAGTCTCCACTGTGCACTGTAGACCAAAAGCTGCATATATCTTCTGCTGTTAATATTTTCAAAATTTTGGTTTTCACTAGGAAATATTTCAATTAAAAGTGGTGTAATAAAAAAAAATACTTTTGCCCTTAGACCTTTTTACAATTTTCTTTAAACTGATTTAAACCATGAGTTGTGTTTATATGTATATAGATAAACCTATCTGCTACAGAAAATATCATTGAGTAAAATATGGTTTTCGTTTATATATAATTGTGAAAGATTATACTTTTCTAAAAATTTGTCGAAAAAGAAATTTAATTCCTGACAAAAATAAATGCATACGCGCTTCTTCTGACTGCATTTCTAAGTTGGCCGTGAGAGTATCAAATGTGTTAGGGGAGTACTGTGGTACTTTTTCATGTGTAATAGTATCAAAAAAAGTACGATCGTACCAACTTTCCCATCACTGGTACTCAATGTTTTATTGGCTTTATACGCTAACCCTACGTCTATACCTGATATATTTTTATCATGACAAAAGTCAAACTTTATATTGAAAAATATCTTTTTTTATGTTAGCTGCTTTTGCTATATGGAATTTGACATTTGTCATGATAAAATTATATCAGGTATAGACGTAGGGTAAGGCAGTGTTGTTGTTGTTTGTTGTATATTTCAAGAATAAATTTATTTTCGACTTATTGTCATAAGTTTATTTTAATTTGAAATCCGTTCGCTGATGGTTCAGCGATGTCTATATCAGTGTTCGAAAATAAACATTATTTAATGTACTTTAATGTTCTGTAAGGTACAACCTCACACGCACAAGCGCTAATAATGTACGTATACCGAGTACATTAAAATTATAAGTACTTACAATCTTAGTTAACTTGTGCCCAACGAGAATCGTTATTTAACCTAATCAAAATGATGATGATCAACACTACGTTTTGTAATGTTAAGGACATTATTATTAATGTACATTTAATGCATGCAGGTTACACTCAAAAAAGTTTTACAATAACTGAATATACAAGAAGTTTCTGTTAACTAAAATTAAAGTAAATCTTACAGGTAGGTAAATTTTTACCAAGTTATTTGTATGTAAAATCTTTTTTGTTTATTGTTTAATAAGCAAACCACAATATATTGATGATTTTCTGTGCACTCAATATAATAAATTATTTAGAAAACCAGTGGTATACATGCCACACCTGCTTAAGTTGAAATTTTGAATACACAAGTATTAATTTGAAAAATATTTTGAAACAGACTATTTAAAATCAATACTTTTAATTATGTGCAGGTTGTTTTTAGCTATTGAAAATAAAAGAAAAAAAATATTTTTTACTGAAATTTGAAATTAAAATAAATTGAAAATCATTCGGTTCGCATGAAAAAAAGCCTGTTGTAATCGGCAAATAAAAAAACACGTGCGCATGTAGCTTGGGCGTAATATTGACGTCACTATGAAGCTGCATATGCTACATACCACGTAGTTATGTCAAAATAATAAACATAGCTGAGAATCTATTATTATATAATGACTTTTTTGTTTGAGCAGATCTTCACATGTATTTTCACACAAGTGCTGCCTACATTTGGATTTTGACACAAAAATACTATCAAAATTTTACGCCGCTAATGCAACCAATGTGTTGGAAATTCTCCTGGCGTCATAAGTGTCTTTCTACGTGTACTATAGGGTTAGTAGAGCGGTTTTTAAATCAAAATAATATTGTTTGAAATGATGTTTAATTTGAATTTACTAACAGCATATTTTGAGTGTAAAATGTATCAAGAGCTGTTGTGTCCACACATACACTATCTTATTCTTTGTTAGTATATGTGCTTCGCGGCAGTATGGATAGGCTGTGGCATCACTCATTATACTCGCTTTGCAATGTTGTCAGCTTTTAAAATTTTAAACGCGAAAAAATATGAAGATACTTCTAGTGCTCAGTGCTTTTTAAATTAGTTTTTAATTTTTTTTGCTTAAGAGCTCTAAACTCAAAATTTCAAATCAAATTTGTTTTGAGCATGCTTGTCATTTAAAAATTTAAATTGTGCATTTCAAGATGTTTTTTGTATTGTTAGAAGATTGATTCAAGGAATACGCGCTATATCAAACTCTGACTTTAATATTTAATTTAATTAATGTAAAAAGTGTTTTGTCTAACAAGAGATAATTATAATGTCATCAGCATTCCAAATAGAGTCGAATAGCGAAATTTGGTCTGTTATAGACAATATACGGAATATGATTCAATTAATACGATTATATTGAGAAACATTGAGTCTTTATGGATTCACTTGATATAAACCTATTTGAGAAATTAGTAAAAATTGCCATACAAGTTCTGTCACATCCATATTAACATGTAGAAATAGAATGGGTTTTAAGCTCTATAAATTTTTTAAGGTTTACCACAATATTTTTGCACACGTTTAACGCTTCCATATAACAAAGGTCTGAAACGATAAAATTTTTGTTGTGAAATCAATGAAATAACAAATAATAACGATTTTTCTATAAATATCAATGTAATGTATATAACTTTAAAGTTTAAAAAAAACTATGTTATGCTCAGGTGATCGGGTATGTTCTGTAAACCGAATCGTTTTCAAAACGAAAAATTTTCAAAAACGAGTAAATGTTTATTTGGTGCTTTACAAATTACTCGAAATGGTGACACATTTTAAACAAAAGTACGCATTTAAAATGTCCGGCTCTAAATCTTTGACAGAAAAAGTGTTAATTTCATTATTATAAAACTTGATGTGTCATACATTCACCCACCAAATCATTTAATGATATATTAGTCGGTTCAGAAGTTAGCAAAAGTATACTACATATTTATGAAAAAATATTCAACATAAACTGTTATGTGTTAAAATAAAAAACTATTCTTGAAGCTGAACAATAATATGAGTTATGTGTAGTTTTTGAGGCACTTCCGCTATACCTCTCAAATCTACAATTATTTAAGATTAATTTTACGAAATACTTATATAAAAACATTTACATGTTTCAAAATAACACAGTTTTTTTGCTCTCCTGAAAACAAACCTGATTTTGTCGGAGAAACGATGATATCTATATCTCTTTAGTACTTTAAACTTATTTTTTACTTATTGTAATAGACATTTTTCTATTTTTTATAATTTTTTTATATCAGTTTTTTTGTTAAATAAGTTCTTTTTTCAAATAGGGACTGTGATATTTTTATGAAATGAAACCTTGTTATGTTCGATCTTTTTTATCTTTGCTCTATACATGTTCCTTAATATTTGATTTTTTTTAATATATGAGTGGGTTTCATAAAAGTTAAACATATTGGGCCTGATAACGAGTATCGTATTTCGACTACGACTACGAAGATTTCGTAATAGACTAAAGGAAAAATCTTGCAATGTTCTTTAGTCTACTACAAAATCGTCGTAGCCGAAGTCGTAATACGACACTCGAAATAAGGCCCAATAACATTGAGTACATCTGTTTATATAAATTAAGTGCTTTTCATAGTTGCAGTGCTTTTCGAAATTTAAAAGTTGATAGCACTGTCCCAATTATATAAAATTGAGAGTATGACCACCGCCAGTGCTGTCGGATGTAACGATTTGTCTCTAAAATCGCCAAAAGCTTTGTTTTAAAATAATAATTTTGACGAGCCTTTTGTTCATTTATATATTTCAACTCATTTGCGATTATTTTAGCTAAACACACATATGCAATTTAAACAATGTAGATTAATGTTAAAAACATGGCAAATTTTACACAAGGAAGGTTTTCTACAACATAAAATAATTAATGAAAAGAGATTTGTTTTCTATATCTAAAGTGTGGTTTTTATAAAACATAGTGGGGAAAACTTCCTTTTATTAATTTGGAACTAGCATTTTGGATAATGATGCATAAATAGCCTTATGCATCATGGTAAGGATATAAATAACTGAAAATAAGATTCATATTGATGTAATTCATTTTTAGTATGTTTCATACTTCAGTACGTATGTTTGTATGTATGTCTGTTTTATAAATGAACTACACTCCAAAATATTCCATGCTTAAAAATACGAAACACTTTTTCGTAATTTAATTTTTGTACAATAAACTAAAAATTTTTAAATTTTACTAAAATATTTGTAGCTTTGCAGGATAAAGGCCATTTCTCACTATCATACAAAGTCGTGCGATCTACGAAAAAAGTACAACGCTTGTGTGAAGAATTGTTATTGTCTTTTGAAAGATTTTATAAACTCCATCATATCAGGGTTGTATTTATTCGTAGATCCCACGACTTTCTATGATAGTGTATCACGGCCTTAACAAGTTTCATAATTTTACGAATGTCGTTAAGCTACAAAAACGATTTCCTACAATTATTTTCGTATATAGTACCACATTTTTCGGTTATTTCATTGAATTTAGGAAGAAATAAAACATTCTTACAAAATTGGAAATTTCGTGAAATAAATAAATTTTGTTTTGTTATCATTTTGTTTACAGTACAAAATTATTCTTAAACCTACACAAGTTTCGTGAATTTTACAAAAAACAATTTAAACATATAATAAAAACTGTTGTTTTGTTTTACTTTTTATTATATCCCCCATTTATTTTCCTGTTATTGTATAAAAAATTATTGTAATAAAAAATTTGTTTTTAGTTAATGCTAGGAACACAACTGGTACGAACGACGAATTTCGTCCACGCAGAGTTTGCTGCGTAAATTCGTCGTGTGAAACACAACAACAACGAATTTACTCAACGAATTCAGCTGTTATAATTTATAAAGTTGTTTGAAGCATTTGCAAAGGCAGAGAGAGAGAAAATTTGTATTTCATAGTTCGTCGGTGTACAAAATAGAAATAAATCTATCGCAGAGCTCGTCACGCTCTACAAATTTCGTTTTATGGAGGCGTTGTGTTAATTTTAATATGAACAAATATATTTTATATTCCATGACAAAAGTTCGCAATGAAAACTTCGTCTTCGTCCCAATTGTGTTCCCAGTTTAATTCGTGAGTTTCATTGCAAAATATTCATGTATGTATGTGATGTGTGAGGAATGCAGAGGCTGTAAGTTATCTTTTTATTTTCATAATTATTACAACCTTCAATTCTAGGAATCAAAGATTAATAAACTATTTTCCAAGAATATATAAATTTTTTGAAGATTTTTATATTCCACGATTTTAATTTTATACAAAATTTCGCATATACATAACACAAACTTGCTTTTCATGATTCACTAATTTATTTTGTATTATTAACATTGTGTTTCTTATATTTACGAAAAAAAATTTGAAATACAAAATTTTGTTTGCAGACAACAAATATTTCGTAAAATAAAGAAATATCACATCTACTACATATCTACGAAGCATTTCGTACCCTAAAATTAACGAATATTTCCTAAAATGAACCACATTTTTCTAAAAACCTAAAAATATGTATATAAAATTATATTTTAAATAAAAAATGTTGTGTAGCTAACTAATATTTAATGTTGTATAATATTGACGATAAACGACAAATGTGTCAGCGCTGTGGCTAAAAATCAATCTGACAGCACTGGTTAGCATCTATCAGGTATGATACAGATATGTATGTATGCATCTTTTAAAGGATTACGGTACTTGTTGACGCATAATGCATTGCTATTGGCTGAAAAATATAAGGAAAAAAACAAGCAAAAAAACTGGGAAAACATCACAGTGGAACAAATTATAATTTTTCTCCATAAATTTTGAAAGTGAAAAATTAAATTTTTTTATTATTGTCTAAATTTGTGAATGCTAATGAAAATACAAAAAAATATAAAAATATATAAGACCTTTAATTTTAACGAATTTTACGGTTTGCTTATTAATCCACCTTCACTCATATGATTAATAAATATTTTTAATTTATAACAATAATAGACGACGGAATTCTACACACTTCATACTGCAAATATTCTAACTCGTTGCCTATATATGTATGTATATATTTTGAAGCATATCGTCAATGCTATTAATACTTTTAAGTAGATACATACATATCGCTCATTTGCTTCAATAGCGGCACAACTCAAAAAAACTAGTTTTGCAGAAAACGCGTTTTAAGTTTTCAATTTGCATACAACTCAATGGAGATATGAAAAAAAAATCTTCTCTCATGGGGTGATGGTACAAGCTATTTGTATGAAATTTTTACACAAGACAAAATTCGAAATGCCGAATCTTTCTGCATTATTAACTCAAAAAACCCATTTTTTGAGTTATGCCACTATTGAAGTAAATGAGCGATATGTATATTACCCAGATAGCCACAACTGATATTAAACACTGTATTGTTTAAAATCGTTTGCTTACATGTGTCGGCTATACGAATTATTAACATATTATCAAATTCTACTTTTGAATAAGAAGTTGAAACCCCAAAATGTCATTAGTTTCAACTTTCTGATTTTATATTATTTTCAATATCTGCCTTTTGAAAACAAATTCTCTAATTTTAAGAATCTACGGCATATCTTTGATTGCAACAATTTCCAATTTCCAAAAATATGTGCGTATGTACATATGTATGTATGTATTTATTAAAAAAAACGAAAAGTCTTAGTTATCCGTACAATTTCGCTCTTATTTTTTGCTTTTAACTGCCCACTGTGTACTTCATATATAGATTTTTTTTTTTTACTACAGGACTGCCAACCTTTAGTCAGGTAATTTTATCCCACTTTTCTTGCTAAGTTCGGTAAAAAAAGGGAAGACAAGAATTAATCCTACTTTTTTGTATATATGGCCTATTTCCGAACTGCGAAATAAATCTTTCGACTTACAATTTGTATTGAAAACAACAATGAAATATGAAAATTTGTTTTTGTTTTTTCAATATACATATGTAAATTGTAAGTCGCATGTTTTCTTTACCATTATACTCTTTGATTTTACGAGTAATTGGGTACTTAAATTTTATGCATTTACAATGGGCTGTGGGATTTTCCAACGTTTTATGGTTTCTTTTTTATAATAATACGTATGTGTTGTTAGCAGGTAACGAAAAGGATTTGTAACCACTTTTTTCCATCGAAAATTTTAAAATGGTTATTTTAAATACATAAATAATTGAAAGCTATACCTTAAAGCCATGTTTGTGTGTATGTATATAGTATATATTTACATATACATATACATAAGTATTGGACGCGGTTGAAAAATCAATCAGATAAAGTATCTTTTTTTAATTAATTGCCTTGCGAAAATATACGTAAATATTCAAAAAAAAAAAAATATATATATATATAAAAATGTACCTATTTTAGACACGATCCTATACGTGAACAGTTATCTCTAGATCCCTTAATTGTTTTTGGGAATCCTCTTTAAAAAATATCGATCTTTAGTTTCAGAGGGGTAATAAAATATTTTTATTTAGTGATTAGCTTTAATTTACATATGTTTACATATATGTATGTGTATATACAAATGTATGTATTTGTGTAAAACACATAACTTTTAATATATAAAATAAGCTAAAAAATGCATTGTTTAGTCAACAAAACAAGCAAAAATATCATTTTAACATTTTTATTAAACTTTTACCAAATTAAATAAACGCATTTCAATGAATTTTAATATTTATATGTAAGAGATTTTCGTGTAAATTTTAACTAAAGTCTGTGGTATTTTTATTTTATTATTAGGTTAAATATTGCAATACTTTTAAGTAAAATATTATAACATTGTGATTTATTAACTTCTAAGACTGCCGAATAAAAATGAAACTTAATTTTGAAATAAATACTTTAGAAACCATAATATTGTCTGATTTTTAACTTCAAATTGCTTAAAAATACCTTGCTTATCGCATTTGTGTGTGTGTGAGAGTAATTTGACATTTTCAATGGCAAAATTGGTTACGAGTAGTTTTCTTTACTTCCTAACTATAAAATGTAGTAAAATAAAGCTCGTTAGAATACATTGGCTACAATGCAAATCCATAACATTAAATTCCGCAATTACCGCTAAAATTCAAGAAAGGATAAATACAACAAAAACAATATTCTTTTATTTTCTACGTACATATGTAAACAGGTTAAAAAATTGTAGAAATTTTTATCCACACTTTATTGCCAAACTTACTACAAGAAGAACTGTTTTACATTACATTTGTAAAAGTTGGCAATCCTAGCTTAAAATTATCAATAGATAAATAAGAGTGCATGGCGTCGTCCGTCTGCAATGTTCTTGGGTTGGATTAAATCTTGTATTCTATTCAGTGTTGCCGGAATCGTAATTCATTTTACAGGGATAAAACTAATCCAAATTTTAGATATTACGAAATTTTTTGTAATTTTATTTACGGCGCTCTATTCCTAAATACATATGTACATAAGTATGTACATTACTTGCATGTATATAAATAAATCACCATAGAAGTAACTTCTGACAAATAACAAGCAAATTGCTCAATAATTACTGAAAATTATATTAAACTTTGGAGGGAGTTCCAAAACTATTTTTTGCATTGTCTAGTGAGAAAAAAACTTCTTGCTTACGTGGAACAGAACAAAACTCGTCCCTTGCACCATAACCAGCCTAATGTGTAACTCTTGTTTTTTCTTTGTGTAGTTGTCGTACTTTCCGTTGCCAAGTAGTGCTGCTATACATACATATATGGTTTAAGTAAAATATTTTTTTGCAAAAATTTACTATGTATGTGCCTATCCAACAAAATAACGAATAAACATAACTGTAAATGACAGAATTGCTTTATTAAGTCCTAATTTACACTCAGCAAGTCTTATTGCTAAGCTGATTAGTTTTTTAGGAAAGAGAGACGAGAGGAAAAGAAACTTATATGTTCCCCTCGTATCGCTCTCCGACAAACTAATCAGCTTAGCAATAAGACTTGCTTAGTGTAAACTAAGACTAAACGTTTTTTAACCTTGCATGTAGCGAGTTTTTAAATTCAATTCTACATATACATATAAGACAAACAATTATTTAAATCAGGGACCGTAACGGTTATAATTTTTATTTTAAAAATCACTTTTTAATCATTATTTCTTGATTTTTATTTATCCCTCACAAAATAACTCTTATTTTGTGACTTTTATTTATTCCTCAGAAAATAACAGTTATTTCTTGATTTTTATTTATCGCTCAAAAAATAAGAGTTATTTTGTGACTTTTATTTATTCCTCACAAAATAACAGTTACTGTTTGATTTTTATTTTTTTGCTTAACTTTTAAAATGTAGAAAGCGTAATTTTTGCGTTAAAATGAATATTCACCGATTTAAAATTGACTTTATCGCCAGAGTCTTTAAAAAAAACTCTTATATGTTAAATTAAATTTACTTTTTTATTATTTATTAATTTTAAAAGTTAAAATTTTTTTGAGCAACAAAATAAAAATCAAAAATTAACTGTTATTTTGTGGGGAATAAATAAAAGTCACAAAATAACTCTTATTTTTTGAGCGATAAATAAAAATCAAGAAATAACTGTTATTTTCTGAGGAATAAATAAAAGTCACAAAATAAGAGTTATTTTGTGAGGAATAAATAAAAATCAAAAAAATAAAAATCATTGCATCTGTAGGTAGTCCATGTAACATGGAGTATGTTGGTATATTCCTTGTGCACGTACAACTTCTCTATTATTGTGATTTTTTCACTTTAAATTTGGAAAATAATCGTTATTTGCGATCCCTGATTTAAATACATAAATGCTTCCATACATGTACATATAACTTTATTTGATCTATCTTGCGGGCAATATTATTTTAGTAATAAAAATAATATGTACAAATTTATAATCAGGGACATAACAATTATAAGAGAAATGACAAAAAGGTTATACATATTTAACCTTAAAATTTATTAATTCAATGGTTACAATAAACGATTATCGTAAGATATCGTCGTCTTAGAGTGCAAACCTGCTAACTCACTTCAATAAAATTTTACAGGAGAGACAAAATACTGTTAACATTTTCTATACATTGGTTAAGAAATTAACCTAATACGTCAAGTTTTTTCGACATGTAGAGTTTCTAATTAAAACAAATATTTAGGGCAATCGATGCGCTGTTTTTCTCTATCGAAAGGCATTAAAATGTCATATCTTATAAAGTGTCATTTATGAAATTTTGATGAGCCTGTGGAAGATTTTATGCCATCAGTTAAAGATTTGCCACACGTTTATTTCCATACTTAAGTGTTTACATGTATTTAATATATTGCACACTAAATCATAAAGAGTCACAACTCAAAATTATAGAAGTGCCTTTTCTTTTTTATAAACCAGTTAATTAAGAAATCTATAACGACCTCAACAATTTCTTTTGCAATACAGTCTTCTTGAAGAATATAAAATATCGTTATGCTTGTTTTTATGTCACATGCTTGCGTCATTTGTACAGTATCAACAGTTGTTTGCAACTACTCAGCATCTGACTCTTTATGATTTAGTGTGGGATATATAAATGACAAACAAAATACTTTTTATATAATTTTTTAATACAACACGAAATGTGTCAAAATATTTATGTATGCAACGTGATTATGAAAAGTGTAAACTATAATATTCTTTCCACTGAATAATTCTAGCAAAATTATATTAAAATTACATATATATTTTGTTATTCAAATATAGTTGTGGAAAAATTGGTTTGTTCCATGTATATATAATATCGCAGAATTCGGCAACACTGATGTTTTGTCGTCGGTTGGCTATTGGTTTACGGCACGGTATATTCAAAATACATTCTATTTGCAGCAAACCAGAAACCAACCGACGATGTGTTGCTTTATACTCTCAATAATTTTCTCTCTTAGTTACTTTCCTCCCACCGAAAACCAATTTTTTTTTAAATTTCACATCTTTATATGAACATCCATTCATACATGCATGCATGAATGGATGTACATATCTTTACAGGGTTTGCTTATGAAGCACTAACACTTTGGCAAAGAACACTAAAATATAATTTATTTGCACAGAGATGTACACAACAATTTTAATTTCAGTGCTATGGCCGTCAAGCAGAGTGCTTTATAAAGTATTTTACTTGAGTTGAAACATCATTGTGATACTAATCGCGTAGTGTACATGTAAACATACACAAAGTAGAAAGTTGTCATATCTTACCCTTTGTATAATACATTAAATAATGTACAGTTTATTTTCGTACACTGGTCTATATGCATTTCATTGTTGCTGTAACAAATCGTCAGTAGACTTCAACCAAAGACTATAAATATATAAAGATGTTCCACGTAGAACATTAAATGAAAACTAAAATTGTTTGCGTTTATAGATGCTGTGGGGGAAGTAACAAGGGAAAAAATATTGTTATTTGAACGAAACCACAAAGAGAGCACAAAATTTTTGAGCATGCACACATATAAATATGTATGTAGTAATGTTGTATGGCATACAATGTATGCACACACATAATTGAAGCTTATAGTGAAATTTAGTTGTGTGTGTTATATTTCTTGTTAAAGCGCAGTCAAGTAGGAGCAAAAATATGAAATAACTAAAAGAAGTTTCTTGTTTTGATACATTCATGTGCAAATAAATCACGGAAATCAAATGCGACCGATTGTGTTATTGTAGGGTAAAAATACGTGTTTTATTGTTGTAAAATTAAAAATAAGTTGATTCGCACCGAACTATAATTATTTTATTTAGAAATTTCAATTATATTTATATACATATACATATATATTTATATATATATATATATATATATATATATATATATATATATATATATATACTATGTATAAAATAAAAATATGTATAAAATAAATAAAACGTGAGCTTACTTACATAAGTTTGCAAACCATGATTATTTATTTTTGTTTACAAAAGAATAGGTTTTCTTTATTGCTTTAAAATTTTGAGTTTTTCAGTGCTTGTTGATTTGAATTTATATGTTTCCCACGACGAATGTTTTCGTAGCAGTGTAAGAACTAATAAATTAAGCATCTCCATCCTGTGCTTAAAGCATACGTAGCTCTCGTCAAACCAAAAGGAATATATTGTATTTTTGGTACAATTTACGCATTGCTCAACAATAGTTTATTTTATGTTTTTTATTTCCTTAGAATTAGTAAAAACATTTTCGAAAACTTTTATGTGAATCTTACACACTGCAAAAAATAAGTCTGATGGAGCACACAAACTTCCAAAATCTGTTTCTTCATCATAATTTTTAGCGTGAACAAACATTTCTGAAGGATATGACAAAACTTGTGCTGGTTTAATTATATCCACACGACATTTAGCGCAAGTAATTCGTTGAGCTATATAACCAAAAAAATATCGGCTTGATGTTAACTCTATTGGAACATTATTAAAGTTAAAACAATCTGCATCTTCATTAAAATAGTCTTCATTTTCATCGAATATGTTTGTTACATTAACGTCAGGTGTGCGACTACTTTCTGCTGTACTTTCACTTCTTTGAGTATCTTCTAAAATTGTTTGGAACTCAATAGGTAAAAATATCGCATCGTCGTTTGCACAATTTGAAGAGGTACTAAATTGCGTTATTTTAAGAGATAGCAGTTTAGCTACTGCGACATTTAATTCATAGACCGAAGGATTTTTGCAGTGTCCGCCCTTGGCACGTATATATGAAAACAAGTTTTCCAATGGATCTTGATTAAAATGGCTCGTTAAAATGCATATCAAATTTGAGTTTTCCGCAAACAATTCACGATAACGATAAAATAGCTCTCGTAGTTTGAATTAGGCCATCGATTGAAAATATTTTATTTCCTGCGTATTCAACCTGTTTCATATAGGTAATTAGCTCTTCGAGTAATTGCCAAGTTGTGCTTTTCGGCTTCAGTCCACGCTTCAGGGGTTTTACATCGTTAAAATACATGCTGTTTAAGCAATCAAAATAGCTATCGAGTTTTTTTTTTTTTTTTTTTTTTTTTTTATCACCTTTATATTATTGTATCATGCAAGTTACTGAAGGAAAATTTTGCTTATATATAAAATAAGTTCTCAGTTCTCGTTGTACCTTCATAGTGAACAGACGTATTAGCGGATTTTTTTTTACATACATAATAAAAAAAATCATACAAAAAAATATTTGTAGTACATAATATTCGTTGTACATTAACTTTGATAAATAAGCTTTTTTTGCTTTGCTAATATTTTTTTTACATAGACAGTAATAACTAAAACAAAAATAAAACAAAAACAACCGTAAACAAAATAACTCAAAGTGCCCTTGAGGAATACACTAACAAAGTGCCCTTGAGGAATACTCTATATGAGTACCTCAAAAACAAATAATTGTGAAGTGAGTGATAACGGCAGAAATGCCTATCTTACTGTGAGCTCTGATGATCTTAATGATAACAATAAAAAATCTGATGATATACTTACTGTGAGTTCTGATGCTCTTAATATAAACAAAATAAATAAAAAACCTGATGACAGACTTTTTTTAACGGCTAAGCCAATTTTTCGTCAGCGATCAACTTCGCTTTGTCCAATGTCAACTAGTGATTTGTTAACATTACAGTTGCCTACTACTTCGTCATTTAAATCAGCGATATCATCCGATTCAGGCTCGTGTTCATCACTTACCCAAATTGTCAATATAAATAAGAGTAGCCCAAAACCCAAGGTCCAAGTCGGAATGGACCGATATATAATGGTGGGAAAGCGCGGGCGAAGCCCAAATTCTAATAAAATTGCATCTGCTTCAAAGGTATCTAGGGATAACAGCGCATCCTCCACTAATCGTTTTCAAATATTGCAAGATGACAACGACACACCTGATATATCTGAGAAAAAAACCTCCAAGCCGCCACCAATATATTTGAGAGAAAAAAATTCAAACGCTCTTATTAAGAAATTAATTTCGGTCATTGGTGAGAAAAAATTTCACATTGTTCCAATAAAACGTGGCAATATCGATGAAACGAAAATTCAAATTTATGACGAAACAGATTTCCGTAAAATGGTTTCTGAATTTGAAAAAAATAAAACAAGTTTCTACACATACCAGCTCAAGAGTGCTAAAGGCCTGCAGATCGTATTGAAGGGCATAGATTCTTATGTTGTTCCCGAAGAAATAAAAGACGCACTCGTCCTCCAGGGATTCAAGGTAAAAAATGTTTCAAATATAATAAATAGGGAGAAGATCCCCCAGCCTCTATTTCGCGTTGAACTTGAGCCGAATGATATAAAATTGAGAAAAAATGAGACGCACCCAATTTATAATTTAAAATATCTTTTATACCGAAAAATAACAGTTGAAGAACCACACAAGCGTTCTGGACCCGTACAGTGCCATAATTGTCAAGAATATGGCCACACAAAAACTTACTGCAAATTACCTACAGTTTGTGTTATTTGCGGTGAATTGCACGGTACTGCTAGTTGCAATAAACCGAAAGATCAAAGTAACAAAAAATGCAGTAATTGTGGAGAAAATCACACTGCTAACTACAGAGGTTGTCGTGTATATTCTTTCGTTAAAAAGACAATGGGGCAAAAACCTAAAGTAGCTCCAGCACAAACAGCAAACACTTACTCCGCCACTCTTGCCCAAGTGAGCCAACCAGTTAATTCACGTGTATCGTATGCCGATGCTGCAAAAACAAGCTCTATTCCCACACAAAATGTTTCACGGCCAAATACTTCAATAAATACAAACTCAGGCTTTAATTTTAATCGCCTTGAAGCTACTATTGAAAATCTGGTGCAAACTATAAACAATTTTACAACAAGTATGACTAGCATGATGCAAGAAATGCTGCGAATGCAGAATACTCTGCTTCAAGCAATACTTAATAAGCCATGAACACGTTAACAATATGTTTCTGGAACGCAAACGGCATTCGCCAACATAAAAATGAACTTGAGCACTTCCTCACGGAAAAAAATATTGATATAATGTTGGTCTCTGAGACTCATTTGACTTCGAGAAGCCTTTTTAAAATTTATGGCTACACCTTATATGATTCAAAGGACCCGAGAGGAAGAGCATGCGGTGGATCAGCAATTTTAATAAAGTCAAGACTCAAGCATTATATTATTGACAACATTTGCGAAGAACATTTACAAGCAACGAATATTTGTATCGAAAATTTTTGCACTAATTTTGTCATATCATCAATTTACTCCCCTCCTAGGTTCGCAATTACTGAGGACCAATACGAGAATTTCTACAAATCCCTTGGCCCTTGCTTCGTAGCAGCTGGCGACTACAATGCAAAACATACGTTCTGGGGTTCGCGTCTTATTACACCTAGAGGTCGGGCATTGTTCAACACAATTTCAAAAATGGGCTTGGACGTCATTTCGAGTGGGGAGCCCACTTACTGGCCTACGGACATACAAAAAATTCCGGATGTTATAGATTTTGGAGTCATGAAAAATATTTCTAGGGAATTAGTTCATGTTGAAGCGTCTCAAGATCTTTCCTCCGATCACTCTCCCACGATCGTTACAATTTGTAGCCCACTAAGTAGTGACTTACCTCACCCGTATGTGAAGACGATCAACCGTGTTAATTGGCTGGGGTTCAGAAAATATCTCAGTACTCATTGTACGGAAAACATTATACTAAGAACATCCGAAGATATTGAATTTAACATTGGCAATCTTATCAAAAATATAAAACAGGCTGCTGAACATGCGACTACCTCCTACCCGCAGACTGGATTTAATAGAATTTATTCTACGGATATTGAACGTCTTGTAAGTGAAAAAAGAAGAGCTAGAAGGGAATGGCAACAGCACAGATCACCACAACATAAAATCAGATTTAAAGAGTGCACTAAACGACTCCAAGACTTGCTTGCATTTGAAAAAACTGCATCTTTTAAAAACTATCTGGAAGGTCTTGATGCCACACCAGCATCTAATTACTCCTTGTGGCGCGCTGCTAGAAAGCTTAAAACACCTGTTGCGTTTAAACCACCTCTGCGTACATCTACAGGGGGTTGGGCAAGAAGCGATACTGAAAATTTAAACTATTTGCTGAGCATTTAAAATCAGTATTTACCCCTAACTCGTGTACTGGTGTTATTGATTTGCCGAATGTAGTGGCGCTACCCCCTCGACCCATAAAATTTAGAACGTGTGATGTACAAAAAGTAATTGCTGAACTTAACCCGAAGAAAGCTCCGGGTATTGATGGAATTAGTAACCAGATGCTAATAAAGTTGCCTCGTATTGCAATTAGAATCCTATTATTTATTTTTAACGCCATTTTACGACTGGAGTATTTTCCAAATAGCTGGAAGCTTGCCAAAGTTAAAATGATTCCAAAGCCGGGCAAAGACCTTACCAAGGCTGAGTCATACAGGCCAATAAGTCTGCTATCAACAATGTCAAAACTTTTCGAAAAACTGCTCATGACAAAATTGTCCCCAATTCTAGTTAGTAATGGGTGCATACCGGACCATCAATTTGGTTTTAGAAGTCAGCATAGCACCATCGGACAAACTCATAGATTGGTTCAATTTATAAGAAGAACATTTGAAGAAAAGAAGTATTGTTCTGCGCTGTTTATCGACGTTTCTCAGGCATTTGATAAAGTGTGGCATGAAGGTCTTATTTTAAAATTGAAATCATATTTACCAATAAATTTTCTGAAGCTATTAGAAAGTTATATTACTACCCGGAAGTTTACGGTTGTGGAAGGAGACTTCATGAGTGTGCCCGAATCTATATCATCCGGTGTGCCACAGGGGAGCATACTGGGGCCAGTTTTGTATTTGATTTACACTTGTGATATGCCTTTGAGCAGCAATATTCATACATCTACGTTTGCCGATGATACAGCCTGCCTTAGTATGCACGAAAACCCTCACGAGGCTTCCCGATATCTACAAGAACATATTACACAACTGGAACTATGGTTAAATTTATGGAGAATCAAAGTAAACGAGCAAAAGTGTGTCCAGGTAACATTTACCCTGCGAAGAGATACTTGTTCCCCTATTCGAATCAACAATCAAGTTATTCTTCAACATTCACACGTAAAATACCTTGGTATACACCTTGATCGACGGCTCACATGGAAGCCCCATATTGACTCAAAGCTAACACAAATGAAACTGAAATTAACTCAGCTACATTGGCTGATTGGTAGAAATTCTTCACTCAGTCTAGATTGTAAACTTTTAATATACAAGACGATTTTGAAACCAATATGGTGCTACGGAATACAGTTATGGGGCACTGCTTCAGCTTCTAATGTCGAGAGAATCCAACGAAGGCAAAACAAAATTTTACGCTTAATAACATTGGCTCCATGGTATATAAAAAATTCAAATATACATCGTGATTTAAATATGCCACTAGTGACTGAAGAAATTGCAAAATACGCTGGCAAATATTTAACAAAACTCGAGTCACATCCTAATCCGCTTGCCCGTAATATTTTGAACTTTACTGGACACATCCGCCTAAAAAAGAGGGACACATGGGCTCTTATTCATAGCACTCCAGATGGGACTTCTTGAAAATACTTTATTTTTTTCCTTTTGACTATCACTACTTATGTATTATATATAACTATTACTAAGCTTATGTCCGACACTGGTCGGGCCTAATTATATTTTTAGATTTAAGATTTGAATACTTATTGTTAGTTCATATATGAAGATACAATAAATAAAAAATCATGCATTCAAAAAAAAAAAAAAAAAGAGTTTTTTTTATAAAAGAGCACGTTGAAGTGGCTATTGCTGCGGAACTTCGTGTAAACTGGCGATTTTCATTTACAGATTGGATTGCAGCAGCAACTGAATTGCTCAAAGTTTGAACAGCTAGGCCAACACGCATCTTCTGAAAATTATTTGGGTTTATGTGCACCGTTGTTAATTTTGTCATTTTGGTTACTTTTCCATACTCCAACTCGAATATTTCTCTAACAACGTCGAATCGCGCTACGCCATGCGGTGTTTTAAAATCTGCTTTGATGAAAGCATTTCTTATGGATTTGAAAATATGGGGCACGTCGTACATCAGGTAAATCTTTCCAATTTTATAAATAAAATAAGGGGTACGTTCGTAAAAGCATTTACAGTGCAGCATCACGAACATCTAACGTTCAAAAATGCAGAACTTGGCTGCACTGTTTAGAGTCAAACGTTTTTTAATGCATTTAATCGGCATAGCTGCCGCAAATCTGTGCAAATGGCGCAGTAAATTATTTTAAGATGCAAGAACTTGCAGTGGAACAATAAGTTGAATATATCTATGTATTTTGATGTTTAAATTACATGTTTTGAATCTTACCAAAAAAGGAGATTGATAAACTCAAAGGAGTTATTTTGTTTTAGTTGTATTCTTTTTAAGGCCAATGCTGTTCTCATAATAAATTGTCGCTTTGATTTTCTTTTAAATTTTTTGCTTACTATAATTTAAAAGAAAATTGTCACTATTTTCTTAAATAAAATTACTTGCCAATTTTAAAATTTTTTGCAGTTTGTTCAAAAATGTCAACTGAGCACAGATGTTGAGCAGTTGCAAAGCATGTGCAGCAGATAATCACGCAGCAGATAAATTTGCAGCATTTACGAACGTACCCAAGGTTTTTCACAAGATCCGCCTAGCATATCATAACATTTTCTATTATTGGGTCCTTGATCACACGTAAGCCCACGCACATTTAGTCCAATTTCTCTTAAAATGTTCAAGTTTGACTCTACAAGTTTTTTTAGTACATCATCTTTTATTGAACTGGATTTTATTTAAATTATTTGGATTTATATTTAAATTATCAACTTCGGCTTCAATAGATTTCTTCATCATTATTTTGCTTTCTAACGTTTTTATCCTTCTTTTTAAACTTTCGGATTTTTTCTTTAATTTAAGTTTATCTTGCGAAACAGTCTTAAGTTTTTTAAACATTGTAAAATATTTCTTTCTATAAAACTCTTCATTTCTACAACTTTTATAACAAAAAAACGTGCAAAACGATGGTGATTCCGATCGTTTGCGCTGAAGAGGCGGACATGTAAACAAGGGTAAGGCAACATCCTCACTTAATAAACACTTTTCTATACCCGAGTCATCAGTCAAATTTAAGGTTGGTACTGCGTCGCGCTTCAAGTATTTCTTTCCTATATTTTCCGACGAAAAGTGTCTTTCACATATACATATATAATGTCCGCGATTTTTCCAAAAAGCTTTCGCCAAAGTTGCACTTTTCTATCCACGCTTTAAAAAGTATGTCATTGCAATATGGGAAACGAAAGATTTTTAAAAATTTCTTTTGGATCTGCCACAATGAGGCAAACAACACTTATTGCCTGCTTTAAGCGATAACTTCTTTTGTTTTACTACGGAAGTAATTTCAATTAGTTCACTCATTATGATATTATTTATTTATATTACTATTCAAACTTTTTTAATTTCACACTGGATTATATTTTCAAGCACTTATAACTCACAACGAAAGCGATACTGAAATAAAGTTAAATAAATATTTTCCAACGTAAACGCTAAATATATTAAATTCAAATAACGCTAAATTTATATTCGGTGCGAATCCATGTATTTGCAAAATTACAACAATAAAATACATATTTTTGCCATATAAATAGACAATCGGTAACATTAAATTTTATGTAGCTTATGTCCATACACTTATGCATATGTGCGAAAACACAAGTTCTTTTTGTTTGTGTAAATTTTTTCTTTGCTTTAAATTAAATACACACATCCATTCATACTTACGCATGCAAAGGCACACACACATGCATGCGTATGCAGATGAATAGCGAAGACATGAGAATAATAAGTGCTCTGAGAAAATAAATTACTCTCTTTGAAACAAATGGATTTAGTAGTAAATCCACCAGCAAATTAAGCACTGGCAGTACAATGTATGGACGTAGAACATCTTTATATATTTATAGTCTTTGCTTCAACCACACATTTTGAACAGTCACAAACCTCTTATCTTATGTACAGACTTTCAAAAACTATTCGAGAATTCGCAAATAATAATATTTTTGAAAATCACAAAAGAAAAATAAGCATAGTAGGCTTAGAAACAAAACCCAGCAAATAATTTATATTCGATATGAATCTATTCTATTTTTCTACACCTTTATACAATTAGAAATCCTTTGGATAACCAATGGATTTCAAATTAAAATAAACTTATGACAATAAGTCGAAAATAAATTTCTTAAATGTCAAATTTAGATTTTATTTTTCATTTTGCCTTATAATTACTTTTATTGTTATCCAAAGGATTTCTAATCAATATTTTTTTCCATGAGGAAGTGTTCAAGTTCATTTTTATGTTGGCGAATGCCGTTTGCGTTCCAGAAACAGTAAAGTTGTTTATAGTTAGCACCAAATTCTCAATAGTAGCTTCAAGGCGACTAAAGTTAAAAATTGAGTTTGCCTTCGTTGAATTATTTGTCGGTGGAACGTTTTGTGTGGGAATAGAACTAGTCTTAACAGCATCGGCATACGATACACGTGAAGTAACTAGTTGGCTAGTTTGAGGAAGAGTGGCAGAGTAAGCATTTGCTGATTGAACTGGAGCTAATTTTGGTTTTTGACCCATAGCCTGTTTAACGAAAGAATATACAGGGCATCCTCTGTAGTTAGCGGTGTGATTACCTCCACAATTACTACATTTTTTTCTGCTAGATCTTTAGGTTTAGTACAACCAGCAGTACCGTGCAATTCACCGCAAATAACACAAACTGAAGGTAATTTGCAGTAGGTTTTTGTGTGGCCATATTCTTGGCAATTATGGCACTGTACGGGACCTGAACGCTTACGTGGCTCTTCAACTGTGATTTTTCGGTGTAAGAGGTATTTTAGACTATAAATTACGTGCGTCTCGTTTTTTTAACTGTATATCATTCGGCTCCAGTTAAACATGAAATAGAGGCTGGGGAATCTTCTCTCTATTGATTATATTGGTAATATTTTTTACCTTAAATCCTTGTTCGATAAGTGCACATTTTACTTCTTCGGGCTCAACATATGAATCTATGCCCTTTAATACTATCTGTAGGCCTTTAGCACTCTTAAGTTGGTAAGTGTAAAAATTTGTTTTATTTTTTTCAAACTCATTAACAATTTTTCGGAAATCTTTTTCATCATATATTTGGATTTTAGTTTCATCAATATTACCTCGTTTAATTGGAATAATGTGAAAAGTATTATCACCAATGGTCGACAGTAGTTTTTTTAAAAGCGCGTTAGAATTTTTTTGTCTCAGATAGATAGGTGGTGGCTTAAAAGACTTGCGATGATGCAGCGGGCTTGTCGTTATTGTCTTGCAATATGGAGAAGCGGTTTTGACGATTGGTAGATGATGCGCTGTTATCCCTAGTCATCTTTGGAGCAGATGCAATTTTAGTAGAATTTGGGTTCCGTCCGCGCTTTAAAACAGTTATATATCTGTCCATTCCGACTTGGACCTTTGGTTTTGGGCTACTGTTATCTGTTGTGATAACTGATGAATTCGAGCCCGAAGAGAATGATGTCATTGACTTATATGACGTTGTACTAGGCAATGTTAGTGTTAACGAATCACTATTTGGCATTGGACAAAGCGAATTTGATCGCTGACGAAAAAGTGAATTTGCAGTTGGAAAAAGTCTTTCATCAGAATTTTTATTTTTACTGTTTTCAACAAGAGCTTCAGAACTCACAGCAAGTCTATCATCAGATTTTTTATTTTTAATGTTTTCATTAAGAGTTTCAGAACTCACAGTAAAATAGGCATTTCTGCCGTTAGAACTCACTTCACAATTTTTTTCCTTTGAGGTACTCATATACGAATAGAGTATTCCTCAAGGGCACTTTGTTTGTGCTTTTTGTTTGCGGTTTTTTTTGTTTTTGTTATTTCTATGTAAAAAATATAGGCAAAGCAAATAAAGCTTATTTATTAAAGTCAAATATGTATAACGAATATATTTTTGTATTTTTTGTTGTTTAGTATGTATGTAAAAAAAGCACCGCTAAGACGTCTGTTCACTATGAAGGTACAACGAAAAAACTTGAAAAATTTAATGATATACCGAATATTTAAGATATCAGAATGATGCATTCGGTTTTCTGTGATGAGGGCTTTAAATTAAGCACCAGTGTTGCCAGTTTTTTCTAGAGCTTATGCCCAATTTTTGATTTTTCATCCCCAAAAATCCTCAAATTGAGTTTTTATTTTATTTTTTGAACCAATTTTTTTAACCAAAGTTAACCATTTCCAAAACCTTAGATTCGAAATCTTCTGATTCATCAGCCTCAAACTTTGTTGTACATAGTACTTGTATTAAAAAGCTTTCTTTTACCAGAAGGATTAAATTTGTCACAACAAATTGAATTATTTTTAAAGTGTGTGTTTATTCTAAGAAGTGCTTCCAACAAGTCGTATAACATTTTGTTACGTATTTTTATACCCTTTACCAACAAAAATGGTAAAAGGGTATATATAGGTTTGTCATTCCGTTTGTAATTTCTATAATATCAATAAGCGACCCATAAAATATATATATTCTGGATCCTTATGCATAGGGAAGACGAATAAGCGATGTCCGTCTGTCCGTCTGTCTGTACGTGAAATCGGTTTTCCGAAGCTCCCAGAAAAGCTAGAGACTTCGTTCTTGGACTGGTGTGTCAGAAATTTCCCAAAATAGATTGGTATTGAAATTCAGCAAAATCGAGGAGATGATTTCAGAGCTGGAAAGCTTAAACTTCATTTTGCCATATAAAAGTAACTACCGAAAACAAATTTTTATTTTTTTTAATAAATGAACTTATTTTACACTTCAGTACGACTAAAATTGGAATTTTAAATTAAAAAAATATAAAAAAATTAAAAAGACGTTTCCAGGGTTGGAAAACTTTAACTTTTTGTGTTATGTAAAATTAACTATGTCTAAAATTATGCATGGTATTTTCTCGAGAACCGTAAGAGCTAGAGACCTGAAATTTGGACACAGTGTGTAGACCTTTGGCCGCTACAACAACAAATACATGAGAATTGGAAATTAAAGGGCATTCCAAAACTAGCAACGAAAAATGTTAAAATTCCATGTAATATATGTACATACAATTGTATGTATGCATATACACTTGAAATTTGTAAAGTTAGTGTATTTTTATACAGACTACAAAAACTAACACTAAAATTTAAAAAAATTTAACTTAAAGGGTGTACCATCAGTTAATGCAATTTTGACAACTTGCTGTATCTTGGAAACCGTAAGAGCAAAACTCTTGAAATTTTCAAAATCGGTAAAACTAAAAAATCAAAAAATTATAAAATCGCCAAACCGAAAAAAATCGCCAAAAGCAAAAAAAAAAAATCGCCAAAACGAAAAAAGCACCAAATTACAAAAAAATGTCTAAGACTAAAATATATCGCGAATAACCGGAAAAATTGCTAACATGAAAAAAAAAATCGCCTAAATGAAAGAAAATCACCAAAATGAAAAAAACCCAAAATGAAAAAAAAATCGCCAAAATGAAAAAAAATCCCCAAAATGAAAAAAAATCGCCAAAATGAAAAAAATCTCCAAAATAAAAAAAGCCCTAAAAACAGAAAAAAATCGCCAAAATGAAAAAACCCCAAAACAGGCAAAAATCGCCAAAATGAAAAAAATCGCCAAAATGAAAAAAATCTCCAAAATGAAGAAAAAGCCCCAAAAACAGAAAAAAATCGCCAAAATTAAAAAAAATCGCCAAAATGAAAAAAAAAATCGCCAAAACGAAAAAAACCCCAAAAAACAGAAAAAATTCGCCAAAATGAAAAAAAATCGCCAAAATGAAAAAAAAACCCCAAAATGAAAAAAAAATCGCCAAAATGAAAAAAATCTCCAAAATAAAAAAACCCCAAAAAACAGAAAAAAAACGCTTAAATGAAAAAAGCCCAAAAACAGGAAAAAATCGCCAAAATTAAAAAAAATCGCCAAACTGAAAAAAATCTTCAAAATGAAAATAAGCTCCAAAAACAGAAAAAATCGCCAAAATGAAAAAAAACCGAAACTGAAAAAAAACTTCAAAAAAGCAAAAAAGCCACATTAAAAAGTGCTCAGAACCGAATGTACGGAGTCAAAGTCGCGCGAGTCAAAGTCGCACTTTACTGAATTTTTTAATATTAAAAGAATTAAATGAAACTAAGTTATTTCTTATTTAGTTTTTGCTTCGTTCACTTAACATATTTTATGTATTTTTTAAAGAACTAGATTGGTATAAGGAATTAAAAAAAAATCCTAAATTATGATTCCAGGGTTGGAAAACTTACACTTTTTGTGTTATGCAAAATTAAATAGTTCTAAAAATGTTTTTCTTTTCCTTTATAAATTGAATATATTTTATGCTTCTGAAAGAAAAAATTGGCCTATAAAATTATAAAAATGAAAACCAAGGCTCCAGAGATGGAAACTTTGAACTTTTTTTGATAATAGAGTAACTAAATAAAACTAAGTTTTTTCTTTTTTCCTTTTTTCTTTGTTCACTTAACATATTTTATGTATTTTTAAAGAACTAGATTGGTATAAGGAATTAGAAAAATCCTAAATTATGATTCCAGGGTTGAAAAACTTGCACTTTTTGTGTTATGTAAAATTAAATAGTTCTAAAAATTTTTTTTCTTTTCCTTTATAAATTGAATATATTTTATTCTTCTGAAAAAAAAGTTTGGCGTATAAAACTTGAAAAATGAAAAGTACAGCTCCAAAGATGGAAACTTTGATTTTTTTTTAATATTATAGTATAAAATTATTTTTTTTTATTTCTTTGTTCACTTAACACACTTTATTAATTTTTTAAATCAGAAAAATCTAAAAGTTTGATTCCAGGGTTGCTAAATTTATTGTTTTTTTTACAAAAGTAACTAGGTCAAGTTAGTTTTTTCTTTTTGTTTACAAGTTTTATATACTTTATGACTTAGAATGAAATAGTTTGGCGTAGAAATTAGAAAAATAAAAGACATAGCTCCAGAGCTAGAAAACTAAAATTTTTTCTGGTATATAAAACTAATTATTACTTTGGTAATTACATATATTCTATTATTTATAAAGAAACTCAGAAAAATGGTTCCAGGGTTGGAGCTTAAAAAAAGTTTCGGTAAAAAAATAACCAAAAATATTTTTTTTCAGTTAAACAGATTTCATGTTTTAGGAAAATCATTACTGTAGATTTTTTATACATGTTTAATTTTTTTATGGATATCTAATCTAATTGAAGGTTTGTGCTTATTGTGCTCTCAGCATAATAACTATTAATTTTTAGTAAATGGAGATAAAACTAAAATTTATCGCTAAAGACATAAAGGACATGTTCGTTTCATTTTCCTGATACCTTTCCTTTCTGCTGAACAAATTTCAAACAAATCCTGTAGGAATAAAACGTTTACATAATACCACGATGTATACCATTTGCAATGGGAAATTTAAATCAAGACACTAAGCACTTTTGCAACATCAATGAAATATAAAACAAGTTAGTTTACTTGGTATGGAGGAGCAATACTAAGACTATTTTAGAGTTATTAAATAGCAGCACGGTGTTTGAACATCTCGAGAGCGAGTAAACAAGCCCCAATATTTTGGTAATTTATTGACGTGACATCGACTGAAATAAGAGTGAATGTAAAATATATCTTAACCACAGAGTGTAGAGTAAAATATTCAAATATTGCTAATATCGAAAATAAAATAATTGAATCAAATTCTTTATTCGAGAAATACTGAAAGGCCACTAACTATTAATTGCTTTAGAGAAAAAAATTATAAATTTTTTCACAAAACAAATATGTATGTATGTGTCTGTATACTATATATATGTACGCACGTTGGTAAAGGGTATATAAGATTCGGCACAGCCGAATATAGCACTCTTACTTGTTTATGTAAATATTTAATGACACCACGCATTTCTAATTTTTCCATTGTTAAAAAATCGCGGATGCGTCTTTTGTGAAGGAGTTGCCAGATCGAAACAAAATTTAACATGTGTTCATAGCAGAGATGGAAGTTTCCAAAACACTTAACTTTTTTCTGTTTATACCGCGCTTTTTGTGCTAGGCTAAGAAGTTTCCGAACCGCCCTCGTAGTATCCGACAGCCTTCGGCCTAAATTGATATTTGTGCACACATAGGACCTGTTTGTCTAAATGCAAACGAACGTTTCGATCGAACATTTATATTAAAGACAAAAACCAAAAAACTCAAATTTGTTGTTGTTTTTAATTTAATGTTCGATCGAAACGTTCGTTCGCATTTAGACAAACAGGCTCATAGTATTGCTTTCTTGTTCACACCATAGCCCAATTAGGGGGTTTCGTTACTTTAACACCTCAAGTTGAATTAATTAAAGTCAAAATAAGTGAAGGGATAAAAAATAAATTAGAAATAGTTATATAAAAAAATATGGACTTGAAATATATGCAACAAATCTTATCAATAGTTTATATTTCTAACAACGAAAACTTAGAAACTGAATATTCCACAAACGAAATAGCCGCATTTAAATGCGCAGCAATAACTTCTGCTGACATGGAATGTTCATTTTTATTACATAAAAGTTTTACCTTTGACAATTTAAAAAAACATTTATTCATTCATGTACGTAAATATAAGTTCGACTGCACTTTATTTTGTATTCCATATGATTTGATAAAATATTTGTTAAGAAAGCATTGAAGCTGAGCTTTTTATGTTTTTTAAGTTTTTAATGGCAAAATGTTTGCTAAGAAAGCAATGAAGCAGATTTTTTCAAGTTTTTAATGTTCATTTTAAAATTCATTTATTTTTTAGATCGAAATCTGTCAGCACGTCTTAAAGAATCCTATACGTTTAGTGCAAAACTCCACAACAGACGTTGTTTGGTTGCATCGTCTTAAAAAACTTCTCGATTTGTGTATCATACAATTAACAACTGTCCAGCAAACTTCGCAGGCCATACCACTGAGAATGCTGGAAACATTTACGGCTGAATCATCTATAGAACGTTATGTGGAAAACGAACAATTAATACAAACATATTTGAATCATATATTTCGTTATTTAGTAGATCAAGATTATTACAAACGTCTGCGTAATTTATTGGAGTTAAAATGTCCACCATTGGATGGTGAGACCCTTCATCCACCAAATCCATTCTCAGAGACTATATTGCAATTAATGCTTAGACCATTATTGTTAGCCAATAAAGCGGCATTTGGTATTTCCTACGGCAATATCGTTTGTCAATCTTTTACGAAGTACATATTGGCAATGCCATTTACCGACTGTGTACGTTATTTTTTAATACCTAGCTTTTCTGAATGCTCCGAATTCCCCTTCGTATATTTACTGAAGACATTACAGCGATGTACTCGATCAGAACTGCCTGAAAAAATGCAAGTTGATAGTAGTCCGGTGGTTACGTTTACCGGTGCTTCAGCTGCTGAAAGTCTTAATAGTTCAACAAATTCCGATTCGTCTTCCGGGATAAAAGAATATACTTATGTGAAAAGTCAGGAACCAACAACGATATTTAGTACATTTTTATTACATTCTCTATTGATGTTGGATCGGAAACAATTGAGTAAGTTTTTGAATGATTTTTAAAAGCGAATTAATTTTTTGTTTGTTTTGCAATATTCTTAGGCTCCCTTCATGCCAAATCACTGTTAGGAGATTATATAAAAGTTATTGCTGAAGTATCTCCAAAGATTTTACAATTACCGAAATCGTCTTTAAAGCACGGCAGTCATCATCAATGTCATCATGCTCTTGCTGGAGAACTCTCATCGTCTGAAGATGAAAGCGATGATGAAGATGATCGGGTTAAAAATAATCGCACTATACAATCTATGGATACAATGGATGTCGCTTGTTCGATACCCTTATCGGATAAAGAAAAAGAAAGCCTTTTGGAATGTGTAGAACTGTTAAATCAAGGCGAACGTGTACACTGCATATTAGATCATATAGAGGAATATCTGAAAGATGAAGCCGTACTCTATGGGCTTTGCGAAATTTGTCATAATTTAATGATTTATAACAAAATGGCCATGTTCGAATATAAGTAAGTTCAGTTGGAATTTTCAAATTGGCTTCATAAACGATTTGCATTTTATTTTTTAAAGGCTTTTATATACTTTGGCTTTCATGCCAAACTTTATACGTGCCGTTTGGTTTACTTTGATATCACAATCGAAACAACAGGGTTTCAATGCACCACTGACATTGATTTCTAAAGGAGTTGTTCGTAAGTATTAGACACTTCATCATACATGGTTTGAGTTGTTAATAGTTGTTAATTAAATTTACAGCAAAGCACACTGGTGCTGAATCATTTGTGCCTTTGTTGGCCACATTTTGTATGCTCTTCGGACGTCTTTTACCCACGCTGCATGATGTAGAGTTTTGTGATGACAAACTTTTAATAGAGAAACCGCTACAGTTAGCTCTACATGTGCGCCTTATGCCGTTTTCATTGGCAGAAATAGTGCAATTATCAAAGACTTTAAAAGAAGTTTCATTGGGTTTAGTGGAATTGGCTTTTCCTGAAACACGTTCAAATCTTAATCAACATTATCGCTTTGTTTTGGGTCGTTCTGATTCAGATGACAAAAAGATCAAGCAACAAAAGCAAATATGGTCGAATCTTTTGAAAGTAGTTGTGTTTGTACTTAATCAAATACACACCCGCGACTTAAGATTGGGTTTCTGTCCGGAGTCCCATTGGACGGTAACACGACTGGATTTGCCCCTTGATCGTCCGGCTGATTTACCCTTAACTCGCGGCAGCCGCACACGGGGCATTAGACCATTTCAACCCATACGCGATTTTACACGCGAAGACTTTGAAAATGGACCTCCTATGTCAACGAAACAAATACGTTCGATAACTATTTTAAGAGAAATTCCTTTTGTCGTGGCTTTCAGTAAACGCGTGGGTATTTTACAGGGCCTCGTAGCAGCTGACAAAATGCGTATTCAAGGCCATTTACAGGCGTTTCTGCAGGGACCCTCTATAACATTGACTGTACGTAGAACACATCTGTATGAAGATGCCTATGATAAACTGAGACCAGAAAATGGTGGGTGCAACTATTTATTTCGTATTTATAATATAAGAAGAGAATTTTAAATGCATATTATTTTGTTGCAGAACCTGATTTACGATTGAAATTCCGTGTTCAATTTGTTTCATCATTGGGTTTGGATGAGGCGGGCATTGATGGTGGCGGCGTTTTTCGGGAATTTTTATCGGAATTGATCAAAACTGCATTTGATCCTAACAGAGGATTCTTCATGTAAGTGTAGAACTTGTAGAAGACAAATGATATTAATTTTGAATATCAGACCTACTGAATCGGTTTGATGCAATTGAAAATAATAGCGGTATTCACGGTTGGGTGTTGTAGATCTTTTACATATTGTAGATTTGTTAAATCGTGGCAAATTTAAAACGCGGCAACAATAAAATGCATAAATTTTTATTTAACTATGCCTACACCATCTACTATACTAAAAACTGTGGTAGATGTTGTAGCTGAATTTAGGTGCGTTTGAATTTTTGTGCACCTACATTTTATAAAATCTAATCATTTCTAAGTATTGTATGTTAACATATTTTCAATAATATTCCAAACAGTTAACAGTTACAGTTATTGTGTAATTATAGCATAAGTATATTATTGCCGTATATGATATTATTAAAATAACTTAGCATAATCTTATACATAGTAACAAAATCATAATGATAATTGTGCAAACAGAGATCAATACCTGGTTCCTGGTACCATATATATACGTATATTGTGCGAAAACCAAGCAACCTATACTTTTTTTGTATGTATGTAGTTCACAATAAAGTGGTATAATTCCTACACATGTTGTTTATTTAAAAAAAACCCAAAATTTTATACAGAATAATATATATAAATATCTGAAATAAAAATGGAAAATTCTGAAATACAATTGGAAGTTTCTGAAATGTAATTTGAAAATTCGGAAATGCAATTAGAAATTTCTAAAAAACAATTAGAAATTTCTGAAAAGCAATTAGAAATTTCTGAAAAGCAATTAGAATTTTCTGAAATGCAATTAGAAAATTCTGAAACATAATTGGAAACTTCTGAAACATACATATTTAGAAATTTCTGAAATATAAATAGAAATTTCTGAAATATAATTAGAAACTTCTGAACGATACTTAGAAACTTCTGAAACATATTTAGAAATTTCTGAAATATAATTAGAAACTTCTGAACTATAATTAGAAACTTCTGAAACATATTTAGAAATTTCTGAAATATAATTAGAAACTTCTGAAATACAACTGGAAATGGTGTAGTTAGATCATGGTCCCATGTAATGCAATCATTGATCATATCGTTTTCAAACAAGCATTCAATGTTGCACAATAAGTATTCGTGTTTAAACGATTATGATCGTAGTCTACAACTATTCTATATGGAGCAGATTTGGGGTTAGTCCGGTGTAATGCAAAGTTAGACCATTTAGTCCAACCCTAGGACATCAACCTCCTTTTTTCATACATTTGGAGTAGTTTTGGAGTATTCCTACTCCTCTTTGGAGTATTTACATACATGTATGGAGTAGTCGCATTATCTGCAGGGAATATACAAAACTGTACACACATATGTACATATCGTCGGGTACCCAGCTCAAATTACTGCTTCCTAGAAACGTTTTTGTAAGGGAGACAATGTTAGAGAATCACTTGCTGTTGCTGACATTTCATGTGTCCCGTGTGCCAAAAAAACAGCGTAACCACTAATTACGACTACTAATGAAAAACTGTTTGATTCAGACACTTATTTATTAAGTTAAACAGTTTCATACATAGCTAATAGAGAATTTTATAGAATCCAACACGATTGGAAACTGTTTACATCAATAAATACACGTCTCAATCAAACAGTTTTTCATTAGTAATTAGTGGTTACGCTTTTTTGGGCACATGAAAAACAGATGTAAACCCGGCTTATAATAAACAGATATGAGATGTTTTCATCCTTATATTATTATATGATACATATTTGGTCCAAATGTAATGAAGCTATATAATCTACAGATCTTACTTCTAAGTAAGCACCAAAGTAAGCATGAAAGTACACCAAAGGTTAAAAGGAACCCTCTTGTTTTCGCTACGCTGTCCGTCTGTCCGTCACAGGATGTTTTCTCGAGAACCGTGAGAGCTACGGACATGAAATTTGGACAGAATATGTAGAACTTTAAGCGCTACAACAACAATTATATGACAGTTAAAAATTAAAGGGTGTTCCAAAACGGACAACGAAAAATTTTAAAATCTCAACTAATACACATATATACAATTATATATACCCACTTGAAATTTGCAAAGATAGTGTATTTTTATACAGACTACAAGAAATTAAAAAAAAAAAAATCAAAATGAAAGGGTATTCCATCAGTTAAAGTAGTTTTGAATTCTATTTTAAATTCTTTTCCGAATTTTATTTTTAAAATTCCGAAAACGATTTTTAAAACGAACGAAAGAAACAAAATAGCATTTGCGAGCAGAATTGTTTCCTACCCTGCAGGATTCTAATTGCAATACGAGGCAACTTCATCAGCATCTGGTTACTAATTCGATCAATACCCGGAGCTTTCTTTGGGTTGAGGTCAGCAATTAGTTTTTCACAAAAGTAAATTTTTAATTTGCTGCTACGAGTATAAACTATGATAGTAAACTCAACCTCTAGTTAGTTGCAGCAACTGATAGAAAGTGTTTATTTTAACCTTAATATAGAACGACAATTTTTTAGTTGCCAATACCAAAAGTTGGTAGTAGAATCCAATTCACAATATTTTATTCGGTTGTGTTAACCAATCAGTTAATTAGTCATGACAAAAACATACGCTCGGTTGATGCAATCAATTTAAGAATTGTGAGAATCATATGGCAATAAATTTGGATTGTTTTTTGGAAATATAGTTTGTGTAAATGATATTTTATTGGACTAACCATTTTCCAACCAATCTTTTTTCTGGGTGTATTTAGATGCTGGTGTGACATCAAGACCTTCCAGATAATTTTTAAGGGATGCAGTTTTTTCAAATGCAAGCAACTCTTGCAGTCGTTTAGTGCACTCTTTAAATCTGATTTTATATTGGATTGATCTGTTCTGTTGCCATTCCCTTTTAGCTGTTCTTTTTTCACATACGAGACGTTCCATATCAGTTGAATAAATTCTATTAAAGCCAGTCTGCGGATAGGATGTAGTGGCATGTTCAGCAGCCTGTTTAATATTTTTGACAAGATTGGCAATGTTAAATTCAATATCGTCGGATGTTCTTAGCTTAATGTTTTCCGTACAATGACTAAAAAAATATGCCCACCAAAAAAAAAAAATAATAAATTGACTATCAAATTATTTTGTCGTTTTACAGAAAAAAATGATTTTCATATTTGAATACGTTGATTCAATAAAAAAAATCTTTTGAATTTTCTGTGATGACGATTTTTGCAATATTTATAAATAAAATTTTAAGCACGTTTATTGAAAATAAAGTCAATAAAACGATTTAACGAATAAAAGAAAAAAATTGTTGGCTGAAATTTTATTTTCAGTGATATTTTTTTAGTGTGTGTGTGTGTGTGTGTGTATGAATGTCGCATTTTTCAAGCCCTTTTTGTTTGTTTTTGCTTGGCTGCGATTAAAACTAAATGTGTTTGGGATAGATCTCGCAATAATTGGTCTCTCTCGTGCTTGTTGTCAAAAAAAAAAAAAAAAAACACTCATCCACTGACACGATTCGACACTGTCGTGAAAAAACCCTCAAACTTCGTTCTTATTTGGCTTGCTCTTCGCTCAACCAACGACCGTTTTTGTTCGATCGGGCTTTATTTCGTAAAATCTCGGCAAACGGTCTTTTGAGCATGTATGTATGTGTTTTGGGAGTGTGGATATGTAAACATTTACATACATGAAGATTAATTTTGTTTTTGTTGTATACATACATATGTATCTGTCTTTTATTAACCGACTTCAAAAAAAGAAGGAGGTTAACAATTCGTCTCTATATTTTTTTTTTAGGTGTGTAGGTTCATAACTCGGTGCATTTTAGACCGATTGTAAATTTTTTTTTGTTGTCTGAGAGGGTATAGCTTCCCATTGGTCCCATTTGAAAAAAGTGGGTGAGGTCACGCCCACAATTTTTTAAATTTGTTTTTGTGATCTACTCATTTGATTGCTGCGAAACCTAGCAAACATCTTTGGTTTTTGTAATTACAAAATTTTTAAGTTCAAAAAATGGGCGGGGCTATGCCCATTAAAATGTATTATAACATTACATGTGGTTCTACCTAACCGATTTTTACGAAACTTAGCACACACCTTGAACTCTAAAATAGACACAATATAGACACGCCCATTAAAATTCTATATTATATATCACAGGGTTCTATTTCACCGATTTCTACGAAACTTGGCACACACCCTAATAGAGATCGACCGAAGGCGTTTTTTTGGCCGAAGCCGAAGCCGAACTTCGACTAAAATCCTAAACTTCGGCCAAAACCGAAGCCGAATGTTTTAAATTTTAAAAATAATACTTACGTTTTATATGAATTAAGAAAAAAGTTTGATTTTTTGAGAGCACTGAAATAGCTGTAATATCTATTGGATACATAACAAGAAAAATAAAACTTTTTTGCAATTTCTAGATTGCTTTTTGATATGATCACTCACAAGAACGTCCAAGTAAAAGAAAATAGAAAGCAACAGGGTTGTATTTCAAAGCAACCCTTTCAAAACGTTAAACACAATAGAAACTGTCGGCGAGCAACGACCAAACATAATTTTATTTTTCAAGCTTGGAATGAAAAATATTCGGCTCCGGCTAATCGGCCGATTTTTGCCATAGGCCGAATGTTGGCCGATTACCAATTTTGGCCGAAGGCCGAAGCCGATTAATCGGTCGAACTCTACAACCTAAGCTTCAATAAAGGCACAAAATTGCGTTCAAAAAAGTGGGCGGGGCACGCCTATTAAATTTTAGTACAATAGTTCATGTGCTTGTACTTAACCAATATTTACGAAACTTGGTACACACCTTGAACTCTTAAAAATACACAATCTTGTTAAAAAAAAGGGGCGTAGCCACGCCCCATAAAATTTAATACTTAATTTCACGTGGTTTTACTTTATCGATCTGTACGAAACTTGGCACACACCTTAAACTCTTAAAAATACACAATCTTGTTTTAAAAACTTTTTTGAATTGACCAGAGCTCAAAAGTATGCACTAAAAAGCTACAAATAAAACTTAAAAAAAAATTTTACCGACTTCAAAAATAAGCTCTAAAAAGCTACAAATAATATCGATCTAGTTAAATAAAAGATTTTAAATATATTTTACCTACAGTCCCGTTTGAAGTTGGTGCCAGTAATACTGGTACTAATCACATAAGAACATGCCCGGTAAAAAAACTGCAAGTAATTTTTATGTACATACATATGTTGTGCTTAGTTACCAATATTGCTGGCACCAACTTCAAACGGCATTGTAGGTAAAATATATTTAAAATCTTTTATTTAACTAGATCTATATTATTTTTAAAAGTTTTATTTTACATTTACACTTTGTTGACAAATAGTTTGATTTACATATATTTTTATTATTATACCCTTTACCAACAAAAATGGTAAAAGGGTATATATAGTTTTGTCATTCCGTTTGTAATTTCTATAATATCAATAAGCGATCCATAAAATATATATATTCTGGATCCTTATGCATAGGGAAGACGAATAAGCGATGTCCGTCTGTCCGTCTGTCTGTACGTGAAATCGGTTTTCCGAAGCTCCCAGAAGAGCTAGAGACTTCGTTCTTGGACTGGTGTGTCAGAAATTTTCCAAAATAGATTGGTATTGAAATTCAGCAAAATCGGGCAGACGATTGCAGAGCTGGAAAACTTAAACTTCATTTTGCCATATAAAAGTAACTCCCGAAAACAAATTTTTATTTTTTTTTAATAAATGTACATATTTTACACTTCAGTACGACTAAAATTGGAACTTTAAATAAAAAAAATACAAAAAAATTAAAAAGACGTTTCCAGGGTTGGAAAACTTTAACTTTTTGTGCTATGTAAAATTAACTATGTCTAAAACTATATTAGTATTTTCTCGAGAACCGTAAGAGCTAGAGACCTGAAATTTGGACACAGTATGTAGACCTTTGGCCGCTACAACAACAAATACATGATAATTGGAAATTAAAGGGTGTTCCAAAACGAGCAACGAAAAATTTTAAAATCCCATGTAGTATATATACAATTGTACATTTGAAATTTGTAAGGTTAGTGTATTTTTATACAGACTACAAAAATTAACACAAAAATTTAAAAAAATTTAAATTAAAGGGTGTTCCATCAGTTAATGCAATTTTGACTATGTAATTTTGACAATTTGCTGTATCTTGGAAACCGTAAGAGCAAAACTCTTGAAATTTTCAAAAACGGTAAAACTGAAAAAATAAAACATTATAAGATCGCCAAACCGAAAAAAATCGCCAAAAACAAGAAAAAATCGCCAAAACGAAAAAAAGCACCAAATTAAAAAAAATTCTAAGACTAAAATAAATCGCAAAAAAAAACGGAAAAATTGCTAAAATGAAAACAAAAATCGCCAAAATGAAAGAAAATCACCAAAATGAAAATCGCCATAATGAAAAAAATCACCAAAACGAAAAAAACCCTAAAAAACAGAAAAAAACCGCCAAAATGAAAAAAAAATCGCCAAAATGAAAAAAACCCCAAAAACAGAAAAAAATCGCCAAAATGAAAAAAAGCCAAAAACAGAAAAAAATCGCCAAAACGAAAAAAAGCACCAAATTAAAAAAAAATTTCTAAAACTAAAATAAATCGCAAAAAAACGGAAAAATTGCTAAAATGAAAAACAAATCGCCAAAACGAAAAAAACCTAAAAAACAGAAAAAAATCGCCAAACTGAAAAAAAAATCGCCAAAAAAAGAAAAAACCTAAAAAACAGAAAAAAAATCGCCAAAACGAAAAAAAGCACCAAATTAAAAAAAAAATTCTAAGACTAAAATAAATCGCACAAAAACGGAAAAATTGCTAAAATGAAAACAAAAATCGCCAAAATGAAAGAAAATCGCCAAAATGAAAAAAAATCGCCAAAATGAAAAAAATCACCAAAACGAAGAAAAAACCTAAAAACAGAAAAAATCGCCAAAATGATAAAAAAAATCGCCAAAATGATAAAAAAAATCGCCAAAATGAAAAAAAATCACCAAAACGAATAAAACCCCAAAAAACAGAAAAAAATCGCCAAAATGAAAAAAAGCACTAAATTAAAAGAAAATTTCTAAGACTAAAATAAATCGCAAAAAAACGAAAAAATTGCTAAAATGAAATAAAAATCGCCAAAATGAAAAATATCGCTAAAACGAAAAAAAACCTAAAAAACAGAAAAAAATCGCCAAAATGAAAAAAAAAATCGCCAAAAAAAAGAAAAAAAATCGCCAAAACGAAAAGAAAACTAAACAACAGAAAAAAAATCGCCAAAATGAAAAAAAATCGCCAAAATGAAAAAAAATCGCCAAAATGAAAAAAATCACCAAAACGAAAAAAAAACATAAAAAAAGAGAAAAAAATTGCCAAAATGAAAAAAAATCGCCAAAATGAAAAAAATCACCAAAATGAAAAAAAAACAAAAAAATCGCAAAAAAAAACCCAAAAAACAGAAAAAATCGTCAAAATGAGAAATATCTCCAAAATGAAGAAAAGCCCAACAACAGAAAAAAATCGCCAAAATGAAAAAAACCTCCAAAAACAGACAAAATCGCCAAAACGAGAAAAAAGCGACAAAACTGAAAAAATCGTTTTAACTGAAAAAAACTTCAAAAAAGCAAAAAACCTTCCTTTCGTGCGCGATTCAAAGTCGCACTTAACTGATTTTTTTAATATTAAAGGAATTAAATGAAACTAAGTTTTTGCTTATTTCGTTCTTGCTTTTTTCACTTAACATATTTTATGTATTTTTTAAAGAACTAGATTGGTATCAATAATTAGAAAAATCCAAAATTATGACTCCAGGGTTGGAAAACTTACACTTTTTGTGTTATGTAAAATTAAATAGGTCTAAAAATTTTTTTCTTTTTCTTTATAAATTGAATATATTTTATGCTTCTGAAAGAAAAGTTTGGTGTATGAAATTTGAAAAATGAAAATTATAGCTCCAAAGATGGAAACTTTAAAAAATGATAAATTTTTTCACAAAACAAATATGTATGTACGTGTCTGTATACTATATATATGTACGTACGTTAGTAAAGGGTATATAAGATTCGGCACAGCCGAATATAGCACTCTTACTTGTTATTTATTATTATCTACTCCCTTCCTCTTTAATGCTTTGCCTGTGACGAAATATTTATGGCAACAACATAAAGCAAACGCAACAATAAAAATAAATTCAGTAAAGTGTGACTTTGACTCGCGCACGAAGGGTTCCGTACGTTGGGATTTGATCATTTTTTTTAATACAGCGTTTTTTAAGTTTTTGACGTTGTTTCAGCTGAAATAATTTTTTTTTTGTTTATTTTTCGCCTTTTTCTCGTTTTGGCGATTATTTTAATTTTGGCGATTTTTTTTCATTTTGGGGTTTTTTTTCATTTTGGGGATTTTATCATTTTGGCAATTTTTTTCATTTTGGTGATTTTTTTCATTTTGGCGATTTTTTCATTTTGGCGATTTTTTCATTTTGGCGATTTTTAATTTTTCGCGATTTTTCCGGTTTTTCGCGATTTATTTTCTCTTTAGAATTTTTTTAATTTGGCATTTTTTTTCGTTTTGGCGATTTTTTTTTGTTTTGGCGATTTTGTAATTTTGGGATTTTTTGTTTTACCGTTTTTGAAAATTTCGAGAAGTTTGCTCTTACGGTTTCCAAGATACAGCAAGTTGTCAAAATTACATAGTCAAAATTACATTAACTGATGGTACAACCTTTAATAATTTTTTTTTAATTTTAGTGTTAATTGTTGTAGTCTGTATAAAAATACACTAACCTTACAAATTTCAAGTGTATATACATACAATTGTATGTATATTACATGGGATTATAAAATTTTTCGTTGCCCGTTTTGGAACACCCTTTAATTTCCAACTCTCATGTATTTGTTGTTGTAGGGGCAAAAATTCTACACACTGTGTCCAAATTTCAGGCCCGTACCTCTTACGGTTCTCGAGAAAATACGCTGTGACAGACGGACGGACGGACAGACGGACAGCGTAGCGAAAACAATAGGGTTTCTTTTCACCTTTGGTGTACGAAACCGTAATAACACTTTGCTTGTTTTACTCACTTACTGACCTTTAGTCAGTGTTGCCATAAGATGTAAGAGGAAAAGTTATTCTTCGAAGAAGAATATGAAAATATAAAACTCGTTTTAGACAAAATTTCATTCAACCAACACCAGTGGCCAGTGTGCGCAGATGTGAACTTTTTACGCACTAAAAAAAGAGAAAAATAAATAGTCAAATATCATTTAATTTTGTTGCATAGTGTAATTTAAGTTCTTTTTTTTTCTTAAACCAGTAAAAGAAACTATAACGTCCCTTTTCACAATGTATGATTAAGAGTTAACGTGAACTTTAACTGACAGTTCTTCATATAAAACTTGTAGTTAAAGTCCCTGTTAGCTTTTAATCGTAGATTGTGAAAAGGACTGTAACTGTTATTATTTAATGTATGTATATAATATTCATATGTATAAAGGAACTGTTATTTATTAATACTTATTGGTACTGCTGATCGGTTATTTGGTTTCAGATTTTCGTATTCAATATTGCAAATATTTCCAATTTTATAACGTTTTTTTTCCTCAATTGACTATTTTCGCAAATAAACTGAGTTTTTGTCGAAATTGGCTCTTAATTCGAAATTAATTTAAAACATTTAAATCTCGAAAAACGTTATTAAAAATATCATAAAATTATTATCTGTGCTCTTAACGTGTTACTTTTTTATTTAATCTATTCAGGGTCACTACTGACAATAAACTTTACCCCAATCCAAATGTCGGCGATTTGATACCAGATTTTGAAAAACACTACTACTTTGTTGGTCGCATACTTGGGAAAGCCATCTATGAAAATCTATTAGTTGAATTGCCCTTAGCGGAATTTTTTCTAACAAAACTGGCCGGTAAATATGCAGATGTTGACATACATCAATTGGCTTCCTTGGATCCAGAACTGTATAAAAATCTATTGTATTTAAAAGACTATGGAGGGGATGTTAGTGAATTAAATTTAGATTTTACCGTTGCCAGTAGTTCATTAGGTCAAACGCAAGTGATTGAATTGAAACCGCAGGGTCAAACAATACCGGTGACAAATTCAAACCGTATTGAATATTTGCAACTTATGGCCGATTATAAATTAAACGTGCAAATACGACAGCACTGCATAGCCTTTCGCAAAGGTCTTTCTAATGTTTTGCCCGTAGAATGGCTGTACATGTTTAGCAATAAGGAATTACAAATTTTGATTTCCGGTGCTGAAATACCTATAGATTTGGAAGATCTTAAAAAGCATTGCAAATATGGTGGAGAATATAGTCCAGAACACCCTTCGATAGTTGCGTTTTGGTCTGCATTGGACAGTTTCGATGATCTGCAGAAAAGACAATTGTTGAAGTTTGTGACGAGTTGTTCAAGGCCTCCGCTATTGGGTTTTAAGGTAATTATTTGCTAATACTTTTTTTTTACATACATACATAGAAATATACATAAAATTCAATGACAAATTAAAATTTTCCAACTGTAGGATCTGGATCCTCCCTTCTTCATACAAAACGCTGGTGACATGGAACGTTTACCCACGGCTAGTACTTGTACAAATCTATTAAAATTGCCTCCTTTTAAGACCGTCGAACAAATGCGTGAGAAGCTGCTTTATGCCATACAGTCTGGTGTGGGTTTCGAATTAAGTTAAATAATATTTTAAAAATTATATGTTCTTCATTCCTAACTTCCTTACCTTATTTAGCTTTTCATTCGTAAACTGCAATAATTGCAAACAAAGCAAAGCATCGTTTTACATGTTTTCTTTTATATTAAAAATGTATTCTATTTTCCTAGTTGTATATATAAGGAAAATAAATGTGCTAAAACATTACATTATTGCAAAAGCATTAACATATACCACTTGAATTCTCAAAATTAAATTTGAACATGTATAATTTATAAAATATTTACATACATACATATATGACCAGACATGTTTAAAAATGAAGAGATTTTAAACTCCTTTTTCTAAAATTCATATCAAACAATTACAATTTGATTCGAATTAATCAAACAAATATAATCTTTGATTCGACTTAATCTTTACATAATTTATTTAAATGGAAAATGTTAAAAATTATAGATACATATGTTTATATAAGAATAAATGTATTAAACATGTACATATGTATGACTTTTTATTCAATTTAATCTTAATTTTAATGCTTGGTTACTATACTTCCTTGTTTATTTGTAAAATTTCTTAATTTGCCAAATTATATTTTTATAAATCAGACGAGGAGCTTCTGTAGAATATAAAAAATCAATATGATTAAATCCGTGTATTTCATTCAACGAATATTTAGTATTTTTCAGATTTTCTGCCAAACGAAAGACATCCTGTGGAAGAGAAGAAACAAGTGTGTTACTTTTGGTAAATGAAAGAAAAATTAATAAAAAATGATTATAGAATCTTAGAGACTGGAGAATTTTGTTGAGTTGCGTTTATTTTTTTTTTTTTTGGGTTTCAAAATTTATGGCTAGCTACCAAGAGCAAAGTGTCAGGTTCTTCAACAAATAGAAGTTTTCTCAAGGTCTCATTCGACCCACGCCTTCACGTAGGAAGTAGAGAATCCTAGAGTCCACTCCTAGAGTATAAATGGTCTCCACCAGTCAAAATCTTCTTAAAATCCGAGTTATATTTGGTTCTCCACCAGGTTCTACAACAAATTCCCAATCAAATCATCCGCTATCCACCATTCGAGTATTATATTTGGTCTCCACCAGGTTCTTCAACAAAATTATATCGTCAGATCAGTATTATGTGTTCCACAAATCAGGTTATTTATCAAGTTCACAGAGTACTCAATTTGGTCTCCATCAGTAAATTATTCCAAAAATTTAAAATGTCAATGTCCAGTATTTATCAACGTTCCAACAAAATCCCTCAAGCGTCAATTCAATCCATAAAAAAGTGTGGTTATACAATTCACAATACAAGCGGCCGAACAGGTCATCATAATGTCACAAATCACGAACAGTTATACATATGAGTATGTACTTAACAAACAAATCGATTGCATATGCCAATGAAGAATTCCAAAAAGAACCGCAATTAATTACGGTTGATCGTGGAAAAAAAACATTAAACAATGCGACAGCCGCAAAATTCTGGAAAGCAAGACAACAACAAAATGCCTGGCCGCATTTAAAAAATAGCTACGACGACGCGAAAAGGTGTTCTCCCACCCAGAGCTAAATTACGACTGTACAATAATTATTAATAAAATTTAGAAATGAAATGAGTTGCGTTTATTTAAAAGACTAAAGGCTCAGTTACCCGACTGTAATGTAAAATAACTGCATCGTAGGAAACAGCTGAAAAGTAGGTTACGTTACATTACATCTCTATAATCATTTTCATTACTTTTCACATAACAAAATCGATCAGTTGTTTCCTACTGGTGCAGTTACTTACATTACAGTCGGCTAAAGGCTCAGTTACCCGACTGTAATGTAAAGTAACTGCAACAGTAAGAAACAGCTGATGTTTAGTATGTTTTTTATAAAAAAAATTAAGTAAAAGAACAAAATATGTATATGCTCTGTGGTAGAAGTATTAAAAAATCAAAACTTGAAACGCACATTTTGCATGCAAACGAGAACTTCAATTTTATTTTTAACATTATACGTCTAGCCACCCCTTAAAATAAGTTTGAACACAAACTTTTTTGTGACGTCATTCTGCCGACGTTATTTCTTATGTTCAGAAATAAAAATTTTCATTCATTCATTCACAACACTCTCCCTGAATAATGAACATCCAAAATTCAAGTATTCGAATTTTCCATGCAATTCAAATTCCAAAAATAATAATGATTAACATCAACATTTCAATTTAAATTCACTAATTCAAACTACAAAAAACAAGTATACTATATTCGGCTGTGCCGAATCTTATATACCCTTTACCAACGCACAGTGGCGTGAATTAAAAAAAAAGTGGTAAAAACTCCGCAACTTTTGAACTAGTTAACCGATTTCGATGAAACCAACTGTTTTGGAAAGTAGAAGTGTTGAAATTTTTAGAAAGCATATTTTGAGGCACCCTGTTGTAAGAAAGGGTAGCTCCAAACAGCCTCAAAGTGGGAAAGTGCGGGTATCGAAATTTTTTCGGAGCTTGTAACTTTTGTAAATAGGGATTTCAATAATTTTTTCAGAGGGACAATCTACGTTAAGAAATAAAAATAAAACATGCTTAGAGTACCATTTTATCTCTTTCAGTTTCCAAGTTATTTGACTTGAAATTTTTTTTTTTAATTTTTGGCCCTGTCTTTTTTTTTGTTAGTACATAACTTCTTTATTACTTAACAAAAATCAGTTTGTTTTATTGTTTTTGAAAGAAAACTTCATTACAATTCATATAAAAAAATTTTTTTTTGATATCTCAAAAATTGTAGCAAGGAATAATTTTGCAATTTGGATGTTTAAAAATTATGAAAAAATTTGGTATATTTTGTGAAAAAAGTATTCTTATTTTTTTTGGAATATTTTAAAAAATTATTAAGTATTTGATAGCTATAACTGAAATAATGACATTAAATGCATCGCAGCTTAAATATATAGCTATTTTACAAGCTACGAATACAAAACCGATACAAATATCAGGTAAAACCATACCCATATTGGAGATGTGCGCGCAGGTACCTTTGTCCTTGTGGGTATATAAATATACTGTGTGTATATAAATTCTTATATTTTATTGTATTTAAGTAAAGAAAGTATTTAATAACAGCTTCAACAGTTCATAAAAAATGTGGATTTGTTTGAGTATCAGATAAAACACGTAAATTGTTACCTGAGGTGTTATATTTGTGTATACATTTTAAGACTGGTATAATGGCAAAGGAATACATATTATATACCGTTGAATAGACAATTATATGTACTATTGTAATAACATAGAAAAAATTAAGAAACATTTGCAGTAAAGAAAATAAGATCAATAATTTAGACAAAAATAAAAAATGTAGAAAATTAAAATTTTTAATCAAAATTGGATTTCGAATATTTCAAAAAGTATTGAAGGTAGGAGAATAATTTTTTTTTCAGTTTGCAAAACTAAATGTATACTATTGATAAAAATTAAAATGATTCCCAATTTATAATTTTATAATACTTTTTTCTTATTGGGAAAAATCGTGTTAGAAAAATTTTAGAATTTTTAGAAAATCTCCCCTCCTGCCTACATTTATGTGTAGGATGTCAAGAGTTTCTTACAGGTTACTTATAACAAATTTATTTATAATAAAAAACCAAAAAATTTACAAAAACGACCGTGCAATTTTTTGCAACATCCGAAAATCGGATTTTTTGAAAAAAATTGCTAGTTTTCGACCAATGCTGAATGTAGGGTGCACCAACAACAATCTCCAAAATTTATTTCACAGCCTTTCTCAATGTCTCCTTTCTCAGAAACAATCAAAGTTTTTATCAAATACTTAATAATTTTTTAAAATATTCCAAAAAAATTAAGAATACTTTTTTTCACAAAATATACCAAATTTGTTCATAATTTTTAAAAATCCAAATTGCAAAATTATTCCTTGCTACAATTTTTGAGATATCAAAAAAAAATTATTTTATATGAATTGTAATGAAGTTTTCATTCCAAAACAATAAAACAAACAGATTTTTGTTAAGTAATAAAGAAGTTATGTACTAACGAATAATAAAAGTCAGGGCCAAAAATTAAAAAATAAATTTTTCAAGTCAAATAACTTTAACCTGTCTTACAACAGGGTGCCTCAAAATATGCTTTCTAAAAATTTCAACACTTCTACTTTCCAAAACAGTTGGTTTCATCGAAATCGGTTAACTAGTTCAAAAGTTGCGGACTTTTTACCACTTTTTTTATACCCTTTACCAACAAAAATGGTAAAAGGGTATATATAGGTTTGTCATTCCGTTTGTAATTTCTATAATATCAATAAGCGACACATAAAATATATATATTCTGGATCCTTATGCATAGGGAAGACGAATAAGCGATGTCCGTCTGTCCGTCTGTCCGTCTGTCCGTCTGTCTGTACGTGAAATCGGTTTTCCGAAGCTCCCAGAAAAGCTAGAGACTTCGTTCTTGGACTGGTGTGTCAGAAATTTTCCAAAATAGATTGGTATTGAAATTCAGCAAAATCGGACAGACGATTGCAGAGCTGGAAAACGTAAACTTCATTTTGCCATATAAAAGTAACTACCGAAAACAAATTTTTATTTTTTTTAATAAATAAACTTATTTTACACATCAGTACGATTAGAACTGGTAGTTTAAATTAAAAAAATATAAAAAAATTAAAAAAACGTTTCCAGGGTTGGAAAACTGTAACTTTTTGTGTTATGTAAAATTAACTATGTCTAAAACTATATTAGTATTTTCTCGAGAACCGTACGAGCTACAGACCTGAAATTTGGACACAGTGTGTAGACCTTTGGCCGCTACAACAACAAATACATGAGAATTGGAAATTAAAGGGTGTTCCAAAACGAGCAACGAAAAATGTTAAAATCCCATGTAATATACATACAATTATATGTATATACACTTTTTATACAGACTACAAAAATTAACACTAAAATTTCCAAAAATTTAAATTAAAGGGTGTTCCATCAGTTAATGCACTTTTGACTATGCAATTTTGACAACTGCTGTATCTTGGAAACCATAAGAGCAAAACTCTTGAAATTTTCAAAAACGGTAAAACAAAAAAATCTAAAAATTACAAAATCGCCAAACTGAAAAAAATCGCCAAAAACAAAAAAAAATCGCCAAAACGAAAAAAAGCACCAAATTAAAAAAAATTTCTAAGACTAAAATAAATCGCATAAAACGAAAAAATTGCTAAAATGAAAAAAAAATCGCCAAAATGAAAAAAAAAATCGCCAAAATGAAAAAAAATCGCCAAAATGAAAAAAAATCGCCAAAATAAAAAAATAATGCCAAAACGAAAAAAAACCTAAAAAACAGAAAAAATCGCCAAACTGAAAAAAAAATCGCCAAAATGAAAAAAATCGCCAAAATTAAATAAATCGCCAAAACGAAAAAAACCCCAAAAAACAGAAAAAAATGAAAAAAAACCAAAAAAAAATCGCCAAACTGAAAAAAAAATCTCCAAACTGAAAAAAAATCTCCAAAATGAAGAAAAGCCCAAAAACAGAAAAAAATCGCCAAAAAGAAAAAAACCTCCAAAAACAGAAAAAAATCGCCGAATGAAAAAATCTTCGAAAAAGCAAAATAGCCTGCCTTTCGTGCGCGATTCAAAGTCGCACTTTACTGAATTTTTTAATATTAAAGGAATTAAATGAAACTAAGTTTTTCCTTATTTCGTTTTTGCTTTGTTCACTTAACATATTTTATGTATTTTTTAAAGAACTAGATTGGTATCAATAATCAGAAAAATCCAAAATTATGACTCCAGGGTTGGAAAACTCACACTTTTTGTGTTATGTAAAATTAAATAGGTCTAAAAATTTTTTCGTTTTCTTTATAAATTGAATATATTTTATGCTTCTGAAAGAAAAGTTTAGCGAATGAAATTTGAAAAATTAAAATTAAAGCTCCCAAGATGAAAACAAATATGTATGTATGTGTCTGTATACTATATATATGTATGTACGTACGTTGGTAAAGGGTATATAAGATTCGGCACAGCCGAATATAGCACTCTTACTTGTTTTAATTCACGTCACTTTGCAACGTACGTACATATACATACATATATAGTATACAGACACATACATACATATTTGTTTTGTGAAAAAATTTATAATTTTCTCTAAAGCAATTAATAGTAAAGTGACCTTTCAGTATTTTTCAATTAAAGAATTTGATTCAATTATTTTATTTTCGATATTAGCAATAGTTGAATATTTCACTCTACACTCTGTGGTTAAGAAATATTTTACATTCACTCTTATTTCAGTCAACATCGACGTCACGTCAATTCAATACCAAAAAATTGAGGCTTGTTTACTCGCTCTCGAGATGTTCAAAAACCGTGCTGCTATTTAATAACTCTAAAATAGTCGTAGTGTTGCACCTACATACCAAGTAAACTAACTTGTTTTACATTTTCCCGTATTTAATAATCATTGATGGTGCAAAACTGCTTAGTGTCTTGATTTAAAGTCCCCATTGCAAATGCTATACATCGTGGTATTATGTAAACGTTTTATTCCTACAGGATTTTTTTGAAATTTGTTCAGCAGAAAGGAAAGGTATCAGGACAATGAAACGGAACATGTCTTTTAATTTATTTTTAGCGATAAATTTTGTTTTTATCTCCATTTACTAAAAATTAATAGTTATTGTGTTGAGAGCCCAATAAGCACAAACCTTCGTTTATACTGCAATTAGATATCCATACAAAATTAAACATGTATAAAAAATCTTGATAAATGATTTTCCCATAACACGAAATATGTTTAAATGGAAGAAAATATTTTTGGTTCTTTGTTTTACCGAAACTTTATTTAATGTCCAACCCTGGAACCATATTTCTGAGTTTTCTGTTCTTAATACTAATTTATTTCTTTCTAAAATATAGAATATATGTAATTACCAAAGTAATAATTAGTTTTATATACCAGAAAAAATTTAAGTTTTCCAGCTCTGGAGCTATGTCCTTTATTTTTCTAATTTCTACGCCAAACTTTTTCATTCTAAGTCATAAAGTATATAAAACTTGTAAACAAAAAGAAAAAACTAACTTGACCTAGTTACTTTTGTAAAAAAACAATAAATTTAGCAACCCTGGAATCAAACTTTTAGATTTTTCTGATTTAAAAAATTAATAAAGTGTGTTAAGTGAACAAAGAAATAAAAAAAATTAATTTTATACTTTAATATTAAAAAAAAATCAAAGTTTCCATCTTTGGAGCTGTAATTTTCATTTTTCAAATTTTATACGCCAAACTTTTCTTTCAGAAGCATAAAATATATTCAATTTATAAAGGAAAAGAAAAACATTTTTAGAACTATTTAATTTTACATAACACAAAAAGTGTAAGTTTTCCAACCCTGGAATCATAATTTAGGATTTTTCTAATTCCTTATACCAATCTAGTTCTATAAAAAAATATATAAAATATGTTAAGTGAACGAAGCAAAAACTAAATAAGAAAAAACTTAGTTTCATTTAATTCCTTTAATATTAAAAAATTCAGTAAAGTGCGACTTTGACTCGCGAACGAAGGGTTCCGTACATTCGGTTCTGAGCACTTTTTAATGTGGCTTTTTGAAGTTTTTTTTCGGTTTAAACGATTTTTCAGTTTTGTCGCTTTTTTCTCATTTTGGCGATTTTTTCTGTTTTTCTCGGTTTTTTCATTTTGGCGATTTTTTTCTGTTTTTGGGGCTTATTTTCATTTTGAAGATTTTTTTCATTTTGGCGATTCTTTTTCCTTTTTGGCGAATTTTTTCCTATTTTAGGGGTTTTTTCATTTTGGCGATTTTTTTTCATTTTGGCGATTTTTTCCTGTTTTTAAGATTTTTTTGGTTTTGGCGATTTTTTTCTGTTTTTTGGGGTTTTTTTTTGTTTTGGCGATTTTTTTTCATTTTGGCGATTTTTTTTCATTTTGGCGATTTTTTTTCTGTTTTGGGGCTTTTTTTCATTTTGGAGATTTTTTCTGTTTTTTGGGGTTTTTTTCGTTTTGGCGATTTTTTTCATTTTGGCGATTTTTTTTCATTTTGGCGATTTTTTTATTGTTTTTGGGCTTTTTTTCAGTTTGGCGATTTTTTTCTGTTTTTGGGGCTTTTTTCATTTTGGAGATTTTTTTCATTTAGTCGATTTTTTTTCATTTTGGCGATTTTTGCCTATTTTGGGGTTTTTTTCATTTTGGCGATATTTTTTGTTTTTGGGGCTTTTTTTCATTTTGGAGATTTTTTTTATTTTGGCAATTTTTTTTTCATTTTGGCGATTTTTTTTCTGTTTTTAGGGATCTTTTTATTTTGAAGATTTTTTTCATTTTGGCGATTTTTTTTTCATTTTGGCGATTCTTTTCATTTTGGCGATTTTTTTTCATTCTGGGTTTTTTTTTCATTTATGATTTTCTTTCATTTTGGCGATTTTTTTTTCATTTTAACAATTTTTCCGGTTATTCCCGATTTATTTTAGTCTTTTTTGTAATTTGGTGCTTTTTCTCGTTTTGGCGATTTTTTTTTTGCTTTTGGCGATTTTTTTCGGTTTGGCGATTTTATAATTTTTTGATTTTTTAGTTTTACCGATTTTGAAAATTTCAAGAGTTTTGCTCTTACGGTTTCCAAGATACAGCAAGTTGTCAAAATTGCATTAACTGATGGTACACCCTTTAAGTTAAATTTTTTTAAATTTTAGTGTTAATTTTTGTAGTCTGTATAAAAATACACTAACTTTACAAATTTCAAGTGTATATACATACATACATACAATTGTATGTATATTACATGGGATTTTAACAATTTTTAAAGTTTTCCAACTCTGGAAACGTCTTTTTAATTTTTTATATTTTTTTAATTTAAAATTCCAATTTCAATCGTACTAAAATGTAAAATAAGTTTATTTATTAAAGTCCAAGAACGAATTCTCTAGCTTTTCTGGGAGCTTCGGAAAACCGATTTCACGTACAGACAGACGGACAGACGGACAGGCGGACATCGCTTATTCGTCTTCCCTATGTATAAGGATCCAGAATATATATATTTTATGGGTCGCTTATTGATATTATAGACATTACAAACGGAATGACAAACAAATAAAGGGTATAAAAATTAAAAAGACGTTTCCAGGGTTGGAAAACTTTAACTTTTTGTGTTATGTAAAATTAACTATGTCTAAAACTATGCAGGGTATTTTCTCGAGAACCGTAAGAGCTACAGATCTGAAATTTGGACACAGTGTGTAGACCTTTGGCCGCTACAATAACAAATACATGAGAATTGGAAATTAAAGGGTGTTCCAAAACGAGCAACGAAAAATGTTTAAATCCCATGTAATATACATACAATTGTATGTATGTATATACACTTGAAATTTGTAAGGTTAGTGTATTTTTATACAGACTACAAAAATTAACACTAAAATTTCAAAAAATTTAAATTAAAGGGGGTTCCATCAGCTAATTCAATTTTGACTATGCAATTTTGACAACTTGCTGTATCTTGGAAACCGTAAGAGCAAAACTCTTGAAATTTTCAAAAACGGTAAAACTAAAAAATCAAAAAATTATAAAATCACCAAACCGAAAAAAATCGTCAAAAACAAAAAAAAAAAATCGCCAAAACGAGAAAAAGCACCAAATTACAAAAAAAAAATGTCTAAGACTAAAATAAATCGCGAATAACCGGAAAAATTGCTAAAATAAAAAAAAAACGCCAAAATGAAAGAAAATCACCAAAATAAAAAAAAACCCCAAAATGAAAAAAAATCTCTAAAATAAAAATAGCCCTAAAAACAGAAAAAAAATCGTAAAAATGAAAAAAATTGTCAAAATGAAAAAACCCCCAAAATAGGAAAAATATGGAAAAAGAATCGCCAAAATGAAAAAATCAATCAATCAAAATGGAGTCAAAGTCGCACTTTACTGAATTTTTTAATATTAAAGGAATTAAATGAAACTAAGTTTTTTCTTATTTCGTTTTTGCTTCGTTCACTTAACATATCTTATGTATTTTTAAAAAACCAGATTGGTATCAATAATCAGAAAAATCCAAAATTATGACTCCAGGGTTGGAACTTACACTTTTTGTGTTATGTAAAATTAAATAGGTCTAAATAAATCATTTTTCCTTTATAAATTGAATATATTTTATGCTTCTGAAAGAAAAAATTGGCCTATAAAATTATCAAAATGAAAACCAAGGCTCCAGAGATGGAAACTTTGAACTTTTTTTGATAATAGAGTAACTAAATAAAACTAAGTTTTTTTCTTTTTTCTTTGTTCACTTAACATATTTTATGTATTTTTAAAGAACTAGATTGGTATAAGGAATTAGAAAAATGCTAAATTATGATTCCAGGGTTGAAAACTTACACTTTTTGTGTTATGTAAAATTAAATAGTTCTAAAATTTTTTTCTTTTCCTTTATAAATTGAATATATTTTATTCTTCTGAAAAAAAATTTGGCGTATAAAATTTGAAAAATGAAAATTACAGCTCCAAAGATGGAAACTTTGATTTTTTTTAAATATTATAGTATAAAATAAATTTTTTTTATTTCTTTGTTCGCTTAATACACTTTATTAATTTTTGAAATCAGAAAAATCTAAAAGGTTGATTCCAGGATTGCTAAATTTATTGTTTTTTTTACAAAAGTAACTAGGTCAAGTTAATTTTTTTCTTTTGTTTACAAGTTTTATATACTTTATGAATTAGAATGAAATAGTTTGGCATAGAAATTACAAAAATAAAAGACAAGATCTGAAAAACTTACATTTTTCTGGTATATAAAACTAATTATTTCTTGGTAATTAAATATATTCTATATTTTATAAAGAAATAAATTAGTATTAAGAAACTCAGAAATATGGTTCCAGGGTTGGGGCTTAAAAAAAGTTTCGGTTAAAAAAATAACCAAAAATATTTTTTTTTCAGTTAAACAGATTTCATGTTTTAGGAAAATCATTACTCAAGATTTTTTATACATGGTTAATTTTTTTATGGATATCTAAACTAATTGAAGTATAAACGAAGGTTTGTGCTTATTGTGCTCTCAGCAAAATAACTATTAATTTTTAGTAAATGGAGATAAAACTAAAATTTATCGCTAAAGATACATTAAAGGACATGTTCCGTTTCATTTTCCTGATACCTTTCCTTTCTGCTGAACAAATTTCAAACAAATCCTGTAGGAATAAAACGTTTACATAATACCACGATGTATACCATTTGCAATGGGAAATTTAAATCAAGACACTAAGCAGTTTTGCAACATCAATGATTATTAAATACGGGAAAATATAAAACAAGTTAGTTTACTTGGTATGGAGGTGCAATACTAAGAATATTTTAGAGTTATTAAATAGCAGCACGGTTTTTGAACATCTCGAGAGCGAGTAAACAAGCCCCAATATTTTGGTAATGTATTGACGTGACTGAAATAAGAGTGAATGTAAAATATATCTTAACCACGGGGTGTAGAGTAAAATATTCAACTATTGCTAATATCGAAAATAAAATAATTGAATCAAATTCTTTAATCGAAAAATACTGAAAGCTCACTTACTTTAGCGAAAAAAATTATAAGTTTTTTCACAAAACAAGTATATTTGTATGTGTCTGTATACTATATATATGTATGTACGCATGTTGGTAAAGGGTATATAAGATTCGGCACAGCCGAATATAGCACTCTTACTTGTTTTTTTTATATTTTGTTAATTTAAAATTCCAATTTTAGTCGTACTGAAGGGTGAAATAAGTTTATTTATTAAAAAAAAAAGTTTGTTTTCGGTAGTTACTTTTATATGGCAAAATAAAGTTTAAGTTTTCCAGCTCTGCAATCGTCTGCTCGATTTTGCTGAATTTCAATACCAATCTATTTTGGAAAATTTCTGACACACCAGTCCAAGAACGAAGTCTCTAGCTTTTCTGGGAGCTTCGATTTCACGTACAGACAGACGGACAGACGGACATCGCGTATTCGTCTTCCCTATGCATAAGGATCCAGAATATATATATTTTATGGGTCGCTTATTGATATTATAGAAATTACAAACGGAATGACAAACAAATAAAGGGTATAAAAATTAAAAAGACGTTTCCAGGGTTGGAAAACTTTAACTTTTTGTGTTATGTAAAATTAACTACGTCTGTCACATGGTATTTTCTCGAGAACCCTAAGAGCTACAGACCTGAAATTTGGACACAGTGTGTAAACCTTTGGCCGCTACAATAACAAATACATGAGAATTGGAAATTAAAAGGGCGTTCCAAAACGAGCAACGAACAATTTTAAAATCCCATGTAATATACATACAATTGTATGTATGTATGTATATACACTTGAAATTTGTAAAGTTAGTGTATTTTTATACAGACTACAAAAATTAACACTAAAATTTCAAAATATTTAAATTGAAGGGGGTTCCATCAGCTAATTCAATTTTGACAACTTCTGTATCTTGGAAACCGTAAGAGCAAAACTCTTGAAATTTTCAAAAACGGTAAAACTAAAAAATCAAAAAATTATAAAATCACCAAACCGAAAAAAATCGTCAAAAACAAAAAAAAAATCGCCAAAACGAAAAAAAGCACCAAATTACAAAAAAAAAAATGTCTAAGACTAAAATAAATCGCGAATAACCGGAAAAATTGCTAAAATAAAAAAAAAACGCCAAAATGAAAGAAAATCACCAAAATAAAAAAAAACCCCAAAATGAAAAAAAATCTCTAAAATAAAAATAGCCCTAAAAACAGAAAAAAAATCGTAAAAATGAAAAAAATTGTCAAAATGAAAAAACCCCCAAAATAGGAAAAATATGGAAAAAGAATCGCCAAAATGAAAAAATCAATCAATCAAAATGGAGTCAAAGTCGCACTTTACTGAATTTTTTAATATTAAAGGAATTAAATGAAACTAAGTTTTTTCTTATTTCGTTTTTGCTTCGTTCACTTAACATATCTTATGTATTTTTAAAAAACCAGATTGGTATCAATAATCAGAAAAATCCAAAATTATGACTCCAGGGTTGGAAAACTTACACTTCTTGTGTTATGTAAAATTAAATAGGTCTAAATAAATCATTTTTCCTTTATAAATTGAATATATTTTATGCTTCTGAAAGAAAAAATTGGCCTATAAAATTATCAAAATGAAAACCAAGGCTCCAGAGATGGAAACTTTGAACTTTTTTTGATAATAGAGTAACTAAATAAAACTAAGTTTTTTTCTTTTTTCTTTGTTCACTTAACATATTTTATGTATTTTTAAAGAACTAGATTGGTATAAGGAATTAGAAAAATCCTAAATTATGATTCCAGGGTTGAAAATTTACACTTTTTGTGTTATGTAAAATTAAATAGTTCTAAAATTTTTTTCTTTTCCTTTATAAATTGAATATATTTTATTCTTCTGAAAAAAAAATTTGGCGTATAAAATTTGAAAAATGAAAATTACAGCTCCAAAGATGGAAACTTTGATTTTTTTTAAATATTATAGTATAAAATAAATTTTTTTTATTTCTTTGTTCGCTCAATACACTTTATTAATTTTTGAAATCAGAAAAATCTAAAAGGTTGATTCCAGGGTTGCTAAATTTATTGTTTTTTTTACAAAAGTAACTAGGTCAAGTTAATTTTTTTCTTTTGTTTACAAGTTTTATATACTTTATGAATTAGAATGAAATAGTTTGGCATAGAAATTACAAAAATAAAAGACAAGATCTGAAAAACTTACATTTTTCTGGTATATAAAACTAATTATTTCTTGGTAATTAAATATATTCTATATTTTATAAAGAAATAAATTAGTATTAAGAAACTCAGAAATATGGTTCCAGGGTTGGGGCTTAAAAAAAGTTTCGGTAAAAAAAATAACTAAAAATGTTTTTTTTTCAGTTAAACAGATTTCATGTTTTAGGAAAATCATTACTCAAGATTTTTTATACATGGTTAATTTTTTTATGGATATCTAAACTAATTGAAGTATAAACGAAGGTTTGTGCTTATTGTGCTCTCAGCAAAATAACTATTAATTTTTAGTAAATGGAGATAAAACTAAAATTTATCGCTAAAGATACATTAAAGAACATGTTCCGTTTCATTTTCCTGATACCTTTCCTTTCTGCTGAACAAATTTCAAACAAATCCTGTAGGAATAAAACGTTTACATAATACCACGATGTATACCATTTGCAATGGGAAATTTAAATCAAGACACTAAGCAGTTCTGCAACATCAATGATTATTAAATATGGGAAAATATAAAACAAGTTAGTTTACTTGGTATGGAGGTGCAATACTAAGAATATTTTAGAGTTATTAAATAGCAGCACGGTTTTTGAACATCTCGAAAGCGAGTAAACAAGCCCCAATATTTTGGTAATGTATTGACGTGACGTCGATGTTGACTGAAATAAGAGTGAATGTAAAATATATCTTAACCACAGAGTGTAGAGTAAAATATTCAACTATTGCTAATATCGAAAATAAAATAATTGAATCAAATTCTTTATTCGAAAAATACTGAAAGGTCACTTACTATTAATTGCTTTAGAGAAAAAAATTATAAATTTTTTCACATAACAAATATATTTGTATGTGTCTGTATACTATATATGTATATGTACGCACGTTGGTAAAGGGTATATAAGATTCGGCACAGCCGAATATAGCACTCTTACTTGTTTTTTTATATTTTGTTAATTTAAAATTCCAATTTTAGTCGTACTGAAGGTTGAAATAAGTTTTTTTTTTTTTTTTATTTATTTAATGCTTTATTTCAATTTCATTTAACAAGATTTAAAATTTTGCCTCCGCGCCCATTATGGCTTTATAGAGGCTTAAAAAAGTAGGCAACAATAAATATATTACACTGTATAATTTAAATTAAATTTTTAACAATATATTACATATGAATATAAAAAATAAAAAAAAAGAAAAAAAAATATGTAATAAAATAAAAAATATTTACATATTTACATTTTTAAGTTAATTTGTAAGAAGTATTTCGACGTTATTAAGTAAGTACTGTTTTATACTTCCTTTGAAAGTTGACAGTATAAAAATATTTTTAAGGTGGTCAGGTAATTGGTTATACTAATTAGCACCAGCGAAAGTAACACGTTGCTTAGTCAACTCGAGGCGACATCTCGCTACATTCAGATCCGTCGCATGTCTTGTTATTCTCTGACTGTGTATAAAATTTTGATGAAACTGTATATTGTGAGATCCATATCCCTTAATACATTTAAAAACATAAATTAAAATTTGTTGTTTATATAACCCTCGTATTGGAAGTATAGTTTTTGCAAAATTTTTAAATAAGTTAACTGTACTATATCTTAACGGCAGATTAAACACGATCTTCAAAGCTTTATTTTGTGCTGATTGAAGCGATTTTATTACTGAGCTAGATTTAGAGGCATAGATCATTGGGAGATATGTTAAGTGTGAGTGAATTAAAGAATTGTAGAGTAAAATTTTCGTTTCAGGATTCAATTTGTTTCTAAATTTATACAAAATACCAATTCCAGATGATACTTTGGATTTCAGCTGATTAATGTGGTTTTCCCATACAAGATTGTGACATAGATTAATTCCTAAATACTTAACACTCTCTGATTCATTTATCAAAGTATCACCAATGTGTACGCTCATTACTTCATCGTTCCTTGAAATATATGGCTTAAACTTAATAAATTTAGTTTTTCCTGAATTTAAAATCAGTTTGTTAATCCTCAGAAATTCGGACAAAATAGAGGCGTCATATTCGATCTGCGTTTGCAATACTTTTTCATGTTTATAATTGTATAAAAGACATATATCATCAGCGAACATAAATAGTTTTCCATAATACTTTATATTTTTCATATCATTTATATAAATTTTAAACAACAGTGGGCCCAGGACACTACCCTGTGGGACACCACATAACACATCAAGCATGCCACTTTTAGATTCACCAACTTGAACAAATTGTCTTCGATTCCTTAGATAATCTTTAAATAATTCAACAGCATTTTGTGAAAAACCAATGAACTCTAATTTCTTTACTAGTATATCGTGATCAACCAAGTCAAACGCTTTCGATAGATCAAAAAAAAACACCTGCAACTCCTTTAAAACCTGCATCAAGTCCTCTACAAACATACTCCACCACATTTACAACAGCTTCTTCAGTTCCAGTGCCTTTTTTAAAACCGAATTGTCGATCAAACAAAGTGTTATTTATCTCAAGGTAACTTGAGATAACAGCGCCCGATAAGAAGGATACCTTGGTGGTCTGGAGACATAGCAGAAACTAGGAAAAACTGCAGGAGACTTTTCAATGAAGCAAAAAGGACAGGAAATTGGTCACTCTACAAAGCTGCATTAAATAAATTCAAGAATGAAGTCAGGAACGCAAAACGCAAAACTTGGAGAGAATTCTGCAGTAATGTAGAAACTTACTCCGAGACTAGCAGAATGCGTAAAATCCTTGCGAAAAAGCCACCGATACCCAGCTACATCCAAAATAATGATGGAAACTGGACCACTAACAGTATTGATTCCCTAGAGATTCTAATGGACACCCATTTTCCGGGATGTCAACCTTGTAGCGTTATGCCACGAGCGTATCCCTTACATGCTCAATCACATATATCCATCGACTTAACGGTGGAGAAAGTTAAATGGGCAATTAAAAGCTTCCATCCGTTCAAATCACCAGGACCGGATGGCATTATCCCAGCGGATCTACAACATAACGTAGAACTTGTAATCCCATGGTTACTTACCATATATAAGGCCTGCTTCGTATGGTCATATATTCCAATTGCATGGACTAGAAGTAAAGTGATCTTTATTCCCAAAGGAGGAAAAACATCACATACTAAAGCGAAGGATTTTAGACCCATAAGCTTAACTTCCTTCCTTCTAAAAACTCTTGAGAGAGTGTTGGATGTATACATTAGAACTTCCATAAACAGCTCTCTAATCTCAGTCTCTCAACACGCTTACACAAAGGGCAAATCGGTTGAGACCGCTTTACATTAGCTTGTAGGTTACATAGAGAAATCACTCGAGCATAAAAACTATACCTTGGCAGCCTTCATGGACATTGAAGGTGCCTTTAATAACATTGATCCAACGGTAATCATTCAGTCTCTCAGGGAGCTGGGGATTGACCGAGGGATTTATCGGCTCATTGAAAATCTGCTTCTATGCAGAACCATCACTTCCACCATGGGAGCAGCCACCATCACAAGGCAGGCCCACAGAGGTACACCTCAGGGTGGTGTGCTGTCACCACTACTGTGGAATGTGACAATCAACAATCTGCTTAGAAAATTGGAATCCTTGAGCATTAAAACCGTTGCATACGCAGATGATGTAGCGATAGCAATATCAGGATTTCACTTAGATACGATATCGCAAAGGCTAGAAACAGCACTAAATGAGGTTAATGCTTGGTGCTCTAGTTGCGGCCTGAGTGTCAACCCGACCAAAACGGAACTAGTACTCTTCACCAGGAGATACAAAGTTCCACAATTCATTCCCCCGGCATTGAATGGTACTGTACTTACCATTTCGAAAAGTGCCAAATATCTAGGTGTTGTTCTAGATAGTAAACTCTCCTGGAGGGAAAATCTTCAGGTGAGGATAGAGAAAGCCGCTATGGCAATGTACATCTGTAGGAAAGCAATTGGCTCTACTTGGGGAATAAACCCCAAAGGGGTCGGTTGGATACTAGAGATGGTCATAAAACCTATCCTATTTTATGGGGTCTCGGTCTGGTGGAAAGCACTAGAATCAGCGGGAAACCAGACCCGTATAGAAGGTATTCTACGCAAAGCGGCACTTATGATAACAGGTGCCCTTAGATCCACGCCGACAAAGGCACTCTTCGCTATGCTTTGTTGGCTTCCTGTGGACTTAATGGCTAGAAAACTGGCCCTACATACGGCCGTTAGGCTGAACGTAATGGGCGTATGGAACTATAGACCATGGGGTCACGCTAGTATCCTAAATACAGCAAACAATATACCTAAACCCATTGACTACTGCACTCCCAAACCCTACTTCAATAGGAATTTCAATATCTCTTTGACAGAAGGGTTCTCCCCAGTGGACAGAGCCGTTCAGGTTTTCACGGACGGCTCTATACGGAGGGGAAGAGTTGGAGGGGGGATATATATTCCAGATTTTGGAATTGAAATATCCTTCAGACTCCCGGACGAATGTAGCATATTACAGGCAGAAATATACTCCATAAAAAGAGCAACACACTGGTTGAGTTATTATCGGATACACAATAGTAATATCCAGGTAATAACGGACAGCCAACCCGCGATCAAAACCCTTGCAGGTGTATATTCTACATCATTACTTGTCCAAGAATGCCGCACAGTCCTGGATGAACTGGCGCAGCACGCAACCATCACACTATACTGGGTGCGTGGAAACGGAACTACTTCAGGCAATATAGTTGCGGATGAACTAGCAAAGAGAGGAACCCTACTCGGGGAAGTCGATGACAATCTCTGTGGGCTCCCTCTGTCGTCTTGCTGGAGACGCCTCGATACTGCCTTTCTTAATTCAGCTCAGGAAAGATGGCGTAATGAGCCTACCTGCGTTATATCGAGAACCCTTTGGCCTCGTCTAGATACTAAAATAACCAGAAACCTCATTAGCTTTACCAGAAAGCATCTGAGGAATCTCCTGGCCACACTTACAGGCCACTGCACTTTCGGAACCCACGCTAAACGTATGGGTCTCCCGTATAATGACTACTGTTACAGCTGCAATGATGAGGAAGAGGAGGAAAGCATTTCGCATCTTCTCTGCTTCTGTCCTGCTTTGGAGGATCTCCGTCTGCACTTCCTTGGCAGAATATCCTTCTGTAGCTTGTCCGAGTTATCGGAAATATGACTTAGAAACCTAAGTCTATACATTAGGAGCAGCGGCTGGTATGGCCGCTAGCCTTCACGGCATGTGTATGTACTAGACCCTCTCCTTGTCCCACTTTTTCACTTCTTATCTACTCTACTCTCCATCTATATCCTCTCCATCTGTATTCTCCCTATACTTCTGGTCTCCCCCCTTATTCTTATACTTTCAACTTACAGGCAGCACAAAGGGATCATCGTATTGGACCCAAGTGAGCTAGACTCCTATATTTTCATTCTTACTAGCAGCCTGCTAACCTAACCTAACCTAAGGTAACTTGATAATTGCTCAAACAAAACTTTCTCCAATATCTTATCAACGATTGAAAGAACTGAAATCGGACGATAATTCTCCACTTTATTACTTTGAATACCTTTAGGTATTGGCATAATTTTTTGCACCTTTAGTACATTCGGATATCTCATTTCCTCTATCATTTTATTAAATATGTTTGTTATTTCTTCTGACACAGCTGCTTTTCGTACTAATAACATTTTAGGTGTAATGTTGTCACAACCGGGACTTTTGTTTATTTCTAAGCAATCCAAGAAGTGATCAATTTTTTCTTTTTGTGTGGCTTCTAGAACAAATCTTGAACTTACAGGAGACATTGTGCGAAACATATTGCTGTCATCATTATCATTTTGAGGTATACCTACGCGCATATCTCGAACGGAATCATAAAAAAAGTATTGAAAATAGAAGCTTTTTCGCTATCTAAGGTAACCACGGTGTCATCATTGGTCAATAACTCCATAGAAGAATCTATTTTTTTTCCAATTTGTTTATTTAAAAATTTCCAGGTTTTCTTAGGATCACCCTTACACAATTCTATATTATAAGAGTAATAATTATTCATTAATTGTTTGTTGCAATATTTGATAATTTTACTTATTCGTTTGAGGCTATTTGCAATAAATTTGTTTTGCTTATTTTTCCTCCTTGCTTTTAACAATTTATTTTTGTGCTATATAAGCGAGCTTAATTCTTCAGACACCCAAGGGTTTATTTTCTGTCTTATATTGATTTGCTTGGTTTTAATTTCAGTGCTTTGTAAGGCCGCTAATGACAGAGTATTAATAAGATTTTCACATTGTTGTTCAGATCCGCTAAAATTTGCTTGAGTCAAGTTTTCATCTATATATGAACCATATTTTGTAAAGTTTATCCAATTTTTATTTTCAATAATAATCTCACAGCAAAATATAAAGTTGTGATCAGATAATGAACTCTGGACTGAGTTTACTGATATGGAATTTAAAAAATTACTAAATACACAGTCAATACAAGATTCACTTTCCGGCCTTGTTACGAGATTATGACATGAAACGAAGTTAAACTCAGCGAATGTGTCCATCAAGCAACGCCTTAGGTTATCAAAACAAATCAAATTTATGTTAAAATCGCCAATAAAAAAACATGGAGAGTTTTGAACATTTAAAAGTAAAGTATCTAACATTCTAGTAAACGATTCGAGAGAGCATTTTTGTGATCTGTAGAGTGAAGTAATTACCATTGGTTTATTATCTATTAAAACATCAGGCAACGATATGCATATAAGATCCAGAAAATCTTTGCTCCAAGAAAAAAGTAGATTGTATTTGATTTGCTTACTAACATATACTGAAGTTCCACCGTAACAATCGCTTCTGCAACAATGTATAACATCATAACCGTCAATTGAGTATAGACCAACACACCTTTTATCAAACCAAGTTTCCTGAATTGCTATAATTTCGGGAATAACTGACATTCTACATATTTCTGATTTAAATTTATTAAATTTATTTAGCGAGGAAATACTTCTTACATTAATTGACACAATATTAAAAAGATTTGAAATAGATTGGCTTTCATTAAATCCATTAAAAGAATTTATATTAGAAAAATATTTATTATGCATTATAAAAAGTTAAAAAAAAAATCATTAAACTGTAAGTGTAATACTTAAGTTGAATTAATTTCTTCATCTTCGTCATCATCTTCATCATTATCAAAAGCAGCCATTAGATTTCGCCTACGAGCACCGCATGTAGACTTACGCAGCATATCATCAACGTCATCAACAGATTTCAATCGGATTTGTCGCGATTTATCATCCTTTTTAACAAAAACATTTCCAGTTTTAGCAAAAACATATTTAAATCCAACGGACTTTAACGACTTGGCATAATTCAGTAGCTCTAGTGTTTCTTTACAAAGAAAATCATTTATAAAAACTTTTTTAAGCCCTTCTATTTCCTTCATTTTTGACTTTTCATGCATAAAATTCTGTTTACTTTTTTTGTTTGTAAATTTAACGACAAGTGATTTTGTTTTTTCCTTTTCTTTACCGTCTTTTTGTAAATTTAACGACAAGTGATTTTGTTTTTTCCTTTTCTTTACCGTCTTGTTCATCATTTTGTTTGCGACGATTCAAAATATAAGCTTCTTCTACTTCGTCTTCGCATATGTCAGCTCCTGTTTTTGCAGCTACATCTAATACCACCTCCACAGCAGTCATTTTATTATCAACATTAATACCATTAATAATTATATCTTTTTGAACTCTGCAATCATTTAGATATTTAACAGTGGATTTCAAGTTGCTAACTTCTTCACGTAAGGTATCATTCTCTTTTTTTTAATATATTTATTTGTTTCGTATTCTTTGTTAAACCTTTTAATATAGTATCATACTGAGCTGCCATAAATTGAATCGTCTCTTTTATTTCAGTCAGCTGATTCAATTGTGTTTTTATTTCTGCCAAGTCTTTACTCACAGAAACATTTTTTTTGGCGCACAAAAATGACACTTGTACTCAAGAGAGTGATCATTAACTAGAGCATCATACTCTTTTTTATCTAATTCTGTGCAAATTGAGTGGAGTGTTTTTTTGCAACCATCACATTCTATAGTGTCCTCATCATTTTCCAATACTGTAGTTTTACATACTGCAAAAATTGTTTTGTTATTATTTATACTTTTACGCACTTTTGGAGGCATTCTTTATAATCCACCGATAAAGCGTAATTTAAAAAACACAAAAATAAAGTTTGTTTTATTTATATTGTCGTTTTAACACAAAAAATTAATTTATTTATAAGCTTCTTCAATAAGCAAAAAATTCGACGTTTATATCAACACGGAGTTGCCAGACTTTATTTATTTTTTATTTATTAAAAAAAGAAAAGTTTGTTTTCGGTAGTTACTTTTATATGGCAAAATAAAGTTTAAGTTTTCCAGCTCCGCAATCGTCTGCTCGATTTTGCTGAATTTCAATACCAATCTATTTGGAAAATTTCTGACACACCAGTCCAAGAACGAAGTCTCTAGCTTTTCTGGGAGCTTCGATTTCACGTACAGACAGACGGACAGACGGACATCGCTTATTCGTCTTCCCTATGCATAAGGATCCAGAATATATATATTTTATGGGTCGCTTATTGATATTATAGAAATTACAAACGGAATGACAAACCTATATATATACCCTTTTACCATTTTTTTGGTAAAGGGTATAAAAATAATTAAATTAACTAAAATTATTGGCTTGTGGCAAAAATTAAATAAAAATATACTTAATAGTAACAAACCAAAAAAGTTTGTCTTAAGTAGAACAAAAATAAGCAAATTAACAAACATGTGCATAGTAGAGATCGACCGAAGGCGTTTTTTTTTGCTTTTTTGAGATCACTGAAATAGCTGTAATATCTATAAAATAAAACTTTTCATATGATCACTCACAAGAACGTCCAAGTAAAAGAAAATAGAAAGCAACAGGGTTGTATTTCAAAGTAACTCTTTCAAAACGTTAAACACAGTAGAAACTGTCGCCGAGCAACGACCAAAAATAATGTTATTTTTCAAGCTTGGAATGAAAAATATTCGGCTTCGGCTAATCGGCCGATTTTTGCCGTAGGCCGAATGTTGACCGATTATCAATTTTTGGCCGAAGCCGATTAATCGGTCGAACTCTAAGTGCATAGTTAGTAAAGAACAAACGACAATGGTAAGACTGTTGTAAATATAGAGATGGTAACTTTGAGCCTTCATTACAAAAACACATGAGTAAATTGAAATGCAATGAATCAAACCAATTCACATATTCCATTTGCAATAAAGTTTCGTATATACGGCAGACATCTACATCAACTGACACCGCACACAGTGGAATAAAACACAGAAGAACGCTGATGAGGAAGGTTTAGTGGCCTTCGAAAATGGCTGGCTGTTCCGTTCAACTATGTGTTGTTGTCAGAATATTTACAACTAACTTTGATGTTATTTGTTCATTAATAATTATCACATGTAATTTAGTTTTATTTAGTTACTCTATTATCAAAAAAAAGTTCAAAGTTTCTATCTCTGGAACCCTGGTTTTAATTTTTATAATTTTATAGGCCAATTGTTTCTTTCAGAAGCATAAACTATATTTAATTTATAAAGGAAAAACGAATTATTTAAACCTATTTAATTTTATATAACACAAAAAGTGTAAGTTTTCCAACCCTGAGTTATAATTTTGGATTTTTCTGATTATTGATACCATGATACAATAATATAAAGGTACAACCATGATACAATAATATAAAGGTACAACCGTTCTCTCTTTTCGTCGCCATATTAACCTTCTGACGCTTGTGCCGACAATTTTTTACTCTCAAAATTAATGCTACCTTATTAATTTATGAAATCCGAGTTTTTGATTAATTTTTTGACGTTCTTTTTTATTTATAGAAAAATATTGAAGAATATGTATTTAAATTATAATTATAAAAAAAAATTACATCAGCATAAACAATTCAAGGGAAATTACCAACGGAAAAGCCTCTGAATCAAGGGTGGGACTTTCTCTTCGTACTACTCTGTCTTATTGCTTTACATCAGGTGCGTCCAAGTCATATGTACAATGTGCAAACTTTTTTAAAAGAGCTATTGAGCTTTCACACCGACGAGAGCACAATTGCCAATCAGATCTCGGCGAGAACAATGCTTCCTCTTAATTTGCAAGGAAACAACAGCACACTTAACAGCTTTCAAAGCTGTTTGCCTCAAATACAATCATCAGAGTATGCCTGCTTAGAGCCTAAAATTATAAGCAAAAGGCCACCTGCGTGCACTTCGTTATGCTCTGTTTTAAGCATACATATGTATGTATATATAAACGAATAAACGTATCATGGGTTTTAAGCACTCATTGATATGATGAGCAGTTTTGTTAAATGTTAGCCCATGCTCGTCAATGACACGCCTGTGTTAAAATCATGCGTTCTGCACCTAAATTGAACCAATTCATTAGCAATAGAACCCATGCATTAACTATTTCTTTTGCATGTCTTTTTTTGTTCAGATTATTCAGATGTAGCCCATCAAAAAAGCATTAATTCTTACTGTAAGCTGCAATAAATTTGCACACGAAGTGTATGTAAATGTGTATTATATGCATGAAACACGCTCATCCATTCTACATCGTATTATAAACATGCATATTTCGTTATCCACGTATCCAATTAATACAACATTTAAAAAAATGTGTATTAAACCATAATTTCTGAACTTAAAATTACACATTTCCAAAAACATTCCTAAAAAAAAGTTCCCCGTAATTTCGTGTGGCAACGTTTTCCGCTCTCTTTACAAAAAAACAGCAATCAAACAATTTTGGTAAAAGTCAAAATTAATTTTATACGTCAAATGTGGTTGTACCTTTATATTATTGTATCATGATTGATACCAATCTAGTTCTTTAAAAAATACATAAAATATGTTAAGTGAACAAAGCAAAAATGAAATAAGAAAAAACTTAGTGTTTTTATGGGAATTGTTAAAATTTAAGTTTAAAATTTTTTAAACGCACTAATAATCCCAAATTAATATTTTACTTATTAAGTAAAATATTTTTTATTAAAAATACATTGAAATTGATTATTGAGGGGTTTAGCTGGATCCTATGCGCATTTTACTGTTGCTAATGGAGATCATCAGTGAACCTTTACCCAAATTTCTTAGAACAACTAGAATTATTATGTTATAAACTTTCATTTAAACAAATGAGAAGCCTAACAACAAATAAAAAAATGGAAACAAGAACTCAATGATCAACATGTTTTTTTATTTTCTTACTTTACCATTGCTACATTGCACTAAGGCCGAAATCGCGATTTTAGCGGTAAAAAGTAAATTTTTCAGCTGTAAGTTTTTAAAATTTTTTTGATGGTGTTCAATACCCAACATATTGGTAAGAAAAAGCTAAAAAAAAATTTACTGCTGGCAACCCTTTTTATGTACAAACACCTGTTAATGTTTACAAATTTTTTGGCACGTGGTAACACAAGTGAAGAAGCAAAATTTTTCCAAATTAAAAACTGTTTATTTAATAATATATTATTGTAAAAAAACTTTTTAAATATGAGTTTTAATACCCGAGGTGAGTATTTTTACTACATACAAATATAGTTTGCTAAATCTTTGTATTTCGTTCATATTTTGTTGGTTTTTTTTGTGTATATTTTTGTGAAATTCTGAAGAGTTTTGTCGTTTTTCGTGGAGTAAAACTAAAAATGTTATGAAGTGTCATTGGAACTATCTACACGTGATTGTTGGTAGAAAACTCAAGTTTTATGTCATGGTAAAAGTGTATGCATTTGAGTGCTAACGAACGAATTTTTAATATTTTTGTAGAAACACTCAGGTTCAAAAATTCTAAAATATTTGAGTTTTGGTTGAGAAACAACAGGAATGTTTCGAATTACATAAAAGGAAAGATTCCACACGAAATTGACAGTGAATTAAGTAAACTAATATTTACTAAAGCTCGTAACTTGTCTAATTTTATCAAACTTAAATGGGAAAAACAATCCAGAAATGAGAAAGCATAGATAGATAGAAAATAGAATGAGGAATGGTTGAGTCGAGAAACAATTTTTGTTATACCGAAAAAGATTAATGCTATCGGGCGACCAAAAATGAGTTATGAGGATAGCAGCGACAGAAATAAAAGGAGATTAGCTTCCCAGCAAGGAGACAATGCGCAATTATTACTTCACGCTGCCTCTATGTCTGCCAAAAAGTCCCAGGCAATGGATTAGAAATTTGTCCTACAACAAGTTGCTAAATCTCCAAATCGGCCATCCAAAATTCGAGAAGTTCTTAATACTAGCCATAAATAAGTTACACCAGTATCACCTGATGAAGCTCTAATGTTTTTGTTAGAAAACGGTTTAATTAAAAATCAGTACTTAAATATGCGTCAATTAAACATAAAACACAATAGTAGTATTTATCCGACTTATGATGAAGTTTATAAAAGCAAATTGAAATGAAATTAAAGCAAATGAAAGCTCAGTCGAAGTTTCGTTGCAAAATTTGTTAGACCACAAAGCTAAAAGAATTCTTGCATATCAAGATGAAGTATTATGTGGAATGAATGTTGAAGAATCGATCCTAATTTTGAGCTACGGGTTTGATGGTTCTACTGGTCACAGCTTGTTTAAACAAAAATTTATCGAAAGTACTTCGGAAAGCTTCGATCAGTATTTTTTTGTGACATCAGTCATTCCAATAAAAATAATTTCATCAGCAGGTGATAATATTTGGGTAAACCGTACAACTCAGTCAGTACGCTTTTGTAGGCCTTTAAGAGTGGAGTTTGTTAAAGAAACAAAAGAGCACATTTGAACTGAAAACCACAACATAAATGAACAGATTAAGAGGTTGGAACCACTACAATACACACTAAGTAATGGGAAAAAAATTAAAGTAAAATATAATTTATATATGACATTAATAGATGGAAAAGTCTTAAATGTGTTGACAGAAACTAAAAGTTCACTGCAATGCCCGATCTGTCATGCAGGTCCGAAGCAATTTCAAACTATTAGAAACTTTGATTGTCCTAATTTTGAAGCAAAGGACGACGTATTGAAATATTAATATCGGATTCGTAGTTTCGAGTTTGTTTTAAAACTTTCATACAGCTAGATTTGAAAAAATGGCAAGTTCGTGGAACAGAAGAGAATGGGTCTTCATGTCGATAAGCCGAAAGCAAATGTCAGCGGCAACACCAACGATGGCAACACAGCTAGAAGAGCATTTTCTCGCACGGACCTTTTAGCATTTATTACTGGTATAAATATAGATTTTTTGAAACATTTGCACATAATCTTAATTGTTCTCTCCTCTGAATTTGAAATTGATGCTCAAAGGTTTCGTGCCCATTGCATTAAAACCAGTCAAATATTTTTCCACAACTACGAATGGTACTCGATGTCTGCCACAATACACAAAATATTAGTGCATTCTTCACAAATAATTGAGGCTTCAGTAGTACCCGTAGGTTGTCTTGCAGAAAATGCATCTGAGGCGCGAAACAAATATTATAAAAAAGATCGAACTGGTCACGCCCGAAAGGATTTAAGAGTGCACAATATTCTCGATATGTATCATATAGCCATGGATAGCTCTGACCCATATCTTTCTAGTTTATGTGTGCAAGAACGTATAAATAGTTCAAAAAACTTCCGTTTCCTCGAGAAGTCATGGATCTGTTTAAAATGCCCGAATTACCACCAGAACTGTTATTACCTTCAACATCTCAAGAAGCCTCCATCTGCAATTATAGTCTGATTCAGATGTAAGATTAGAGTCGTTAAATAATTATTCATTGGAATTAGAAGCGGATTAACACGAAGAAACAGGCCATGATTAATTAAGCCCTTAATCTTTTGAGAATATGTATCCATTATTTTGTTATTTTCAGATTAATATATATGTATATTTTTACAACTTCTTGAAAATTATAAATTTGTGAACTAAAAAATAAATGAATTTCTTGGTAGCATTAAATATTTTTTTTATTTTTAATAATAATTTTTTCTCAATTTTTTTTTGTCAGTAGAAGTCTGTACAACCATTTTGGTGGCGATACCTTGCCAGGAAGTACGATTTTCCATTATTTTTTGGAAAAAGGGGGCGTGGCCTGCCCATTTTTCTCAAGTCACACTTTTTGTCATTAGAAGTCCGTATAACCATTTTGGTGAAGCTAGCTTGGCAGGAAGTACGTTTTGCCACCACTTGGAAAAAGGGACGTGGCCTGCCCATTTTTTCGCAAATCGATTTTTTTATCGTTAGAAGTCTACATAAATTTGGTTAAGCTAGCTTGTCGGGAAGTATTTTTTGCCGCTAAAATCGCGATTTCGTCTATAGTGCATTGGCTGACTTTTTCAGCTTCAAATTGTAGTTGTGAGAGTATGTAAAAGAAAATAAATATGAATAACAACAACAGCTATTAAAGAATAGAGTGTTGCCACACAAGTATTTTTTTGACCGGGTGCAGTCAAGTTAATAATTAGTGTTTTTATGGGAATTGTTAAAATTTATGTTTAAAATTTTTTAAACGCACTAATAATCCCAAATTATTATTTTACTTATTAAGTAAAATATTTTTTATTAAAAATACATTGAAATCGATTTTTGAGGGGCTTAGCTGGGTCCTATACGCTTTTCACTGTTGCTAATGCAGATCATCAGGGAACCTTTACCCACATTTCTTAGAACAACTAGAGTTATTATGTTATAAACTTTCATTTAAACACACATAGTTCTAGTTGAACCTTCATAGTGAACAGACGTCATAGCGGATTTTTTTACATACATACGAAACAAAAATAAAAATAAAAAAACAACAAAATCAAAAATCATACAAAAACAAGTAAGAGTGCTATATTCGGCTGTGTCGAATCTTATATACCCTTTACCAACGTATGTACATATATGTAGTATACAGATACATACATATTTATTTTGTGATAAAATTTATAATTTTTTGTTGTAGTGCAATTTTTAGTAAGTGACTCTCGGTTTTTTTTTCGACTAAAGAATTTGTTTGAGTAAAGATCTTCCTAAAACGTGAAATATTTTTAACTGAAAAAAATTATTTTTGGTTATTTTTTTACCCAAACTTTTTTTCAACTTCCAACCCTGGAATAATTTAAATTTTTCTGGTTTTAATACGAGTTCAAATTTATTTCTTTCTAAAATATAGAATATATTTAATTACCAAAGAAATAACTAGCTTTATTTAATTAGTTTTATATAACAAAAAAATTGTACTTTTCCCAACCCTGGAATCCTTTTAAATTTTTTTTGGGTCGTTACACCAATCTTGTTCTTTAAAAATTATATAAAATATGTTAAGTGAACAAAGAAAAAATTAAATAAGGAAAATACTAATTTTATTTAGTTACTTTAATATCAAATATATTCAGTAAAGTGCGACTTTGACTCGCGTACGAAGGGTTCCGTATGTTAATTTTTCAGCATTTTTTTAGTTTGGCGTTTTTGGTTTTTTTTTGGTTTAAAAGATTTTTTTTACATTTGTCGCTTTTTCTCGTTTTAACGATTTTTTTCGGTTTTTGGCGTTTTTTCTCCATTTTGGCGAATTTTTCTTATTGTAGCGATTTTTCCGGTTTTTTGCGATTTATTTTAGTTTAAGAAATTTTTTTTTAATTTGGCGATTTTTATATTGTTTTTGGCGACTTTTTTCGGCTTGGCGATTTTATAATTTTGGAATTTTTTAGTTTTACCGCTTTTGAAAATTTCAATTTCTTACGGTTTCCAAGATACAACAAGTTGTCCAAATTACATAGTCAAAATTACATTAGGTAATAGAATACCCTTTAATTTAGATTTAAATTTTAGTGTTAATTATTGTAGTCTGTATAAAAATACACTAGCTTTACAAATTTCAAGTGTATATACAATTGTATGTATATTACATGAAATTTTAACATTTTTCGTTGCTCGTTTTGAAACACACTTTAATTTTTAATTCTCGTCTATGTGTTGTTGTAGCGACCAAAGGTCTACACAGTCTGTCAAAATTTCAGGTCCGCAGTTCTTACGGTTTAACGAAAAGAAAAAAATATTTTGTCCTAGTTACTTTTATAAACAAAAAAATTAGTTTTCCAACCCTGGAATTATCCTTTTAGATGTTTTCTGACTCCTTATACAAATCTAGAAGTTCTTCAAAAAAAAATATATATAAAGTATGTTAAGTGAACAAAGAAAAAAGGAAAAAATCGTTTTATTTAGTTATTTTAATACTCAGAAAAAAAGTTAAAAGTTTCCAGCTCTGGAGCTGTTATTTTTATTTTAATAATTGTCTACACCAAATTTTTCTTTCCAAAACGTACAATATATATAGTTTATAAAGAAAAAGAAAAAATTAATTAGACCTAGTTGCTTTTATATATCACAAAAAGTGTAAGTTTCCCAGCCCTGGAATCTCCATTTATTATTTTTCTGATCTTTTCTTAGTAAGTTACTTTTATATAACAAAAAAAGTTAAAGTTTTCCAACCCTGGAAACCCCTTTTTAATTTTTTTATTTTTTTTAATTTTACATACCAATTTTATTCGTACGGAAGTGTAAAATAAGTTTATTTATAAAAAAATATTAAAATTAATTTTAGTAAGTTACTTTTATATAACAAAAAAAATATTAAAAAGTTTTCCAACCATGGAAACGTCTTTTCAATTTTTTTTAAATTTGAAATACCAATTTTTTTTACTAAAGTATAAAATAAGTTTATTTATTAAAAGAAAATAAAAATTAGCCTTACTAAGTTACTTTTATATAACAAAAAAACTTAAAGTATTCCAACGCTGGAAATATCTTTTTAATTTTTTTTATTTTTTTAAATTTGAAATACCAATTTTATTCGTACTGAAACATAAAAAAGTTTATTTAACAAAAAAATCAAAACATTCGTTGTTTTACTGCCGAACAAATCGGCCGCGTGGTTAGAACAATTCGTAGAATTTTTTGGCTGGTGTTTTTTGGTCTTTTTGTGATAGACACAATACATACCACTATATTCGCACGAGGGTGTGAATAAATAATTTTTTGAAAGAAAAAGTTAATTGAATTAATTTCAATAATTGATTGGTTTTGAAATTGAAACTAATTGTGGTGAAAAGAGGAAGGAGAGAATAGTTGGAGTGGAGGCTAGTGCAGCAAAAGGTGTTGTAAAGGCACCGAAGCGGTAAGAGATGGAGGAGCCGGACCCAGATAAACCTGGGCCAGAACGAGGAAGGCCGGAGAAAAGGCATCTGGAAGGAGCAGTAGGCAGTTTGGAGACGGAGATGAAGTTGGCAAAGGATGGAAAAAGGAAAGCAAGTGAGGCTGGTTATAAAAAAGGGCAGAAAGGTAAAATACAAGCGACAGGAGAAGTAAAGGGTATGTACGAAAATAATTTTTATAATGGCGACACGACAACTATTACAACAACAAACGAAATAAATTTAACACAGTTGGCCGGTAATAATAATACAGGCAAGTTAAATAAAAATAATAATGATAATTTAGAAAATGTACACTTAGCAACAGAAGCCATAAACAAAATGGCGGATATTTTTGTATATGATTATAACCACAATGGACCTTATGTAGTATATGTAGACACAATGTCCGAAGAAGGAGAGTCAAGAAAACCAATAAATGCCTTAGCATTGGGTAGACTAATTTCTAGATTAGGGGTTAATGACGTGTTGGAAGTTTTTAAGATTGGGTTTGGTCGATGCAAGGTAACATTTAGAAGATATCAGGCGGCGAATGAATTCGTAAAGAACGAAGGAATAAAAGAGGCTAAATATTCGGCGAGAATTTTAGCACACTTTGTTTCAAAGGTAGGAATAATATTTGATATACCAAGGGAAGTCTCAATGGAGGAATTGTGCAAATCAGCGGTATCACCAATACCAATTTTAAAGTGCGTGAGAGTAGAGAGACGTGATGGAGAAAATGGAAAAACACCAACTAACAGGGTTAAAGTGATTTTTAAGGGATTGCAAATCCCTAATGAAATATTATTGGAGTACACGAAAATACCAGTGAGACACTTTATATCATTTGGTCAGTGTTATAAATGTTACAGATTTAACCACTATGCAGAGCATTGTAAACAAAATTATGTCCGCTGCAGAAAATGTTACCATAGGCATGAGGGAAATGAACCCTGTAGTGAAATTATATGCACGAATTGCAATCAGGCACATGCACCAACAGCAAAAAATTGTCCAGCGCGTGAAAAAGCTTATGCAATCAAGAGAACCATGACAATTGAGAATTTATCGTTCAAAGAAGCAACAATAAAGTATAGAGCAGCATTTGCAAATAGTTTTGAATTATTGGCTGATAATGAACAGACGGAATTTCCGGCACTGAGCAACAATGTAAACAGGACACAGGTGAGAGATAATACGGCAGAATCTGCAAGTTACCTACATAGCAGAAAATCTTACGCACAAACGGCAAAAATTAACCTTAATAGGGAAAGAGAAAAACAAAAAGCCAAAGAGACATTAAAAGAACATGCCAATGTCATACGGGAGTGTAATATGGAAAATCCATCCAGGAATAGACAAGTAAGTAATCCACACAAAACTACGGAGTTGGAAAAATTGACCAGTACTTTGGAGAAGAATAAAAAACGCGAAGAAGATTCGTTATATTTAATAAAGTCGAATGAGGCGGAAAGGGCTTTACATTTGACTGGGATTAAACTGGGTGAATTTATGAGAAATTTAGGACAAGGGGGTTTGAGCCCTGCGTTGAGAATGGAATTGGACAAAATTAAAAAAGGTATTGATGAGGAATTGAATAGCTTGGACACACTTGAGATAACTCAAAGTGAGCCAAGAATAAGTATAGAAACTACATACTAAAAGGGCAGAAAAATGAAGCTATTACAGTATAACATCCAGAGCTTAAAAAAATCAGGAAACAAAGAATTATTAGAATTGTACATGATACAGAACAATATAGATATGGCATGTATATGTGAGACCTGGTTGCATAACAATGCGTGTACCAGTCTGTTAGATTACAATTTTTACGGTAAATACCGGTCGGATGGATATGGGGGAGTTGGCATATATTTGAAAAAAGAAATAAAATTTAAAATAGTACACTTAGACAGCCCACTTGAGGTTGCATTGGTGGAAACATTGAATTTAAGAAAAAATATACTATTGGTATGTGTTTATGTACCACCGGACACGGATAATGTGGAATTTTCAAGGGAATTTTGGAAGCTCTTGAATTTGTGTAATAATAATTCATTACCGACTATCATTTGTGGAGATTTTAATGCGAAGTCGCCCCTGTGGGGACGCCATGTAGCTGATGGTGTATTGATGGAGGATTGTATTCTAGATCAGGGATTTAATTGTTTGAACAAAGGTGATGACACATTTGTTACAAATAATACATCGTCGGCGTTGGATCTCACATTTTTCAATGAAGGTAATATAAATCTTAAATGGAATTTATCAAAAACTAAAATAACAGGCAGTAATCATCTCCCTATAATTATTGAAAATTCGACATGGGTCTGCAGGAGAAACAAAATGATCCGGATTGATCAAGTGAAACTTAATAAGGAGATGTCCAATGTAAAAGTGGGTGACAGTATTTCGACCTTATATGGTAACATTAAAATGGCCTTGAAGAAGAGCATAATTGAAGGGAATAAAAAACTTGAAAGAACTTCTAAATGTTGGTGGTCGCATGAGACCAGTAAATTATTTAGGGTGCGTAATGCCAAAAGGCAAAAATATAACCATAGCAAAACCCGAGAAAATTTACAAAGCTGGTCACAGGCAGAAAATGAATTGAGAATACATATTAAGGAAAGAAAAAGAAAAAACTTTAGTGAGGCGTTGGAAGAAATTTCACTGCCGAAATCAAGCTCTGGTATGTGGAACATGCTGGCGAATATTAAAAAATTTGAATGCCCTAAAGATACCAGGAACTCCTGGGATGAAGAACAGAATACCCAATACCTCCAGATGTTGGAAAGAAATTGCACGCATATGGCAAATGACGGGAATGTTTATTCCCCTCCATACATAAGTGAGGTTAAACCAGTGTTTAAGAAAGAAACCTTTTATGAATTATTGAAATCCCGTAATTCAAGATCTGCCAGGGGAGAAGATGGAATATCTTACGCAGTGCTCAAAAAATTATCTCAAGAAGAAATGCAAGCTGTTTTCAACATTCTAGAGGGCTTATGGCTAAATGGAGTGATACCACATGAATGGAGAATAATAAAAATACACCCAATTCCAAAGGGAAGTAAGGACCTTAGCAGAATAGAAAATTACAGACCAATATGCCTTCTATCCACCCTTTTGAAACTAACGGAAGGACTAATAAAAATGGAACTGGACAGGTTTGAGGAAACAAGGAAGTTACTGCCTGAAAGATGTTATGCTTTCAGGAAACATCACTCCACATCACAGTGTGTGAATGATTTGATAAACACAGTTTACTTTAACAGGGATAGAGGATATGAGGTGATGGGTGCATGCGTGGACCTAGAGAAAGCCTATGAAAAAGTGGACATTGATATACTGAGGAGGAAACTCTATGAGATGGGGGTAAACTCCCATATCATTGAATGGATTTACGGCATATTGAAAGACAGAACACTGAAGCTGGGTAAGGCAACAATACCTTTGACTTCAGGACTAATGCAGGGCAGTGCTCTCAGCCCCATACTTTTCAATCTTTATACAATCTCATTACATGAGATTTCGGACAGGGATTGTATCCTGTATCAGTTCGCTGACGATTGCTTCATATTGACATTTGGCAGAGACCACATGTATACGAATGCACTTCTACAAAAAAAAATGGACGACTTTCTGACCATAACCAAAGACCTCAACATGAAAATTAACCCCGAAAAATCTAGCATAGTCAATTTTAAAAGATCTGATAGAATTATAAGAATAGTATCAGAGGGAGTAGAGATAGAACAAACAGCAAGTATCAAATACCTGGGTAGAATAATTGACCGGAACAATTCACCGACAGAACATGTAAAGATGATATTGGATAAGATCAAAAGGACCTGTGGTTTTCGCAAATTAATTTCGGGGTGTACGTATGGTATTCAACCTTTGCGTGCACTACAGGTGTACAGAGCATATACCAGGGCAAAAATTGAATATGCAGCAGCCTCCTTTGCCAACATTGGGAAAACGGCCCTGAAAATGATAACAACATGTGTGAATACAAACTTAAGGGGAGCCTTGGGTCTGCTGAGGTCAACTCCGGTACAAATCTTATACCAGATGGCAGCAGAACTGCCAGTGAAATATAGACTGGAATTAGCAGCTGCACGTGAAATGGTAAAATGTTTTGCCTTCGGTCTGCCGATAATAAATACAATTATGCAATGGGATTACAATCCAAGAACAAGTTATGCCAGGATATATATAGAATATGGAGATATCATGTTAAGGATCAGAAAGATTGAAGGGGACAATAGACTCTCTTCAAATCTTGTGGTGGTGACAGATTTCTTTAAAGGAATTTATGGAAGCAAGAAGTTGGCAAATAGTAATGTAATTAACACACTGATGTGGGAAAAACTAGAGGAGCTACGAGAATATGAAATTTATTACACGGATGGCTCGGTGGGAGTTGAAACCACGGGGGCAGCTTTTTATCATGATGGAAGTGAACAGTTGAGTCGATTCAAGGTCGAATACAAGGTATCGTCAATGACAGCGGAATTGCTGGCGATTAAACAAGCTATTGAACACGCTGGAGAAATGAAATTCGCAAAGGTGGCGATATTGACAGATAGTAAATCAGGATGCTTAGCGTTGGCTGGAAGTACAAGTGATGATGCCCTCATCAGAGAAATACACTATATGATAAACGACGCTAAATTTAGAAATATTGAATTACATTACATACCGGGTCATTCTGATATCATAGGAAATGACTTGGCGGACAGGGGAGCAGGTGAGGCACTCACATTAGGTCAAGAACTTCAGATACAACTGTCGGTAAAAGATGCGATTAACATTATCGAAGAGAGACTGTGGTTAAAATGGGCACAAGAATACGAGATGCTAGGTACCTCGAAAGGAAGACAATATGCTGCAATTTTTCCACAAGTAAGGAGAACTAAACCTTGGTTCACAAAAAATAATGACCTGAATTCGAACGAAAAGAAACAAGTGAATAGACTGATGACTGGACACTCTTTTGGTAAGAGTACGTTGGCAAAAATGAAAGTAATAGATTCGGACTTATGTGATCACTGTGGTGAAACAGAAGATGATTCACACATAATATTTGAATGTGAACATTATCAAGACATCAGATTGGGATATCCACTATTACTCAAACATGTAAACATAACAGAATTCTTCAAACAAGAAACGATAAATGACTACAAGACATTAACTGAATTCCTGAGAGAAACAGAAGTTAAACTGTAGTACGACTAATCGTGCGAATTGGTGGTGGCGAAATAGTTCTTCGAACTGGCCAAATAATTCTCCAATTGATAAAAAAAAAACAGTTGGAGTAACAAAAATAGAAACGGAAAAAAAAAAAAAAAAAATCAAAAAATTTGTGTTATCTAGTTACTTTCACATGGCAAAATCAAGTTTAAGTTTTCCAGCTCTGAAACCGTCTGCTGATTTTCAATACCAATCTAAGTTGGACTATTTCTGATACACCAGTCCAAGAACGAAGTCTCTAGCTTTTCTGGGAGCTTCGGAAAACCGATTTCACGTGCACCAGACGAACGGACGGACCGACGGACAGACGGACATCGCTTATTCGTCTTCCCTATTCATAACGACCCAGAATATATATATATTTTATGGGTCGCATATGAATATTATGGAAATTACACACGGAATGACAAACCTATATATACCGTTTTCCATTTTTTGTAAAGGGTATAAAAATATTCGTAATAAATATTCACCTTGATAAATAAGCTTATTTGCTTTACTAATATTTTTTTACATAACCAAACACAAACAAAGTACCCTTGAGGAATATTCTATATGAGTACCTCAAAGGAAAAAAATTGTGAAGTGAGTTCTAACGGCAGGAATGCCTATTTTACTGTGAGTTCTGAAACTCTTAATGAAAACATTAAAAACACAAAATCAAATGATAGCCTTTTTCTAACGGAAAATCCACTTTTTCGTCAGCGATCAACTTCGCTTTCTCCAATGCCAACTAGTGAATCGTTAACATTAAAATTGCCTAGTACTTCTTCATTTAGGTCAGCGATATCATCCGCTTCGGGCTCGCGTTCATCACTTAACCAAGTTATCAACACAGATAACAGTAGTTCAAAACCAAAGGTACAAGTAGGAATGGACAGATATATAACTGTTTTAAAGCGCGGGCATCATCTACCAGCAGCGCATCATCTACCAATCGTCAAAACCGCTTCTCCATATTGCAAGACAATAACGACAAGCCCGCTGCATCATCGCAAGTCTTTTAAGCCACCACCTATCTATCTGAGAGAAAAAAAATTCTAACGCGCTTCTGAAAAAACTACTCTCGACCATTGGTGAAAATACTATTCACAATATTCCAATTAAACGAGGTAATATTGATGAAACTAAAATCCAAATATATGATGAAAAAGATTTCCAAAAAATTGTTAGTGAGTTTGAAAAAAATAAAACAAATTTTTACACTTACCAACTTAAGAGTGCTAAAGGCCTACAGATAGTATTAAAGGGCATAGATTCATATGTTGAGCCCGAAGAAGTAAAATGTGCACTTATCGAACAAGGATTTAAGGTAAAAAATGTTACCAATATAATCAATAGAGAGAAGATTCCCCAGCCTCTATTTCATGTTGAACTGGAGCCGAATGATATACAGTTAAAAAAAAACGAGACGCACGTAATTTATAGTCTAAAATACCTCTTACACCGAAAAATCACAGTTGAAGAGCCACGTAAGCGTTCAGGTCCCGTACAGTGCCATAATTGCCAAGAATATGGCTACACAAAAACTTACTTCAATTTACCTTCAGTTTGTGTTATTTGCGGTGAATTGCACGGTACTGCTGGTTGTACTAAACCTAAAGATCTAGCAGAAAAAAATGTAGTAATTGTGGAGGTAATCACACCGCTAACTACAGAGGATGCCCTGTATATTCTTTCGTTAAACAGGCTATGGGTCAAAAACCAAAATTGGCTCCAGTTCAATCAGCAAATGCTTACGCCGCCACTCTTCCTCAAACTAGCCAACTAGTTACTTCACGTGTATCGTATGCCGATGCTGCTAAGACTAGTTCTATTCCCACACAAAACGTTCCACCGACAAATAATTCAACGAAGGCAAACTCCAGCTTTAACTTTAGTCGTCTTGAAGCTACTATTGAGAATCTGGTGCTAACTATAAACAACTTTACTGTTTCTGGAACGCAAACGGCATTCGCCAACATAAAAATGAACTTGAACACTTCCTCATGGAAAAAAATATTGATATAATGTTGGTCTCTGAGACTCACTTGACTTCGAAAAGCTGCTTTAAAATAAATGGTTACACTCTATATGATTCAAAGGACCCGAGAGGGAGAGCATGCGGTGGATCAGCAATTCTAATTAAGTCAAGACTCAAGCACTATATCCTTGAGAACGTTAGTGAAGGATATATGCAAGCAACGAATATTTTCGTAGAAAATTTTTGTGCGAATTTCGTGATATCATCAATTTACTCACCTCCCAGATTTTCAGTTACCGAAGATCAGTATGAGAAGTTCTACAAATCGCTTGGATCTTGCTTTGTGGCAGCTGGTGACTACAATGCTACTGGGGCTCGCGTCTTGTTACACCTAGAGGTCGAGCATTATTTAATAAAATTTAAAAAATGGGCTTAGATGTCATTTCGAGTGGGGAGCCTACTGACGTAAGAAAAATTCCAGATGTTATAGATTTTGGCGTCACGAAAAATATCCATAGGGACTTAATTCACGTAGAGGGCTCTCTAGATCTGTCCTCCGATTACTCTTCCACAATAGTTACAATTTTCAACCCACTAACGAGTGATTTAACTAACTCATATGCGAAAACGATTAATAGGGTCAACTGGCTAGGATTCAAAAAATATTTTAGTAGTCACTGCGTAGAAAACATTCAGCTAAGATCACCTGATGATATTGAATTTAATATTGCCAATCTTAACGAATACATTAAACAGGCTGCTGAACATGCCACTACTTCCTATCCGCAGACTGGCTTTAATAGAATTTATTTTACGGAAATTGAACGTCTTGTATGTGAAAAAAGGAGAGCTAGAAGAGAATGGCAACAACACAGATCACCCCTAAATAAAATCAGACTTAAAGAATGTACTAAACGACTCAAAGAGCTGCTACCGTCGGAAAAGACTGCATTACTGGAAAAGTATTTAGAAGGTCTTGATGCAACGTCAACATCTAATTACTCTTTATGGCGCGCTACTAGAAATCTTAAAAGACCCGTTGATCTTAAATCACCACTGCGTACTTCGACCGGAGGCTGGACAAGAAGCGATAGTGAGAAATGTAACTTATTTTCTGAGCATTTAAAATCTGTATTCACTCCCAATTCATGTACGGGTGCTGCCGATTTACCGAGTGTAGTCTCTCTGCCCCCTCGTCCCTTAAGGTTTAAGATGCGTGAACTACAAAAAATAATTGTTGAACTCGACCCGAAGAAAGCTCCGGGTATTGATGGCATTAGTAACAATATGCTGATGAATTTGCCTCATATTGCAATAAGAATTTTGCTATTTATTTTTAATGCCATTTTACGAATGCAGTATTTTCCACATAACTGGAAACTTGCCAAGATTAATATGATTCCAAAGCCAGGCAAAGACCTTACCAAGGCTGAGTCGTATAGGCCTATAAGCTTACTTTCAACAATTTCAAAGTTTTCAAAGAGCTGTTCATGACTAAATTGTCTAAAATTTTAGCTGATAATGGGTGTATCCCGGACCATCAATTTGGTTTTAGAAGTCAGCATAGCACCATTGAACAAACACATAGATTGGTCCAAGTTGTGAGAATAACATTTGAGGAAAATAAGTATTGTTCTGCTCTCTTTATTGATGTTTCTCAGGCATTTGATAAAGTATGGCACGAAGGCCTAGTTTTAAAATTAAAGACATACTTACCAATAAACATACAAAAGCTTTTGGAAAGTTATATTATTGATAGGAAGTTCACTGTTGTGGAAGGAGAGTTCACGAGTGTGCCCGAAGCTATATCTTCCGGTGTGCCACAGGGTAGTATTCTGCGGACAGTTTTGTATCTAATATATACTTTTGATATGCCTGTGAGCAATAACATCCACACTTCTACATTTGCCAATGATACAGCTTGAAATATGGTTGAACTTATGGAGAATTAAAGTAAATGAACAAAAGTGTGTCCATATAACGTTTACGTTAAGAACAGATACTTGTTCTCCCATTCGAATCAACAATCAAAATATTCCTCAACATTCTCAAGTGAAATACCTTGGCATACACCTTGATCGACGGCTTACATGGAAACCTCATATTGACTCTTAAGTTAACCCAAATGAAACTTAAATTAACTCAAATATTGAGGGTGGCGTTGGCTGAAGTAGTTAGCACGTTGACTACAAAACCGAAGGTCCTGGGTTCAATCCTGTATCCGACAGTCATTAAATAACAACACCACGCATTTTTCTGATGTGCATTAGTGTCCCTTTGTGTCAGTTGTTGTAGGAAAGTTCAAGTGATGAAGGCATAGTCACTGGTCACTGAACTATACCGACTTCAGCAGATACTAGTCCTAATGTAACATCAGAGCGCCCTCCTTCGTTGTGTAGCAAAATCATCGGCGAAGTAAAATAATCAATAAAATGGCTACAGGACACAGCTTCAAAAAATTAATACGCCCCATTTAACATCAGAGAGGCGCTGCAACACTGCATTATTAAAAACGTGCGAAAAGCAGAGTTGTAAAAAGAATGAAGCTTTCCTCTATCTCTTCTTTCACCACCTGTCTTCTCTCTCACTATCCCTTTCCTAAAGAAGGTAACACCTAGTATTAGCAGTAGGCACTAATTGCCTGAGTGTTACTTTTCTTAAAAAAAAAAATATATATATATTGGTTAATTGGCAGAAATTCAACACTCAGCCTAGACTGTAAACTTTTGATATACAAGTCGCTTTTGAAGCCACTATGGTGCTATGGAATCCAGCTATGGGGCACTGCTTCAGCTTCAAATAATGAGAAAATCCAACGAAGGCAAAACAAAATTTTACGTTTGATAACATCGGCTCCATGGTACATTAAAAATTCAAATATACATCGTGATTTAAATATGCCACTAGTGACTGAAGAAATTGCAAAATACGCAGGCAAATATTTAACTGAACTTGAGTCACATCCTAATCCGCTTGCCCGTAATATTTTGAACTTTACTGGACACATCCGCCTAAAAAAGAAGGACACAAGGGCTCTTATAGTCAACACTACAGATGGGACTGCTTGAAAATACTTCTTTTTTTTTTCTTTTTGATTATCACTACTAATGTATTATTTATAACTATCACTAAGCTTATGTCCGATACTGGTCGGGCCTAATAATTATATTTAGATTTAAGATTTGATTACTTATTGTTAGTTCATTTTTGAAGATACAATAAATAAATATATATATGAAAAAAAAAATTTTTTCACATTAATTTTGTATCATCCTGTTTATGTTTCAAATAATTAATACACTAAAATACGAGGGGTTGCTCACAGCAGTCATATTTTATACTAGTTTAAAATTTACGACATTATGACACTTAAGACTAACGTGTGAATACCCCAAATATCTAATAAATATGCATCTTATTTATAATACATTTAGCCTCTTGCCAAATAACAGAATTCCCCCATTTTCATAAAATTTAAAATGAATTTGAAATGTATTTTATTTAAAATTTTTTATACAAAATTTTCCTAAAATTGATTTCAAGCTCATTTTATTTTATTTTTATGAATATGGGGTTTAGTATTCAATGTAAATAGTGTTTTTTAGATTGTCACAACTTTGAGTTGCCATCACTGCTTTATTTGAGCATCCATTTAACATCTGATAGTTGCTTTTTGTTTAGTTTGCTTTGAAATTTCATTATGAATCGACTTATGGGCTGGCGGAGTCATTGGCCTATATGTCTTCAAAAACGATGATGTTCATAATGTTACTGTCAATGGTGAACGGTATCAATTATGATCGTGTGATTTAACAACATTGGATTATTTTCTTTGGGGTTATATTAAATCACTTGTCTACGTCGATAAACCAAAAACAACTGAACACTTGGAAATCAACATTCGAAGAGTTATCGGCGAAATATGGCCGCAAACGCTGCGAAAAGTTGTTGAAAATTGGTGTTTCAGATTGCGTCTTCTACGCGCCAGCCGTGGCGTGGCGGCAACATGGCAGAAATCATATTTAAACATTAATTTCATAAAATCTTCTTTCCAATAAAGCCCATTTCATTGGTATTACAAATATATTTCCTTGTTTTATTATGATTTAAACTTGTGTCACTCTATAAATAACACCTTAGGAACTATACAGCAGTAATTAGTATTCAATGTAATAACTATAACTATAATTATACATAATTGTAAAAAGCTTGTGAAAATTGAAAAATGGATTCAGTGTCTAATAAAGATGTATATTTTTGAAATGTTTTTAACGTATTGTTTTTGTGTAAGTAATTCTCAATAACATTTTGAGAGTTTTTCTATAAACATAAGGAGTTTCTAGCTTCAGTATCCAAGACTTAAAAGTATTATAAAACACAAGCTTAAGGAGGAAAAGTATAGTTTTAGACCAAATCGGGGAACACAAGATCTAATAAAACGTCATAACTAAAAAAAAAACAAGTTTGCCAGAAAACTAGTTTGAAGTTTTCAATTTCCACACAACTTAATGGAAAAAGAAAACAATTTTTCTCTGAAGAGTTAAGTAAACAAGATATTTATATGAAAATTTTATACAATATGAAGAACGATATGATGATAATTCTGCATCACTAACTAAAAAAATCCATATTTTGAGTTATGATGTTCTTTGAGTAAATGATATGTACATTAGATATGGCATTGTGGACGATTTTTCGATTTCGACTTGCAAGAGCACCTCATTTTATGAATTTCGGGAAAAAAAAATATTTGAGCCAAAAAATGGTGGCGGTCAGATGAGAGCAATGGTCGCCTCTTAGTGCTCAAAGTTGAGGGTAAAAGCAAAAAAATTTACAAAAAATCATATAACTTTCGCGCTACAAGGGTCACCGCTACAAGGGTCAAATGTATGACCAGTACCCATTAATTTTCTCCGCCCAACATCTTTTTTAAGCCCACCGACCGCGTAACTCCTCTCCTTAAGGGGGCTCCCTTACAAAGGAGAAATTTTTATAAAATTTACTCGCAGGGCTCTAACTGCCCCTAGGGCGTACCTATCGAAGTCAAATGTCTGATCGAGGCTAAATAATTTTTCAATATGAAGATTTACTCGTAACATATTTATCGTCTATCTTCAATCATTCAAAAAAATAATTTTTTTAATATTTTTTTTAAGAAATCCGCTTTTTCGCTTTTATGGTGCCTGCCAGGGCGGTAAAATGCAGGACCGACCCAAAATAATTTTTCATCTCCAACATTTCCTCCGAACATACCTATGTCCTATCACGACTCCTTAAGGGGACTCCCTTACAAAGGAAATTTTTTTTATAAAATTTACTCGCAGGGCTCTAACTGCCCCTGGGGCGTACCTATCGAAGTCAAATACATATCTAATCGACCCTAAATATTTTTTCAATACGAAGATTTACTCTTAACATACTTGTCATCTATCTTTAACCATTAAGGTGGTCCCCATACAAAAAATAATTCTTTGTTAAATCATTAATTTATTTTTGGCATGTGTTCGATATATCTTTTTATTTTGGGCAATGACTTGAAGTAAAAATATTTTGCTTCTTTGTCGCGGCACAACGCACTGCTGTAATCGCTTTATAATCTTACGCCTGTTTCTGCAGCGTTGTTGAGAACTTGCAGTTTTTTTCAATATCTCTAGCGCTTGGTTATAGTCTTCACGTTGTCCCAGGTTTCTGGATCGCTGTTTAAAAAAACTTTTTAGTAATCCAAAGCGTGAAAAAAGTTTACTTTCCCAGGTGTTACGTAGTGGCTTAAATCGTTTATTATTTCTGGGATACGAAGATAGATGATAATGAGGCAGAAGACGACAAAATAAATAGCGGCGCCAGTGGAGAGGAAGGTCGTTCTTGCCCAGTCATTGGCTTCACAGGTGTGAAGTGAATTACCTTAGCTCCCACAGAAGTACACCCAACAACCGTAATGGTTAAAATAGATGACAAGTATGTTTAGAGTAAATCTTCGTATTGAAAAAATATTTAGGGTCGATCATATATTTGACTTCGATAGGTACGCCCTAGAGGCAGTTAGAGCTCTGCGAGTAAACTTTATACAAATTTCGCCTTTGTATGGGAGCACCCTTAAAGGGTCGAGATAGGGCATAGTAGGGATGGCATTGAGAATTTTCAAATTGTACCAACAACTTTCAAAAATTGTACTTTTTGTGACCTTAATTGTACCAAAAGATTTTTTTTAGTTCAAACTACATATTTTTATTTGTTTCTATAGAAATAATCGACTTTGTTCTGGCTACCAAATCGTTTTCACAAAATTCCTTGTAAGTTGGGATGCTAAATAATATGGTTACACCTGTTCAAGTTGAAATTTAAAATATATTAATTAAAAGAATGTGCTCCAACATCCGAATTTAGAAGAAAAATTATTTGGGAACGGATGAGTTCGCATTTTGTGATTTTCTCGCCTCGTTTGGATTTCACAAGACTGTTTTTCAAGTGAGAAGAATATGAGTTTCATTGTTCAAAAGTGAAAATTAACATATGCAAATCTTTTGAAAAGAAATGCAGAGTGAAATTGGAAGATTCCTAAAATGTACTAAATTAGTCATTGGTGTACTATTGTACTTTTCCAGCCTGTTTTTCGAAAACATAAGCCCTTTCGTTTTTATGTTTCATTCGAGAAGCTGACTTCGAGAAGCTGCTTTAAAATAAATGGTTACACTCTATATGATTCAAAGGACCCGAGAGGGAGAGCATGCGGTGGATCAGCAATTCTAATTAAGTCAAGACTCAAGCACTATATCCTTGAGAACGTTAGTGAAGAATATATGCAAGCTACGAATATTTTCGTAGAAAATTTTTGTGCGAACTTCGTGATATCATCAATTTACTCACCTTCCAGATTTTCAGTTACCGAAGATCAGTATGAGAAGTTCTATAAATCGCTTGGATCTTGTTTCGTGGCAGCTGGTGACTACAATGCAAAACATACGTACTGGGGCTCGCGTCTTGTTACACCTAGAGGTAGAGCGTTGTTTAATACAATTTCAAAAATGGGCTTAGATGTCATTTCGAGTGGGGAGCCTACTTACTGGCCTACTGAACCAACACTCCAGATGGGACTGCTTAAAAATACTTCTTTTTGATTATCACTACTTATGTATTATTTATAACTATCACTAAGCTTATGTCCGATATTGGTCGGGCCTAATAATTATATTTAGATTTAAGATTTGATTACTTATTGTTAGTTCATTTTTGAAGATACAATAAATAAAAATGTATATGAAAAAAAAAAAAAAAAAATTTATAAACGATAACGTTTAAAATTTGATTTTTATAAAACATTTTCTAAAGCTTTAGTTTTGACATAAAAAGAGCTTTTTAGTTATAACCAAAAATATAAACTCAAAAAATTATTACAGTGAAAGAATAAAAAAAATTAAATCTATTAAAAAAATTCGATGAAACATTTTAAATAAAATTCATTTTAAATTTATTTTAAATTTTATGAAAAAGTCATTCACATTTTCTCGTTAATTTAATTTTTTTGTAACTTAAAGAAAAAAAATATGTAGACCGATTATTAATTAATTTTACATAAGAAATTTTATGAGTGTGTAAAACTGAAAGTTCTTTTGTTGTGACTCACATGAAAATTAATAAATGCTACCAAAACGTAAACATGATTTCATTCGTTATTTTAACGAACGTATACACTTATTCATTTTCGAAAAACAGGCTGTTCGAGTGTGAATAGTTCCAAAAAAGGTACAATTGTACCAACTTTGCCATCCCTGGGGTATAGGTATGTTTGGAGAAAATGTTGAAGATAAAAAATTACTGTGGGTCGGTCTTACATTTTACACCCCGGGGAGGCACCATAAAAGCGGAATAAACGGCTTTCTTAAAAAAAAATATTAAAAAAAATATTTTTTTGTATGGAGACAACCTTAATGGTTGCAGATACACGATAAGTATTTTTAGAGAAAATATTTGTAATCAGAAATAATTTCTTAATCAAGCTTGAGTTCAGTAATTTCAATTCTTATTGAATGAAATATTTTTATTAATTACTCGTAATGTGAGTATCTAAAGAAGAGAAGAAAAATTAAACTAGACTTTTTTAAGTGGGGGAAATACCGATATTTTTCTGTGCAGTCACGCACTTCATCAGCACCCATGTCTATCTACTGGGGTAGAGATTATTATTAACATCAGCTATTTAACTTAAATTTCTATGAAATGGAATATGAGAATTGATTGTATATACAATTATTGATTTACCTTTGGTAAACATATTTGTAAGTATCACTATTCATTTTCTGTTTTTTCATTTTCTATTTAGGTTAGCACGAAGTTATAACACTCTACCTAAGTATGTTTAACTATTCTTTACTTATCTCCTACGATCATCACATTAATTATTTTTACTTATTCGATGCACCATCGGTACATACATATAAGTGTTATTGTGGTGGCTTTATGTTACTTTTGTTTTTGCTTTCTACAGTTGACTTCGCTTTCCAGCATTCTGAAGCAGTGATTGCCAAGTGAACAGTGATCGCCAAGTGAACATATTTTTGTCACGTGATCATGATGAATTAAATGACACATTTTCGCCCTTATCTGACCGCCATAATTTTTTGGCTCAAATATTTTTTTCCGAACCTCACAAAATGAAGGGTTCTTGCAAGTCGAAATCTCTTTACAATGAATTCTCATATAACACTATGCCATAGCTAATGTACATATAGAGCAGAGACAAGTAAAGGCCTCGTTAGCCGACTGTAGAAATCGTAGATGTAATGTAAATGTAAATGGAATGTAAATGTAAATGTTTGAACGCTTATAGAATGCTTAAAAACGTGTCATGTGTTTTCGACACAAACAAAAAAACTTCCTTGTGCACACATACATACATGCTAATTGCTTTGTGCCCAGCAAACACTCATTTTTGATTTTAAATTGCGAGTTATTTGAAGTCAATCGTGAAAGTTCATATAATATTTAAATTCATGGAATTTATTTTGATTGAAATGTATATGGATTGTGTGATCATACATATGTACATATGTATGTATGCATTACTGCTTATAAGTTAATAATATATAAAATGGTAATGTTTCAATTAATCCAAGATTTCTTAAATAATTTCGCTGAAGCTATTATAATTTACTTTCTTTTGATGGCAAGTTTTTTATACTCTTCGAAAAAAATAATGGAGTTTTTGAAATAAGACATATTTTATAATGAAAATGTGCCTAGAGGTTTTAAAAATTATTATTTTATGTAAAAGAACTCAATTGTAATAATTTTAATAGCAACTGTAACGCTTAAGCCTCTAACCGTAATATTTGAATATAACTACAATTATCAAAACAGATTTTGAGCAATTTCATCGGAACAACGAAGTGCTTGACTCCTTAATTTCCAGGAATGCCTATGGTTTCAGTAGCACCTCAATCATATAAAAACATTATTATATATCCACTTTATCGTTTTATCCTTTTCTTATTAATGTCTGTACCTACTAATCTTCTATCTATATAATTAATATGCGAACACGTTTTTTGTAATCCCTTTTACGCCGGAACTACTGCACCGATTTTGGAAAGATTTATATTAATTTAAAGGAATTTTTGCACAGATATGCAGAATCTATATTTTATTGAAATCGGTTTAGTATTTTGGGAGCTATAAGCGTTTAAAGTTGCTACTACTACATGCAAACATAGTACACACGCATTTGTTAGCTTACACTGTGTGTGTGTGTGTGCGTGTATATTTGTGTAGTATTTTTGTTATTGTATGAAAGCCATAAAACTTATAGGAAGAGAGTTCAATAAATTGAATTAGGTTTAATAAAGAGATTTTGTTTCTGTTTAGAATATGGACGATTGTGTCGTCCGTTTGGTATATCTAGTAATAATTAATTTTAATCAGAAACAATATACATTTACATATGTATATTTTTCAACAAGAACACATACATATATACTACTTTTTGTTTGCTGGGTGTTTATCAGTATAACAAATTCAAATAAAATGCGCAACAGCTGTTCGAAACATTGATGGGAGTTCAATATCTTCACATTATTTTTGATTGTGTACAAAAAGTACGAAAATTATTTGAATGGTATCAAATCATTATTTTATACTTACAAACAATTTTATGACTGTAATATTTAGTGAAATTACAATTTTACCTTTATATGTATACATACATACATTACAGCGTATTATAATTATAAAAAATATTTACATATTTATTATCACTATAATTGTTATGAATTAACGCACATATTAAAATTTTTATTGGTATTATTAAATAAAATATGTTTTTTGTGCGCTTGTATGGATGTTTGTTCGCACAAATGTACTATATGTATGTTACATATTCATACATATGTATATGTATGTATATGTATATTAACAAAAATATAAACAAATACGATTGGCAGTCTGTGGTTAGATTTTATAAAGAAAAACACTTTATTAGAAAACTAAATTTATTAAATATGTCATGTACGTATACAAATTTAGCAACTCAAAAGTTTAAATTATCAAAGGAAACAAAAGTACCAAAATAGGGCTATTATGCCACACTCTCATTCAATATACATACATCCCATCACTGTCTACAAATGTCATGTAACGTCGTCATGAAATTCTATTTTGTACAGGTTCAGACGTTACATATACGTGACATTTCAGTCAGGTAAGCATTTGCATAGCTTTTCATGCAACAGATTCGATCAGCTGACACATTTACATTTACAGTTCTACATTTACAGTCGGGTAATTCTGCCTTTAAAGGCAGCCCGTGGCAGTGTTGCCAGTTGTTTTCTAGAGCTTATCCCCAATTTTTCATTTCTCATGCCCAAAAATACCCAAATTAAGTTTTTTGTTTCAAATTTTTTTCTTTTGTGAAAAAAATAAATTTTTAAAAATTTTTTTGTAATTTTATTTGAAAAACAATAACAAAATAAGCATATTTATTCAATAAAATTCATTTATATCGATAGCTACGAGTATATTTGCATTCATGTAAATTTAATTTGTACTTATAAAACTTGTAAAGAAAAAAATACACATAGTTTAATATACACAAGTATAAAATTTTTTTTGAACCAAAGTTTACCATTTCAAAAACTTCAGAATCGAAATCTTCTGATTTATTAGCCTCAAAAACTTTGTTGTACATAGTACTTGTATTAAAAAGTTTTACCGTTTCAGCAGAAGGATTAAATTTATCACGACAAATTGAATTATTTTTAATGTCTGTTTATTCTAAGAAGTGCTTCCAAAAAGTCGTATTGCATTTTGTTGCGTATTTTTGTTTTGGTAGTGTTCATTATTGGTTAATCTGCCTTGATACTTCTTCTTTATTAGAATCCATACACTATGAATATTAACACACATTTTTAGACTTGCCAGACGCATATTTCTTAGTTCAAAAATCATTCTTGTTTGACCATGAGTTATAAAAAAAATCCCCCAAAAATCCCCTCAAATTTGGTTACATCCCCAACAAATCCCCAGATCCCCAATACGAAATTTTCATCCCCAATCGCGAAAAAATCCCCAATTTGGGGACAAATCCCTTAACTGGGAACACTGGCCCGTGGCCACTTCGCTATGCTCTTTGCACGTACTTAAGCACACATATGGAAGAAAACAACTCAATCTTTCATAAGCATTCGACACAGCATACATTTTACTCTCTTTCATATTATCACTAATCCATAAATAATATAAGGATGTATGTATGTGCCTGTCTTTGATATAGATCAGTGATCCCCAAAATAAAAAATGTTTGGTGAGAAAAATTAGAGTAAAATAAAGTTACACTTGAAGAAAAGTTTTGTAATTTAAAATACATGCTGTAGTTGTTCATTGTTTGATTTTTTTTCTAAATAAGCAATTTAATAAAAACTTACGCAAAAAGTAAAAAATCTAAGTGTATACGTATAATCTTGCGGTTTTTTATAGAATTTCTTTAACAACCACGTTGCTACTTTCTATGTGAAGTTATAGGTCGCGTACAGTCAGTCACAAAACTTTTTAAGCTACTGTTAATAACATCTTGGCCATATGGTTTTATTTACTCCGCTCATATTTGTGCAACACTACATTATGCAAATTAACTTTGTATATTATAAGTAAATACATAAGTACTTTTTCGTATCACTGTACTCACAAATACAGCTGCAAAACATTTTTGGGAGTCCCTGATATAGAGTCTTTGTTGCGTTACAGTCATGACGCAAAAAAACTTGTTTTACAGAAAACGAATTTAAAGTTTTGAATTTACTAACGATTTAATGGTATACAAAATATTTGTATGCGGGAAAAGGTAATTAATAGGAAACAAGAAGATAATGGACAGTACATCTAGGGAAAAAACTGCTTAAAATCTATAAAAACCATATTGAATTAATAAAAAAAAATTAACGAAAGTCAAGTCATGTTGAAATTTCTTATTTCAATATCGAAAAATATTAATTAACAGTATTAATTTATTAATTTTATTTATTTTTAAGTTTCTCACCATATATTTTCTATTATATTGAAAATCATTGAATTAATGTGACGCGTTCATATTTTTAAGTTGCAGCTTTTCCCTGAGTGTATGTATAATTTTTCATTCAAGAATTCATTACTGTTAACACCGAACAGGTTTTAAGAAAGTAATGAATTATTTTAATGCATCCGAGGAATGAATTCTCCAATGCAAAATGTTTAAATAAAATTTTTGCAAAAATTATGTATAAAATTTTTACTTCCATTGAACTTCACAGGCACGAGCTCAAACACAAACTGCGACTTCGAATAAAAATAAAAAAGTTTGTAGGCGACATAAATGCAGCAAAAAATTACGGACACTTGCCACAAGCAAAAATAATACTTTCCTTCTTGTGTAATTATCAGGAACAGCAGTTTCATCCAATTGCATCTATTTGCCCTTAACCATGACAATGGCAAGAACGAAATACACATATTTACGAAACAATGACATAGATTTGTTAGTGCATATTTTTGTATATTCTGCTGAAAATGCATATTTTTGCATAATTTGGTCAAAAATGTTTATTTTTGTCTCATATTTGGGTATTTTGTCAAAAATTCAAATAAAAAAATAACTGTTGACAAATTATTAATGCAAAACTATTTGGTGATTTTAGGCAAATTTATTTGCTTGCATTGTTGTAGAATTATAGAACGATTGTACAAGCACACACACCTAATAAATTTAATGGAAATTGTAATTTGGATACTTTTAAGAGGAAAGTATCTGTTATTAAAGCCCAAAGTAGTGAAACACTTCTTCGGAAAAAACAAATCTAATAGCTAGTATTCAATTCATTGTAATAGTTGAGTTAAAAAATCTGTTAAAAATTTGAGTCGATTACATCCACAGTCGTTGAAAGGCCTTTTTCAATGCACAAACATTTATCTAAGAACAAATTGATTAAACTTCACATTCGAAAATATAAAAAATATATAATTTTTTAATGGACTTTTAAATAAACATCAAAACTTTTCTTTTTTGTACCCTTTACCAAAAAAATGGTAAAAGGGTATATATAGGTTTGTCATTCCGTTTGTAATTTCTATAATATCAGTAAGCGACCCACAAAATATATATATTTTGGATCCTTATGCATAGGGAAGACGAATAAGCGATGTCCGTCTGTCCGTCTGTCCGTCTGTCTGTACGTGAAATCGGTTTTCCGAAGCTCCCAAAAAAGCTAGAGACTTCGTTCTTGGACTGGTGTGTCAGAAATTTTCCAAAATATTGAAATTCAGCAAAATCGAGCAGACGATTGCAGAGCTGGGAAACCTAAACTTTATTTTACCATATAAAAGTAACTACCGAAAACAAATTTTTATTTTTTTTTTAAAAATAAACTTATTTTATTTTCAGTATCAAAGGTATAGGAATATTAATTCACTATCTTCACATTGCTTTGATTTAGATCATTATCCAGATTTTGATAATACTTCAATTTTGAATACAGAATCTAATTATAAACGTAGGTATATGTTAGAAATGTTACACATTATAGATGTTCCAACAAATCAGAGAATTAATTTCAGAACAGACACGGCCAATGTTGCGCAGACTTATAGATATTTATTACATAAAAACAAGAATAGGTTTTAAGAAAGAAACATACAACAACAGAATTTTTTTAATGTTACTCTTATAAACATTTTTTATAAAAAAATAAAATAATTTTAAAAAAAGTTTAATTAATTAATGTTAATGTTTTTGTATATAAAATTCATGATACGTATTTCTTCTATTAATTATTAAAAATTATTAAAAAGTATGTATTCTCATTTGTTAAAACAACCAATTTTTTAATATATATGTATGTTATAAACTTTTTTCAAATAATATTTTGTAAATATTCATTACAACATTATTCAAAAATTTTTAAGAAACTCAAAGACACAATGTTATGTAAAAGTATAAAAAATATGTATTATCATTTCTAAGAACCATTCCAAAATTCTATATGAACAAATATTGTAGACTTACACCTATTTTGTTTTATTACCAAAACTATTAAAAAATTGTAAAAATAATTTTTATGACACATTATTTAAAATTTTTTTTAAAAATATTTTTTATGACACACTTTATTGTTAGAAAATTCTATACATAATTGTAAAAAAAAGGAAAAAGAAAAAACAAAAAAACAGAAAAATCAAAATACGATTTACTATATCCTGAAGAAGTAAACCAAAGGTTTACGAAATATCGATCAAAAATAAAAATATATAAGAAAAATATATAAAATTTTACGGACCTAAAGCTTAAAGAAATAGTTTTATTGAACATATATAAAAGGTCGAAAAATTAGATAAACAAATTGATATTTTAAGTTAAAAAATATAAAAAAAATTAAGAAGACGTTTCCAGGGTTGGAAAAATTTAACTTTTTGTGTTATGTAAAATTAACTATGTCTAAAACTATGCAGGGTATTTTCTCGAGAACCGTAAGAGCTAGAGACCTGAAATTTGGACACAGTGTGTAGACCTTTGGCCGCTACAACAAAAAATACATGAGAATTGGAAATTAAAGGGTGTTCCAAAACGAGCAACGAAAAATGTTAAAATCTCATGTAATATACAGACATACAATTGTATGTATATACACTAGAAATTTGTAAGGTTGGTGTATTTCTATACAGACTACAAAAATTAACACTTAAATTTCAAAAAATTTAAATTAAAGGGTGTTCCATCAGTTAATGCAATTTTGACTATGTAATTTTGAGAACTTGCTGTATATTGGAAACCGTAAGAGCAAAACTCTTGAAATTTGAAATGGCCACACAAAAACTTACTGCAAATTACCTACAGTTTGTGTTATTTGCGGTGAATTGCACGGTACTGCTAGTTGTACTAAACCAAAAGATCAAGCAGAAAAAAATGCAGTAATTGTGGAGGTAATCACACCGCTAACTACAGAGGAAACCCTGTATATTCTTTCGTTAAACAGGCTATGGGTCAAAAACCCAAATTAGCTCCAGCACAATCAGCAAACGCTTGCTCCGCCACTTTTCGTCAAACTAGCCAACCAGTTACTACACGTGTATCGTATGCCGATGCTGTTAAGACTAGTTCTATTCCCACACAAAATGTTCCACCGACAAATAATTCAACGAATGCAAACTGAAGCTTTAACTTTAGTCGCCTTGAAGCTACTATTTAGAATCTGGTGCTAACTGTAAACATCTTTACAGCAAATATGACTAGCATGTTGCAAGAAATGTTGCGAATGCAGAATACTCTGCTTCAAGCAATACTTAACAAGCCATGAACACGTTAACAATATGTTTCTGGAACGCAAACGGCATTCGCCAACATAAAAATTAACTTGAACACTTCCTCATGGAAAAAAATATTGATATAATGTTGGTCTCTGAGACTCATTTGACTTCGAGAAGCCTTTTTAAAATTTATGGCTACACCTTATATGATTCAAAGGACCCGAGAGGAAGTGCATGCGGTGGATCAGCAATTTTAATAAAGTCAAGACTCAAGCATTATATTATTAACAACATTTGCGAAGAACATTTACAAGCAACGAATATTTGTGTCGAAAATTTTTGCACTAATTTTGTCATATCATCAATTTACTCCCCTCCTAGATTCGCAATTACTGAGGACCAATACGAGGATTTCTACAAATCCCTTGGCCCTTGCTTCGTAGCAGCTGGCGACTACAATGCAAAACATACGTTCTGGGGTTCGCGTCTTATTACACCTAGAGGTCGGGCATTCTTCAACACAATTTCAAAAATGGGCTTGGACGTCATTTCGAGTGTGGAGCCCACTTACTGGCCTACGGACATACAAAAAATTCCGGATGTTATAGATTTTGGAGTCATGAAAAATATCTCTAGGGAATTAGTTCATGTTGAAGCTTCTCAAGATCTCTCCTCCGATCACTCTCCCACGATCGTTACAATTTGTAGCCCACTAAGAAGTGACTTACCTCACCCATATGTGAAGACGGTCAACCGTGTTAATTGGCTGGGGTTCAGAAAATATCTCAGTAGTCATTGTACGGAAAACATTACGCTAAGAACATCCGAAGATATTGAATTTAACATTGCCAATCTTAACGAAAATATTAGCAGGCTGCTGAGCATGCGACTACCTCCTACCCGCAGACTGGATTTAATAGAATTTATTCTACGGATATTGAACGTCTCGTAAGTGAAAAAAGAAGAGCTAGAAGGGAATGGCAACAGCACAGATCGCCCCAACATAAAACCAGATTTAAAGAGTGCACTAAACGACTCCAAGACTTGCTTGCATTTGAAAAAACTGCATCTTTTAAAAACTATCTGGAAGGTCTTGATGCCACACCAACATCTAATTACTCTTTGTGGCGCGCTGCTAGAAAGCTTAAAACACCTGTTGCGTTTAAACCACCTCTGCGTACATCTACCGGGGGTTGGGCAAGAAGCGATACTGAAAAAGGTAAAATATTTGCTGAGCATTTAATATCAGTATTTACCCCTAACTCATGTACTGGTGTTATTGATTTGCCGAATGTAGTGGCGCTACCCGCTCGACCCATAAAATGTAGAACGTGTGATGTACAAAAACTAATTGCTGAACTTAACCCGAAGAAAGCTCCGGGTATTGATGGAATTAGTAACCAGATGCTGATTAAGTTGCCTCGTATTGCAATTAGAATCCTGTTATTTATTTTTAACGCCATTTTACGACTGGAGTATTATCCACACAGCTGGAAACTTGCCAGAGTTAAAATGATTCCAAAGCCAGGCAAAGATCTTACCAAGGCTGAGTCATATAGGCCAATAAGTCTGCTATCAACAATGTCAAAGCTTTTCGAAAAACTGCTCATGACAAAATTGTCCCCAATTCTAGTTCGTAGTGGGTGCATACCGGACCATCAATTTGGTTTTAGAAGTCAGCATAGCAGCATTGAACAAACTCATAGATTGGTCCAATTTATAAGAAGAACATTTGAAGAAAGGAAGTATTGTTCTGCGCTGTTTATCGACGTTTCTCAGGCATTTGATAAAGTGTGGCATGAAGGTCTTATTTTAAAATTGAAATCATATTTACCAATAAATTTTCTGAAACTATTAGAAAGTTATATTACTACCCGGAAGTTTACGGTTGTGGAAGGAGATTTCATGAGTGTGCCTGAATATATATCATCCGGTGTGCCACAGGGGAGCATACTGGGCCCAGTTTTGTATTTGATTTACACTTGTGATATGCCTTTGAGCAGCAATATCCATACATCTACGTTTGCCGATGATACAGCCTGCCTTAGTATGCACGAAAACCCTCACGAGGCTTCCCGATATCTACAAGAACATATTACACAACTGGAACTATGGTTAAATTTATGGAGAATCAAAGTAAACGAGCAAAAGTGTGTCCAGGTAACATTTACCCTGCGAAGAGATACTTGTTCGCCAATTCGAATCAACAATCAAGTTGTTCTTCAACATTCACACGTAAAATACCTTGGTATACATCTTGATCGACGGCTTACATGGAAGCCCCATATTTAATCAAAGCTAACACAAATGAAACTGAAATTAACTCAGATACATTGGCTGATTGGTAGAAATTCAACACTCAGTCTAGATTGTAAACTTTTAATATACAAGACGATTTTGAAACCAATATGGTGCTACGGAATACAGTTATGGGGCACTGCTTCAGCTTCTTATGTCGAGAGAATCCAACGAAGGCAAAACAAAATTTTACGGTTAATAACATCGGCTCCATGGTACGTAAAAAATTTAAATATACATCGTGACTTAAATATGCCACTAGTGACTGAAAAAATTGCAAAAAACGCTGGCAAATATTTAACAAAACTCGAGTCACATCCTAATCCGCTTGCCAGTAATATTTTGAACTTTACTGGACACATCCGCCTAAAAAAGAGGGACACAAGGGCTCTTATTCATAGCACTCCAGATGGGACTTCTTGAAAATACTTTTATTTTTTTCCTTATGACTATCACTACTTATGTATTATATATAACTATTACTAAGCTTATGTCCGACACTGGTCGGGCCTAATTATATTTTTAGATTTAAGATTTTAATACTTATTGTCAGTTCATATATGAAGATACAATAAATAAAAATCATGCATTAAAAAAAAATATATTGGAAACCGTGTAAGAGCAAAACTCTCGAAATTTTCAAAAACGGTAAAACTAAAAAATCAAAAAATTATAAAATCGCCAAACCAAAAAAAATCGCCAAAAACAAAAAAAATCGCCAAAATGAAAAAAAGCACCAAATTAAAACAAAATTTCTAAGACTAAAATAAATCGCGAAAAACCCGAAAAAAAATCGGCCAAAATGAAAGAAAATCGCCAAAATGAAAAAAACCGCCAAAATTAAAAAAATCGCCAAAACGAAAAAAAACACAAAATAAACAGAAAAAAATCGTCAAAAACAAAAATACAAGTAAGAGTGCTATATTCGGCTGTGCCGAATCTTATATACCCTTTACCAACGTACGTACATATATATAGTATACAGACACATACATACATATTTGTTTTGAAAAAAAATTTATAAATTTCTTCATTTTGGAGATTTTTCCCATTTTGACGATTTTGTTTTTCATTTTGGCGATTTTTTTTGTTTTTGGGTTTATTTTTATTTAGGAGATTTTTTTCCCTTTTGGCGATTTTTTGGGGTTTTTTTCGTTTTGGGGTTTTTTTCATTTTGGCGAATTTTTTCATTTTGGCGATTTTTTTTCATTTTGGCGATTTTCTCTCATTTTGGCGATTTTTATTTAGGCGATTTTTTTCTTTTTTTTTTGTTTTTTTTTCATTTCGGCGATTTTTGTCTGCTTTTAGGTTTTTTTTCGTTGTGGCGATTTTTTTCATTTTGGCAATTTTTTTTCGTTTTGGCAATTTTTTTTTTGTTTTTGGCGATTTTTTCCTGTTTTGGGGTTTTTTTCATTTTGGCGATTTTTTTCTGTTTTTTTGGGTTTTTTTCGTTTTGGCGATTTTTTCATTTTGATGCTTTTTTTTCATTTTGGCGATTTTTGTCTGTTTTTTTCAGTTTTGTCGCTTTTTTCTCGTTTTGGCGATTTTTTCTGTTTTTGGAGGTTTTTTTCATTTTGGCGATATTTTTCTGTTTTTGGGCTTTTCTTTATTTTGGAGATTTTTCCCATTTTGACGATTTTTTTTTTCGTTTTGGCGATATTTTTCATTTTGGCGATTTTTGTCTTTTTTAAGGTTTATTTTTCGTCTGGCGATTTTTTTCATTTTGGCGATTTTTTTTTTCATTTTGGCGTTTTTCTTTCATTTTGGCGATTTTTTTGTTTTTGGGTTTTATTTTATTTAGGCGATTTTTTTCTTTTTTTTTTGTTTTTTTTTCATTTTGGCGATTTTTTTTTCATTTTGGCGATTTTTGTCTGTGTTTAGGTTTATTTTTCGTTTTGGCGATTTTTTTCATTTTGGCGATTTTTTTTCGTTTTGGCAATTTTTGTTTTGTTTTTGGCGATTTTTTCCTGTTTTGGGTTTTTTTTTTCATTTTGGCGATTTTTTCTGTTTTTTTTTTGGGTTTTTTTCGTTTTGGCGATTTTTTTATTTTGGCGATTTTTTTCATTTTAGCGATTTTCTTTCATTTTGGCGATTTTTTTTTCATTTTAGCAATTCTTCCGTTTTATGCGATTTATTTTAGCTTTAGAATTTTTTTTTAATTTGGTGCTTTTTTCGTTTTGGCATTTTTTTTTTGTTTTTGGCGATTTTTTTCGGTTTGGCGATTTTATAATTTTTTGTTTTTTTAGTTTTACCGTTTTTGAAAATTTCAAGAGTTTTGCTCTTACGGTTTCCAAGATACAGCAAGTTGTCAAAATTGCATTAACTGATGGAACACCCTTTAATTTAAATTTTTGGAAATTTTAGTGTTAATTTTTGTAGTCTGTATAAAAATTCACTAAACTTACAAATTATACAATACAAATACAATTGTATGTATATTACATGGGATTTTAAAATTTTTCGTTGCTCGTTTTGGAACACCCTTTAATTTCCAATTCTCATGTATTTGTTGTTGTAGCGGCCAAAGGTCTACACACTGTGTCCAAATTTCAGGTCTGTAGCTCTTACGGTTCTCGAGAAAATACTAATATAGTTTTAGACATAGTTAATTTTACATAACACAAAAAGTTAAAGTTTTCCAACCCTGGAAACGTCTTTTTAATTTTTTTCATATTTTTTTAATTTAAAATTCCAATTTTAGTCGTACTGAAGTGTAAAATAAGTTCATTTATTAAAAAAAATAAAAATATGTTTTCGGTAGTTACTTTTATATGGCAAAATAAAGTTTAAGTTTTCTAGCTCTGCAATCGTCTGCTCGATTTTGCTGAATTTCAATACCAATCTATTTTGGAAAATTTCTGACACACCAGTCCAAGAACGAATTCTCTAGCTTTTCTGGGAGCTTCGGAAAACCGATTTCACGTACAGACAGATGGACAGACGGACAGACGGACATCGCTTATTCGTCTTCCCTATGCATAAGGATCCAGAATATATATATTTTATGGGTCGCTTATTGATATTATAGAAATTACAAACGGAATGACAAACCTATATATACCCTTTTACCATTTTTGTTGGTAAAGGGTATAAAAAATTGCCAAAACGAAAAAAGCACCAAATTAAAAAAAATGTCTAAGACTAAAATAAATCGCGAAAAACCGGAATAATTGCTAAAATGAAAAAAAATCGCCAAAATCAAAGAAATCGCCAAAATAAAAAAAAAACGCCAAAATGAAAAAAAAAATCGCCAAAACGAAGAAAAATAAAAAAATTGCCAATATGAAAAATAAATCGCCAAAATCAAAAAAAAAAATCGCCAAAACGAAAAAAATACTCCAAAAACAGAATAAAATCGCCAAAATGAAAAAAAACCCAAAAACATGACAAATTGCCAAAATGAAATGACAAAATTGCCAAAATAAAAAAATCGCCAAAATGAAAAAAAACCTTACCAAAAAAATCGCCAAAAAGGAAAAAATCGCCAAAATGATATAAATCTCCAAAATAAAAAAAGCCCCAAAAACAGGAAAAAATCGCCAAAATGAAAAAAGGCCCCAAAAACAGAAAAAAAATCGCCAAAACGAGAAAGAAGCGACAAAACTAAATAAATCGTTTAAACTGAAAAAAACTTCAAAAAAGCAAAAAAGCCACATTAAAAAATGCTCAGAACCGAATGTAGGGAACCCTTCGTGCGCGAGTCAAAGTCGCACTTTACTGAATTTTTTAATATTAAAGGAATTAAATGAAACTAAGTTTTTTCTTATTTCGTTTTTGCCTTGTTCACTTAACATATTTTATGTATTTTTTAAAAAACTAGATTGGTATCAATAATCAGAAAAATCCAAAATTATGACTCCAGGGTTGGAAAACTTACACTTTTTGTGTTATGTAAAATTAAATAGGTCTAAAAAATTTGTTCTTTTACTTTATAAATTGAATATATTTTATGCTTCTGAAAGAAAAGTTTGGCGTATAAAATTTGAAAAATGAAAATTACAGCTCCAAAGATGGAAACTTTGAATTTTTTTTTTATATTTCTTTGTTCACTTAACACACTTTATTAATTTTTTAAATCAGAAAAGTCTAAAAGGTTGATTCCAGAGTTGGTAAATTTATTGTTTTTTTACAAAAGTAACTAGGTCAAGTTAGTTTTTTCTTTTTGTTTACAAGTTTTATATACTTTATGACTTAGAATGAAATAGTTTGGCATAGAAATTAGAAAAATAAAAGACATGGCTCCAGAGCTGGAAAACTTAAACTTTTTCTGGTATATAAAACTAATTATTTCTTTGGTAATTAAATATATTCTATATTTTAGAAAGAAATAAATTACCATAAAGAAACAGAAAACTCAGAAATATGGTTCCAGGGTTGGAGATTGAAAAAAGTTTCGGTAAAAAAATTAACCAAAAATATTTTTTTCCATTTAAACATATTTCATGTTTTAGGAAAATCATTACTCAAGATTTTTTATACATGTTTACTTTTTTGATGGATATCTAATCTAATTGAAGTATAAACGAAGGTTTGCGCTTATTGTGCTCTCAGCATAATAACTATTAATTTTTAGTAAATAGAGATAAAACTAAAATTTATGGCTAAAGATAAATTAAAGGACATGTTCCGTTTCATTTTCCTGATACCTTTCCTTTCTGCTGAACAAATTTCAAAAAAATCCTGTAGGAATAAAACGTTTACATAATACCACGATGTATACCATTTGCAATGGGAACTTTAAATGAAGACACTAAGCAGTTTTGCAACATCAATGATTATTAAATACGGGAAAATATAAAACAAGTTAGTTTACTTGGTATGGAGGTGCAATACTAAGAATATTTTAGAGTTATTAAATAGCAGCACGGTTTTTCAACATCTCGAGAGCGACGTGACGTCGATGTTGACTGAAATAAGAGTGAATGTAAAATATATCTTAACCACAGAGTGTAGAGTGAAATATTCAACTATTGCGCATATCGAAAATAAAATAATTGAATCAAATTTTTTAATCGATAAATACTGAAAGGCCACTTACTATTAATTGCTTTAGAGAAAAAAATTATAAATTTTTTCACAAACCAAATATGTATGCATGTGTCTGTATACTATATACATATGTATGTATATGTACGTACGTTGGTAAAGGGTATATAAGATTCGGCACAGCCGAATATAGCACTCTTACTTGTTCTACTTATGGATCGCTTCTTTATACTTCGATAAATGCGTGCTTGGAGTTAGTTTATTAACTCTAAACATAAATGCAATAAAATCATTTCATTTATACAATGTAATATTCTTCATTTTACGAGGCGCCTAAAATATATTTTTGGAACGTCATTGATGTAAAACAAAAATTGTTTGAAAATGAAAAAATACTAGCTAGCGAATACTGGTTACAAATGCTGGTTACAACTACATAGCATAATGATGCCGCCACTGTGGATGTTTTAGTTTTTCAGTGTAGCCGTAATTTTCCGGGGAAGTATCGGGGAACTCCTGGGATTTGGGATAGCATTAGCCGAGTTTCTGGGAATCTCCAATATGGCAGTGATAAAAATGTTATATATTATATAATATTATATATTATTAACTAATATTATAAAAGCGATAGTATATCTATTGCTTGTTTGTTGCTCTTTAACGGCTGAAACACGGAACCGATTTTGATCAAATTTAGAACACAGATAGATAGTCTAAATGAACACAAAGCTTATATGTTTTTTAGGAGCTTAATGGGATGTAGGGGCAAATTTCTGCCTCTCAGAAACTATCTAACCGATTTGGATGAAATTCAAAACATAGACAGATCTGAATGCAAAAGAAGTCTATGACTTTTTTCAAAAATTGGGACACGAGCAGCGGTAGGGGGAAATTTCTTCCTCTTTGAAACTATCTAAAATCCAATTTTGGTCGAATTCAAAATATAGATACATCTGACCCTAAAAGAAGACATAAGCTGTACATTAAAATAAAATAGGAGCAGGTGGAGAGATTAGGCGACATTTCTTTTTCTTTGAAAATATCTTACCGATTTTTATGAAACTCAAAACATGGATAGATCTGAGTCTGGAAAGACACAAACGCTATATACATAGTTTATTAATAATAAGCCCACTAGAGGGTAAGGGGCGATTTTAGAACTCGGTTCTAAAGGAGCGCATTGTATTGCTTTGGAAAATAATACATTATTTCTCCCATTACATATGTATATAATCAATGACCACGTTTCCCGCTGGGTGTTAACTGAATGCGTTTTGTTTTTTTTTTTTGAGATCTGACTCTTTTGCAGCAAAGGCTCGGTATGAACTTTTGTACGATAATTTTATGAATTATTAATAATTATCCATAATTTTCTTCAAAATTTATCATGTAATTATTTTCAATGCAATTTTCTTGGGCCATTTCTTTTTTGAAATTTTTAATTTGTTTTGAATTTACACACGTCAATGTCGACTTTCCCACCTGTTGGGTCATCAATAAATCACGATCTCCATAAAATAACTGCAGCGGTACACGTATGTTGCGTAAATTGTATTCAGGCGGCGTTTTACTTTTGTAATGACGATAGTTCTCACTTTCCGATTTGTAATCATACTGCTGAAATTTTCCTACAGATGAAATAATAAAACAAAAATTTTTAAAAAGTTTTTAAGTTATTGTGTGTCTGTATAATAAGGAAAGAAAAGAGTATGAAAAAGGATGTAATAATACTATTCGTATGTCAACATACTGCTACGTGTAGCAAACGAAATTATCATGATTCATGATGTTGATGTGGATGATGAGGTAAACAAGTTTTACCGGAAGTTATCAATTGTCCAAAATGTTGAAACTGTTTGCGTGATATGCCAGCGGGTGTAGTTTCAAATATACGTGGAAATAGATTCTACAAAAAAAGAAAAAAGAAAACATTAAAAAAATAAATTAAATACAAAATACTTTATGTAGGTATTTCAGACCACATTAGCATGGTTTAATTAATAAACAAGGTAAAACTACCTGCACAACAACTACATGGATTTTTGTTAGTGTAAACATTTTTTTACTTATTATAAACCTGAAGATACTCGTAATAATACTCTTAACAACGGACATAACAAATAAAAGTTTTAAATTTTATTTAAACTTAAAAAAAAACATCTCTTGAGATATTAGACATTAATTTATTTCTTCGAACTTCTTTACTCGCCTTTTCGCTGATATCGGAAATAAATCTTTTCTGATTTTCAAACTCTTTTTTTCAAAATTAGTTCACTCTAAAATAATATTAATTAATATACCAAAAAATTTGCTAAAGTTGCTTATGAATTATAAAAATTTGTATAAAACTAATTATAATTTTTTGAATGTAGATTCGCGCATACAAATCAACGCTTAACAGCCTATGAAATTTATGGAATTCGAACGCACTCTCGCCTAAAACTAAAATTTATGTTTAGAACTCCTGCGTGAAAAGCATTCTCTTATACGGTTCCGAAACATGGCCAGTTACGGAAACAATTAAAAATAAGTTACAAACATTTACAAACAGATGTCTGCGTTATATTTTAAAAACTTTCTGGCCTAGAATTGTTTCCAATGATCAACTGCTTCAAACTGCTTTCCGGTGATGAAAACGACAACATTCAAATAAAAAGAAGAAAATACAAATGGCTCGGGCACACACTAAGAAAGCCATACAACGAAATCTGCCACGAAACACTTGAATGGAACCCCCAAGGATCGAGGAAACGGAGAAGACCAAAGACAACATGGAGGCGCATAATTTACAATGAGACCGGAAAATCCTTCAACAAACTGCGTCGTATAGCAACAGACAGACAGACATAGAGATTACATGTAGACAGTAGAGTTTTTCTTTTCCCGCACTTTTTCATTTCCCGGGAAAGCAGGAAAGATTTTTCGGTTTCCCGGGAAATCCCGGGAATTCCCACCCAGTACAAAACAATACAAACTATTATACCCTTTACCAAAAAAATGGTAAAAGGGTATATATAGGTTTGTCATTCCGTTTGTAATTTCTATAATATCAATAAGCGACCCATAAAATATATATATTCTGGATCCTTATGCATAGGGAAGACGAATAAGCGATGTCCGTCTGTCCGTCTGTCCGTCTGTCTGTACGTGACGGTTTTCCGAAGCTCCCAGAAAAGATAGAGACTTCGTTCTTGGACTGGTGTATCAGAAATTTTCCAAAATAGATTGGTATTGAAATTCAGCAAAATCGAGCAGAAGATTGCAGAGCTGGAAAACTTAAACTTTATTTTGCAATATAAAAGTAACTACCGAAAACATATTTTTTTTTAATAAATAAACTTATTTTACACTTCAGTACGACTAAAATTGGTATTTAAAATTAAAAAAAAATAAAAAAAAATTAAAAAGACGTTTCCAGGGTTGGAAAACTTTAACTTTTTGTGTTATGTAAAATTAACTATGTCTAAAACTATATTAGTATTTTCTCGAGAACCGTAAGAGCTACAGACCTGAAATTTGGACACAGTATGTAGACCTTTAACCGCTACAACAACAAATACATGAGAATTTGAAATTAAAGGGTGTTCCAAAACGAGCAACGAAAAATATTAAAATCCCAAGTAATATACATACAATTATATGTATATACACTTGAAATTTGTAAGGTTAGTGTATTTTTATACAGACTACAAAAATTAACACTAAAATTTCCAAAAATTTAAATTAAAGGGTGTTCCATCAGTTAATGCAATTTTGACTATGCATTTTGACAACTTGCTGTATCTTGGAAACCGTAAGAGCAAAACTCTTGAAATTTTCAAAAACAGTAAAACTAAAAAAACAAAAAATTATAAAATCGCCAAACCGAAAAAATCGCCAAAAACAAAAAAATCGCCAAAACGAAAAAAAGCACCAAATTAAAAAAAAATTTCTAGGACTAAAATAAATCGCATAAAACGGAAAAATTGCTAAATGAAAAAAAAAATCGCCAAAATGCAAGAAAATCGCCAAAATAAAAAAAAATCGCCAAAATGAAAAAAAATCGCCAAAACGAAAAATAAACCTAAAAAACAGAAAAAAATCGCCAAAATGAAAAAAAAATCGCCAAAATAAAAAAAAATCGCCAAAACGAAAAAAACCAAAAAAAAACAGAAAAAAATCGCCAAAATGAAAAAATCTCCAAAAACAGAAAAAAACGCCAAAAAGAGAAAAAAGCAAAAAAGACTACCTTTCGTGCGCGATTCAAAGTCGCACTTTACTGAATTTTTTAATATTAAAGGAATTAAATGAAACTAAGTTTTTCCTTATTTCGTTTTTGCTTTGTTCACTTAAATTATGACTCCAGGGTTGGAAAACTTACACTTTTTGTGTTATGTAAAATTAAATAGGTCTAAAATTTTTTTCTTTTTCCTTATAAATTGAATATATTTTATGCTTCTGAAAGAAAAGTTTGGCGTATGAAATTTGAAAAATGAAAATTACAGCTCAAAAGATGGAAAAATTATAAATTTTTTCACAAAACAAATATGTTTGTATGTGTCTGTATACTATATATATGTACGTACGTTGGTAAAGGGTATACAAGATTTGGCACAGCCGAATATAGCACTCTTACTTGTTTTAAATTTAATTTATTTCAACAAAAACAAATTATAATTCAAGAGATCGATTAAATAATAACGTTTTATACACACATTATTCAAAAAATAATACCGTTTCCGTTCTTTATATAATAGTAATACATAGATACCAATATTATAAAAAAGAAATTATACGAGTATTATTAAAAAAAATATTACAAAATATCACCCGTATGAAAAAATTATTGTTAAACTTAAAGTTGGTTTAACAAACGAATTTTGTATGACAAAACCAGTTTTAACGCATGCTTTAACTTTAACAATCGTTTTTGCATAAGGGCATATTTCTTTGGAAAAACGACTTTAGTATAGAAAAAGCTGTTAATGCTGTTAACCGTACTATTTACCAAATATAATCTGTAATTATTTGTATTTTTTTTATTTCCTTGCTCATTTCTGTTTTTTACTTTAATGAATTGTTGTAGAATTAAATTTTGAACGTCGCGTTCTGCTTTTTCCAAATAAGCGCATCTAAATCTCAGAACGCATGCGTGCCAGAGGTAAACTCGGCCTTAGTTGTTGTAAAGCTTTAGCTATTGTGATATTGCCATCACCTTATTATTGCACCATCGCATACATAAAGTGAATAACGACACTCATCAAGGAATGTGTAAATACAAATTAAGTTGCCATAACAAAATCAAAAAATCCCGGGAATTCCCGCACAAATTTCCCGGGATTTCTTTCCCGGAAAATGTGTGGGATCCCGGGAAATTTTTCCCGGGAAATCCCGTATGAAAAACACTAGTAGACAGCCTATGTTCCTGATGGAATTTGCTGAATAATAACAATAATATATCTTATATATATAAAATGGTAGTGTGTGTTTGTTCCTAACGCATGATCTCTGGAACTATAAGAACTGTGGACCTGAAATTTTCAACACAGGTTCTGTTGAACACCCGGTAGGTTTTCGTTTTATTTTTGATCCAACAAGTGATCACAGTTTGGAGTAATTTGTGGTTAAAAAAAATAATTGATAGTAGGACAACATTTGCCGGGCTCAGCTAGTAAGTATATAAAAATTAATTCCTTTTTTTGTCACGGCACACATATAACAATGGGAAAAATAGGAGGAGGTAGGTAGGGGAGGTAGGCTTCTAAAATTTGATACATCACTTACATTTACCTTAGTTAAGAAAAATTCAAGTTTTGACAAATATCGGACCAAGGACACGACTATCGCCCATGTTCCAAAAATTCAAAATTTTTGAATTTGCTATATTTTTCAAAATAAAACTGCATAGGCTTATATTTTTATACCCATAACAATCCCACCTTGTGGGTTAGTTTGGTCCTGTCAAGTGCCCTTTGAAGAAAATAGTCAATAACTTTTACAAAAATTAACAGAATTTCATGAAAGTTGGAATATTTTTACAAATCTAAAAATGCAATGTTTCTGACTTACTGTCACACACACTCACGGTGAGAATATATTGCAGGCTCTATTTTAAAACATGCTAACTCAAAAAAGGTAGTTTTGAGCTAAACGATTTCAAAGTTTATTGATGATATATCGGGAATGTTTTGAGATAGAAACTTGAGACTTTTTGTAATCATATAATAATTGCAAAAGATTTTTTTGGTTTATTTGAACTTTATACATTTGTTGTAGATCATAGTCAAAAATGACTTAGAATAGTTAAGATTGTCCACTTAGTAGACTTAACATCTATCTGGTGGTCCTTTCTCACCTACACTGGCCATCTAAGTACATATAGCATGTTTTAGTTTGTAGAACAATTTAAATTACTTTTTTTTTGAGTACTTAATTGCAAACTAAAGCATGCTAAGTGTATTTAAAACATTTAAAAGGGAGGTTTTTTAAACTTGAAAAATTTTATTAAGTACGTTTTTGCTCATAACTTTTGATGGAATAGTATGATTACTATCAAAATTTTACAGAATCTAAGCTAATAAACGATGAACTCAGAAATGCTTTTCCCCAGCAAAACATGCTATGTCGACTTAGCATGATTTGAAATGGGACCGTCGATATATACTCACTCAAGTGCGTGTGACTGTCACTCAAATTTTTTATGAGAACATATTTACTCTTGAAGATTGATTACTCAAAATTAAGTTAAATATGTTTCATTTTCGCACACCCTTACGCACGAGAATCATGTATTTGAGTTGTTACTCACTATTCCTTCAAAATAAAAATACTCTTTCTTTATCTAAGAAATTTATTATTCGACATATTGTCAAGTTTATTTTAATTTGAAATTTATTTGCTGGTTTGTTACAGCAACAATGAAATGCATATAGACATCGCTGAACCACCAGCAAATAAATTTCAAACTCTTTCTTTATATTTGATCAAGAAATTTTAAAATCCTTACTAATATTGTAAATGTGAAAGTCAATTTATTTGTTTGTTTGTTTCCTACGCTTTTACGCCAAAACCGATAATCAGATTTTGAAAATTCTTTCATCAATAGAAATCTGCATTACCAGCATTAAATATATGATATTTTTCATACGGTTCGGATGTGGTTTTTATATTTGGTACGGATTTTTTCTCAAAAAAAAAGCTAATTTTTAGGCTCTTTAGGATACTTTTCGTTTCGGGTTTGATTGTTTAACCAGTTTTATAAACGGTTGTTAAGTACATATTTCTTTAACAGATCAACGCGAGCGGAGCCGCGGGTAAAAGCCAGCGGCTCACAGTGGGGCCTTTTGACTTTTTTCGTTGCAAAAATCATAACTTTTGAACTGATAAAGATTTTTTAAAATTTTAAAAAGCATTTGAAAGGAAACTCCTTTAGCTTTAATATACATGATTTGCACGGTCATAGGTTAGGCGCTGCACTGTGCACAGTGTCTGCTTTCGACTGTTTTTATTACAAACATCATAACTTTTAAGGTAAGAATAAATAAATAAAATAAAATAAATTTTAATAAAAATGAGTATCTTTATTGACCATAGCTTTGTGGAGGCACTACCCACAGTGTTTTTTTTGTTGAAAACATCATAATTTTTGAAGTTACCAAGAAATTTGTAATGGGGAAAAACACTTAATTTTTAAATCTTTTAGGATCAAAATAAGTGCTCCCTTATTGTGATAGGCATTGGACACGATGACACCTTTGACCTTTCTTGTCGCAAATATCATATATTTTGAAGTAATAATATTTTTAAAATTTCTCAAACATTTAATATACAACTTTTTGTGCTTTAAATGACATTCTCATAGGGAAGTCTAGAAAAAATCATACTCTAATATAACATGTTATATTAATATAACTCATTTTATTTATATTACAGATAAAAATTATTGAAATATTTTTAATACTAATGTTAATTTATAATATTATTTTATAGTATGATATATTATAATATGATAATGAGTTATTTTTATTAATTTTTTTAATAGTTAGTTTTCTTCAAAATAGTCATTAAAATTTTGATCGATTTGTAATAGACTTAACATATCGGAGCTATAATTATATTCTTCCAAATCTTTTTGAGGTCTTACATGTCTCCGCGATGAAATCAGTGGGTCTGAAGAGGCCGCCAACATATTAAAAAGATCCTCATTCTGTCTAATCCGTGATATTTTGCAAGTATTCGCATATCTAAAGTGCTTGTAATCTTTGTTTTTGCATTCCTGGGCTTCTTCTGATAACTCTCCAATTGGTAAGCAATGGTATTCAATTAAATTTTGGCCCTGAGCCAAAATCTTATGGACCGTAGGAGTAAGTTTCTTCTCAGGGTACTTTTGAGCCAAAAACTGGGCAGTTTTTGATACATAATCCTGAAACTTTGGGCCATTTACCATTTCTCTAGAGTTTATAACATTTAGAATAACTGCCAACCTTTTTATAATATGGTTGTCGACACCAGTAATTTGGGCTGTTACCTCATCATTTTCAAAAAACGATCTGGACATGTTACCATCGTTAGTATTTCCATATCCCTGCTTTGGGCAGTCTATTTTTAGTCCAAGGTTCTTAAAAAATTCATTTTGTATAATATTTTTTCGAGCAGTTAGTTTTTCTTTTGGTGTTGCATTCTCATGAAAACTTTTTCCTTCTCTCTCTCCCCTAAAAACTCAAGACTTGACGACTCAGACCTGACGTGTGTGAATCAGGACTTAGTATAAAAACCAAGTTTTAAAACTACCTGCCTATTTTCATAATGTGTTCTTAAATTTAAATAAATAAAAAAATTTTAATAATTATGCCTACCTGTTTGACACAGCAAAATATTGTTTATCATTTATATCGGATTCATACTATGACTTTTTATGGTGACTTTTGAAGACTTTATTGACGAATGGTGTACAAAGGCTATCAACTTAAAAGAGAATTAAAGAAAAATGTAGGGAAAAAGTCACTGCGAAAATTTCGTATTAACGAGAAGCAATAAATATTAGTAACAAGTGATGCAGTGAAAACAATTTTATAGAGAGAATAATTTCTTCTCATATTTGGAACGTATCTTTGTTACATATTTAAAATAATTTTTTATCTTTTAGTAATAAAATACATTTTATAACATAAAGTACAAGTTATTTTTCTCTTATTTTTGTAAAAAAAAGAAAACTAAGATTTGATCTTTTTATACGATTATATATATTTCAATGAAATAAGGCTAAATACATATTAATACGAGTAAGTAGGCACATATGCATACATTAACAAAAATATGTCAATCAGTTCCATTTATATTTACATTTTTGTGCTGTAACATAACATAAAATATAAAATATATTAAAATTTTGGTAGCTTTTTTCCTTATTTGGCAATTTTTTTTATATTTTGGTTGCAAAAATATCTTGGCTGTTGCAGCGCTGGCTATAAGATTGTAACATCTTTCTTCAAATTTCAAGAAAACCTGTAATTTTTTGTGGACCAATTTAGCTTAATTATTTAAAGTACTGTGTAGTTAATATGCTAAAAAAATATGGGCGTGACCATTTTTGCCCATTTTTAGATATTCTCTATTTTATTTGTAAAAAGTACCTAAATATAGGGTGTCTGAAAAACGGCAACTGCCGAAAAAGTAGGGTATTTGGTGCATATTTTCTTACTTTTTTTAATAAACAATAAATATACCTTTAAAACAATACCAAAAAAGTAGTGATCATATGGCAATATTTCTGACACTTCAATTCTAAAATGTTTTTTTTTTTTCAAAATCAAATTTTTTTGGACTTTCCAAAAAACTGTCGACTTTAACCAGCTCTACCAGAAAAATGTTTTTGAATTCTGATCAGTAAAATGGTTTTTATACGATGTGTTCATTCATTTTACAAAATTTTGTCATCAAATTTTGTATTTTTGCCACGGTTTTTGGGAAAAGGCGCCACAGTGCGGCTTTAGTTCTTGCTTGGCACAATACATAATGCGTATGTGTAACATTAAATAAAAATCACTCATACGCCATTCGGATTTAGTACAGTGTTTCGCAACTGAGAAAATTTACGTATAAATTACTTAAATAAGCATAAAGCACAATTGATTTAAATTTAATTATAATATGCAAATTAAATGATTTTTTTATTTTTATTTTTATTTATTTTATTGCAACATTTTCAAGCAACGTTTCTTGTAAGCATGAATACAGTCAGCAATATTTATCTACGTGAAAAAAGCAAACGAACGAATGAATAAATAAATGTACATATTGCTTTTATCTTTCATTCACTACTTTTACTCTAGAGTATTATTTAATCGATTCGCTTCTTAACTCAAACTTTCAGCACTTTCCAGTTTGTTCTCTCTTTTGTTTGAACTAAGCATAAAATAATGCTTGTAAATAAGAATAAAATGTTAAAATTTAAATGCAAACAAACATACGAAGCATAAAATTATACATAAATTAAGTTTGAAACAATATCAAGTGGCATCAGGAGAGAAATCTCATAAATTTTAACTTTTCTACTCTACTTTTAATGTTTTTTTTTTTGTTTTAATGTAAAAAAATAAAATACAAAAGGACATATCGAGCAGCAATACTCGGAGGCACAACAAACACACGCACACACACACACACATTCACAAAAACACATACATATGCTTACCATAAATAAACTCAAAATAACAGTTAGAAAATCTTGGGTTACGAGTTACTTTCTTTACTTTTCTTTTAGTTTTAGTTTTATATTTTATTCTTTTTATTTTTTCATTTAAATAATACGTTAGGACAAAAGAGATCCCTGTAGAAATGGAGAATAAAAGGAATAAAACTAAAGCAAAAGATAACGTTTCTTGTGAGTGCAGTTGTACTATAGAATGTTGTATGAAAGTGTTGACAATGTAAAAATTATTTTGTAATACTCGTATAAGTTGAACATTTGTTTCTGCAACAAAATTCATATTATTTTTAGAATTTTTAATAACAAATAAGAAAATCTGGATTGACTTGTTCTACTTGCAATATGGAACTTGTACATCAAAACTCATGCAAAACAAAAAGGTTAAAAACAGGGTGAGTAAGAAAAAAACTGTATTTGTTGATATTTTATTTTGTGTAAAATAGGACAACCAATATAATTATTTAATTTTTCTCGATGCGAGAACTTCTCACAAGTTACAGAAATGGGGTACTGAATGAGTTTGCTGGGGAAATCTGAGAAATTTGAACAATGTTGGACAAATATCTGATAAAATAACTGAAAACTCTCTACCTTTCTTAACACTTTTTACGGGTTATTGCATTGATGTCGCAAAAAGATTTGGCATTATATCAGACGTTTTACAGAAATGTCTGATAAATGTCATATAAAAAAAATTAACTTTTTCTTTATTTTCTTTTTTTAAGAAAAAACGATTGTCAGATCTTACAATATTGCCAGATCTTACAATATTGCCAGATCTGGCAATGAGCTGAAAATGTACTAACAATAAAAAATTGTCAGCACAAAGTACGTTGTGAATTCAAATTGTATAAAATTTTATCAAATTTGTCAGAAAATCTTACAATCTATTGCTAGACAATAGTATGACAGTAAATTTATTTATTTGACAAATTCGTCAGTCAAAAAAATGTTTGTTCACATGATTGTGATGTGGAATAACTGATCTGACAATGCGTTGCGTTGCCAGATTCAAAGCATTTGTAGGAAATTGTCAATTATCAATAGTTTGTGCTCTTGTTAACTGTAAAAAGTTAAAATTAAACAAGTAAGAGTGCTATATTCGGCTGTGCCGAATCTTATATACCCTTTACCAACGTACGTACGTACATACATATAGAGTACACAGACACATACATACACATTTGTTTTGTGAAAAAATTTATAATGTTTTTCTCTTAAGCAATTAATAGTAAGTGACCTTTCAGTATTTTTCGATTAAAGAATTTCATGCAATTAATTTATTTTCGATATTAGCAATAGTTGAATATTTTAATCTACACTCTGTGGTTAAGATATATTTTACATTCACTCTTATTTCAGTCAACATTGACGTCACGTCAATACATTACCAAAAAATTGGGGCTTGTTTACTCGCTCTCCAGATGTTCAAACACCGTGCTGCTATTTAAAAACTCTAAAATAGTCTTAGTATTGCACCTCCATACCAAGTAAACTAACTTGTTTTATTTTGTTTTTATTTTATTACCAATTTCGTTTGTTAATATTTCTATTTTTACATAGGCTATTTTTGGTCAGTTTTCTTAACTATTAAGATGCAAATAAAACAAATCTATTTCATCTTTTTCCTCAACGTTTCGTCAGCTTTTTTCCGACGTCTTCAGGAGAATTTTTTTTTATTAAGTTCTATCAACAAATTACAAAATGTTTGTTATTTATAGTTTTTGTAACTATCTAAAACTAATATCACAGAACTCTATTTTTCAGGTTATTGCAATAGCATATTGTAGTTTGGTGTTGTCCTTGTCTTCTTTGGTGTTAATAGATTTCGTTGAGGAAAAAGATGAAATAGATTTGTTTTATTTGCATCTTAATAGTTAAGAAAACTGACCAAAAATAGCCTATGTAAAAATAGAAATATTAACTTGTTTTATATTTTCCCGTATTTAATAACACTAGTTTACACTGAAAATGTACACTTGACGAGAGGTGATTTTCCTTATGTATTTTCTTTCGCTGAATTCGAAAATCAATGTTAAATTTTTTTTTATGGAACAGTTTTTGAGATATTGTGATTTTTTCAGTTTTTCGACCTTTTTTCACTTGACCTATCATATCTCGAGCTAGAACTGTCCGATTGGGTCGTTCTTGGTATTCAAATGAAAGGTATTGAGATGACAAATAAATATGTATAATAGGATCTTTAATTGGTATAACGGTTCAAAATATATCGATGAAAATAGGGCACATTTTCAAAAAAATCATATTTTACAGTGATTATATATTGACAGAAAAGTACAAATCGTTAAAAAATCGTCTGGTTTCTGTTCATGTACGTAAAGATAATACTTTTACGTAAGAACTAAGACCAACTAGAAGAAAATCGACTGAAAAATGAAAAGCTTATAAGCAATGGATTGAATAAATTCAAATTAAAAATACATAAAAATAACCAATAACACAGGTCAACAAAATGAAATTTATTATGTAAGGTCAAAGGTTTCATAGTAAATTTGCTTTCATAGTACTGTGTATCAATCCCTTTGAATAAGTTTTTTTGAATTGGCTCTGTATCTCGAAATTTTCCGTTATAAAAAAAGAGGATGCTGTATCACATAATTGGTATTAAATCGAGAACCAGTTCTTCGATTCAATAAAAAATTACACAGAAGGCGAGGAAACAAATTGACCTTTAAATTACGTCTATATGAATTTTTTAACAGTCTTATAGTTTCAGAGATATTCAGAAAGTTTTATACAAAAAAAAATAAATTTTTTTAAAAAAATTTAGAAAATCGTTTGTTTCTTAAAAGACTCATTAAAATTTTAAACTGAAGAAAATTTTATATTTTATTACTAATTGTAATACATTCATATGTTATAAATAAAACGAGCTAAATTTATTAAAAATCATTCCATTAATTCTGAATTTATTCACAATTAAGTGCTACCATACGAGTATATTTTAAAGAATAAAATAATAATAATAAAATAAATAAAAATTAAAAAATTCCGTAAAATATACACGTATGGTAGCACTTAATTGTGAATAAATTCAGAATTAGAGGAATGATTTTTAATAAATTTGGCTCGTTTTATTTATAACATATGAATGTATCACAATTAGTAATAAAATATAAAATTTTCTTCAGTTTAACATTTTAATGAGTCTTTTAAGAAACAAACGATTTTCTAAATTTTTTTTTAAAAAATTTATTTTTTTGCATAAAACTTTCTGAATATCTCTGCAAGTATAAGACTGTGAAAAAATTCATGACGATGTAATTTAAAGGCCAATTTGTTTCCTATCCGTGGGTGTAATTTGTTATTGAATTGAAGAACTGGTTCTCGATTTAATGCAAATTATGTGATACAGCATCCTATTTTTTTTATAACGGAAAATCTCGAGATACAGAGCCAATTCAAAAAAACTAATTTAAAGGGATTGATACTCAGTACTTAGTATATACAAATTGACTATGAAACCTTTGACCTTACATAATAAATTTCATTTTGTTGACTTGTGTTATTTGTTATTTTTATGTATTTTTACTTTGGATTTATTCAATCCATTGCTTATATCTTTGTAATATTTCGGTCGATTTTCTTTTGGTTGGTCTTAGTTCTTACGTTAAAGTATTATCTTTACGTACATGGACCGAAACCAGACGATTTTTTAACGATTTGTACTTTTTTATCAGTATATAATCACTGTAAAATATGATTTTTGTGAAAATGTGCCCTATTTTCATGGATATATTTTGAACCGCTATACCAATTAAAGATCCAATTATACATATTTATTTGTCATCTCAATACCTTTCATTTGAGTACCAACAATGACCCAATCGGACAAGTCTAGCTCGAGATATTATGGGTCAAGTGAAAAAAGGTCGAAAAACTGAAAAAATCACAATATCTCAAAAAGTGTTCCATAAAAAAAAATTTAACATTGATTTTCGAATTCAGCAAAAGAAAATACATAAGGAAATATAAATTTTATCAAATGTACATGAAAAAAATTTTATTTTGTAAACTAGTGTAATCATTGATGTTGCAAAACTGCTTAGTGTCTTGATTTAAATTTCACATTGCAAATGGTATACATCGTGGTATTATGTAAACGTTTTATTCCTACAGGATTTGTTTGAAATTTGTTCAGCAGAAAGGAAAGGTATCAGGAAAGTCTTTAGCGATAAATTTTAGTTTTATCTCCATTTACTAAAAATTAATAGTTATTATGCTGAGAGCACAATAAGCACAAACCTTCGTTTATACTTAAATTTGTTTAGATATCCATAAAAAATTAAACATGCATAAAAAATGATTTTCCTAAAACATGAAAAATGTTTGTATGAAAAAAAAATATTTTTTGTTATTTTTTTAACCGAAACTTTTTTCAATATCCAACAATATTTCTGAGTTTCTTAATACTAATTTATTTCTTTATAAAATATAGAATTTATTTAATTACCAAAGAAATAATTATTTTTATATACCAGAAAAAGTCTGGAGCTATGCCTTTTATTTTTCTAATTTCTACGCCAAACTATTTCATTTTAAGTCATAAAGTATATAAAACTTGTAAACAAAAAGAAAAAACTAACTTGACCTAATTATTTTTGTAAAAAAACAATAAATTTACCAACCCTAGAATCAACCTTTTAAATTCTTCTGATTTAAAAATTAATAAAGTGTGTTGAGTGAACAAAGAAAAAAAATTTATTTTATACCTTATTATCAAAAAAAAAAATTCAAAGTTTCCGACATTGGAGCTGTAACTTTCATTTTTCAAATTTTATACGCCAAACTTTTCTTTCAGAAGCATAAAATATATTCAATTTATAAAGGAAAAGAAAAAAATTTTAGACCTATTTAATTTTACACAACACAAAAAGTGTAAGTTTTCCAACCCTGGAGTCATAATTTTGGATTTTTCTGAGTATTGATACCAATCTAGTTCTTTAAAAAATACATAAAATATATTAAGGCAACAAAGCAAAAACGAAATAAGAAAAAACTTAGTTTCATTTAATTCCTTTAATTTTAAAAAATTCAGTAAAGTGCGACTTTGAATCGGGCACGAAGGGATGGCTTTTTTTTCAGTTTTGTAATTTTTTTCGTTTTGGCGATTTTTTTCTGTTTTTGGACGTTTTTTTCATTTTGGCGATATTTTTCAGTTTTTGGGGTTTTTTTTCATTTTGGCGATTTTTTTTAATTTTAGCGATTTTTTTCTGATTTTGGGGCTTTTTTTCATTTTGGCAATTTTTTCCTGTTTTGGGGTTTTTCCATTTTGGCGATTTTTTTGGGTTTTTTTCGTTTTGGCGATTTTTTTTCATTTTGGCGATTTTTTTTATTTTGGCGATTTTCTTTCATTTTGGCGATTTTTTTTTCATTTTAGCAATTTCTCCGTTTTTTCGCGATTTACTTACTTTTAGAATTTTTTTTTAATTTGGTGCTTTTTTTCGTTTTGGCGATATTTTTTTGTTTTTTTGGCGATTTTGTCCGGTTTGGCGATTTTATAATTTTTTGATTTTTTAGTTTTACCGTTTTTGAAAATTTTTAGAGTTTTGCTCTTACGGTTTCCAAGATACATCAAGTTGTCAAAATTGCATAGTCAAAATTGCATTAACTGATAGAACACCTTTTAATTAAAATTTTTTGAAATTTTAGTGTTAATTTTTGTAGTCTGTATAAAAGTACACTAATCTTACAAATTTCAAGTGTATATACATGCATGTACTTGTTGTTGTAGCGGCCAAATTTCAGGTCTGTAGCTCTTACGGTTCTCGAGAAAATACCCTGCATAATTTTAGACATAGTTAACCCTGGAAACGTATTTTTAATTTTTTTATATTTTTTTAATTCAAAATTCCAATTTTATTAGTCGTACTGAAGTGTAAAATAAGTTTATTTATTAAAAAAAAATATGTTTTCGGTAGTTACTTTTATATTGCAAAATAAAGTTAAAGTTTTCCTGCTCTGCAATCATCTGCTTGATTTTGCTGAATTTCAATACCAATCTATTTTGGAAAATTTCTGACACACCAGTCCAAGAACGAAGTCTCTAGCTTTTCTGGGAGCTTCGGAAAACCGATTTCACTTACAGACAGACGGACAGACGGATATCGCTTATTCGTCTTCCCTATCCAGAATATATATATTTTATGGGTCGCTTATTGATATTATAGAAATTACAAACGGAATGACAAACCTATATATACCCTTTTACCATTTTTTTGGTAAAGGGTATAATATAAATTATTATATTACGGACCATAAAGGAGCAAGTGCAAGTGTATACATGAATCAAAAAATATTCTTTGTATTCTTTGATTCATGATGTGTATATTTTATTATATTTTTGTTCTCTCCTTTTTCTTTAACATCAAGCGTGTGCAGTTTTCTCAATAAAAAGAATTCTCTTACAATGACGTCATTTTCAGATGCATAAGCTTCAGACATCTGACAACAATAAAATGTTTGACAAAAGCTGGCAAAAATTTTAAAATTGCACCGAAATGTGTTTACACGGCTGTAAAATGCCTGCCAAGGCTTTTTCTGGCAACGACGACAAATAAAAATTGCCAGTTCGCACGGGTCCCAGTAGATAATTTGACTCGAACTTTTGGCCAAAAATAATTGTTTGTACTAACAATAATAATGTTTTTGGTAATGAAGTCCAATTGAAAACAAACGACTGCATATTTGATTTTTTGTAAAAACAAATATCAGCCGATTTATGGGCAGTCGAAGTTGAAATTTGCAAGTAACGTGCTCAGCGCAGCATAAAAAGTGTAACTTTGAAGAAGAAAATTGTGCATAATATGGCGTGGAGAGGAGTGGAGAGGGGAGGGTAAGCAGTAATACAAAAACAAAAATATTTTGGTGTACGTTATTGATTTTATTTTAAACGTGTAATTCTAACTTAACCTCAAATGAATGACTTTTTCCATATATAAACTTTGCGAAAGCTTTTGATGATGTTGGCCGTGGACTACCGAGTTTTTTCTTGGTGAAAAATGTTAAAATAATTATGAATTAATTAATTTTAATTATTATTCGAACTTCATTTGTTTCTACACTGAAAGAATTTTCATGAATTTTCTATGAATTTCAACATTAATCTAATGAAAAATTCATTAAAATTCAACCAACGTCACGCTTCGTTGGATTAATAAAACCAGTTTCGTCAAAGTTATTTTATTGAAAACTTCATCAAATTTATTTAACATTGTAATTAATGCAGTGCTATAACTTCATCGAAACAATGAAATAATTTCATGAAAAGAATGAAATAACATAAATATAAATGGGTTTCTTAATAATTAGAAAATATTGTTGTCATAAATCCAATAAAATATTCTTACGAAACCAGAATACCAACGAAGCAATTCTAATGAAATTCTTTCACAATATTCATAAAATTTTCATTGGATTTGTGAAATTATCAAGAGATTTGTGAAAAAATTTTAATGAAATTGTTTCATTGGACTTATGAAGAAAAATTCTTTCGGTGTAACAAGACATAGTTGAACGGAACAACTAGCCGTTTTCGAAGGCCACTAACAATGGCAAGACTTTTATAAATTTAGAGATGGTACAATTGAGCTTTCATTACAAAAAAGCTTTCAGAAAATTGAAATAAGATGAATCAAAACAATTCACATATTCCATTTGCAATGATGGCTGAGGTATATAAAGTAGAAATCTACATCACCAATTTTAATAAAGTCAAGACTCAAGCATTATGTTATTGACAACATTTGTGAAGAATATTTACAAGCAACGAATATTTGTGTCGAAAATGTTTGCACTAATTTTGTCATATCATCACTTTACTCCCCTCCTATATTCGCAATTACTGAGGATCAATACGAGGATTTCTACAAATCTCTCGGCCCTTGTTTCTGAGGTTCGCACCTTATTACACCCAGAGGTCGAGCGTTTTTCAATACAATTTCCAAAATGGGCTTGAACGTCATTTCGAGTGGGGAGCTCACTTATTGGCCTACTGACATACATAAAATACCGGATGTTATAGATTTTGTCATCATGAAAAATATTTCTAGGGAATTAATTCACGTTGAAGCTTCCCTAGATCTATCGTCCGATCACTCTCCCACGATCGTTACGGTATGTACCCCACTGAGAAATGCTCTACCTCACTCACATGTGAAGATGGTCAGTCGTGTTAATTGGCTGCGATTCAAAAACTATCTTAGTAGTCATTGCACTGAAAACATTAAGGTAGGAACACATGATAATGTTGAATCTAACATTGCCAATCTTAACGAAAATATTAAGCAGGCTGCTGAACATGCCACTACCTCCCATCCGCAGACTAGGTTAAATAGAATTTATTCTACGGATATTGAATATCTCGTATGTGAAAAAAGAAGAGGTAGAAGGGAATGCCCCAAAACCCAACACAACACAACACAACACAACACAACACAACACATCACAACACAACACAACACAACACAACACAACACAACACAACACAACACAACACAACACAACACAACACAACACAACACAACAAAATATGACCATTATTTGTAGCTTTATATGTGTAGAAAGGTCATTCACACAAAACTAAACAGTTCTTAATCTTTGGAAAAGAACAGTTTGAACTGAATTTTGTTTGTTGCTTCCTGTAGGGTATCCAAATACCGTCATACAGCCCCAAATAATTTAAAATATTAGAAACTGTGTCAAAAGTGAATAAATATTTGCTGTGTCGTTTGAAATAAAAATAACAAAAAACAGAACACATGTACTTTATTGGTTTTTCGTAGTCGTTTCATAAACTTTGCTGGATTATTGACAAAATTTATGTTTATACAATATGAACTGTGTGTATACATGTACGATAAAGGATTGTGGTGGCACATTTAAATACTCGATTTATTTTACATTATTTTGTCACATAATTAGATATATAAACCAGATTATATCTGAATGTTAAAGGTATTATTTTAAATTTTTGTATGTAACCATTTGAATTGGATGTATTAAGTAATTATTTTTTCATTAGAATAGTAAAACAGGTAACAAAAAAAAATAAATAAAAAGAAAAATAAAATTATGATACAGAAATGAATAACTGATATGTTTTTTTATTTCTTTATATACAGTAAAATGTTGTCACATTAACAGGTTGCCTAAGAATTAGATGGCATCCTGACGATAACAATTTTATACAATTCATAGATTCATAGATTGTAGTGATATGATGTCTTTACAGATACTATAAAAGTTATTGAAGTTCAATCTTGAAGCGTCCTTCAATGCAAAAATGAGATGAACTAATACTGTAGACATATAATATTGTAAAGACATCAAGATAATATGAATTCCAGGCACTGTTGCCATAAAACAACAAATGGACAAAAAATCTGCAACAATAAAAACACAAAGAACGCTGCTGATGAGGGTGTGGTGGCTTTCGAAAACAGCTAGTTGTTCCGTTCTACTAAGTGTTTTTCAGAATATTTACAGCTAGCTTTGGTGTTATTTGTTCATTAATAATTATCACGTGTAATTTGGCTTACAAAGCGATACGAACCTTAGCCTAATCAAATCATAAATATAACAATACTTTTAGAGCCTGTTTGTGTAAGACGTTGGCAATGGAAATCTTAACGTTTTTGTAATAAATTAAAGAAAATATGTACATTTTTTTAATCTATTACAAAAACGCCAAAATATATAACGTCAACGTCTTACACAAACAGGCTGTAACATCCTTGGTTTTCATATTGTTTTCAAATTAACATAAATTAACTTGCTATACAATTAACAAGAGGGTGATATATAAAATAATATTATTATATAATATTAATTATAATATTATTATATATGTATATATTAAATTATTATATATTATATTTTTTTTCTAAAACCAAAATAAATTGCGTCATGAGTTTTAGTCGAACTGTATGGGGCAAGCCAAAAAAATTTAAATGATCAAACAGAATATGTCCGCAACTTCAGGAAAAATCGTTGTCAAATTAATAGAGCCCATAATAAAATCTACGGCAGTAACTTCAAATGCTCTATAATTTTAGTTTTATTTTCTTTTGTGCTTATTTTTCTTTGTAGTTTTGTTCACAAAATATATGAAATTTATTGAAAGTATGGTAGCATTCTTGAGAGAATGAGTATTTATATATGAGAGCATAAGAATAAAATAGATTCTATCTATCGACTGCTTTCTGGTGCTGATTTTTTGTGTCAATTTGTATGGAAAATGTGTTTATGCCGCAATTCTGTTTGATCATTCATTGTTTTGTCTTGAGTTCGCATTTTAATTGAATTTTTCAATTAAATTATATTTACATTTTGAGCAAATTGTAAAGCATTTAAAACGAAGTTCATAAATCCGAACTTATGAGTATCAAAACCAATACAAATTATGAGAAATCAATCTTTTGATAGGAAAACTTTCTAGGACGAAGTATGTTTCTATTTATTTAATTTATTTTTTATTAAATTTTGCATCCACACTTGATCAATTTGTTATCATAATGAATGAACAAGTTCATATAAAAACAGTTTTTTATATTGTTTCTTATACGAAGAAGCCTACGTATCTACCAACCGAATTAAAAAACATTTATGTGAAATTTTTGAGATGTTACGATATTTTTGAAATAAAATTGGCAGAATATAATAAAATTGTGTAAATATTTCATTGGTGCTTACCCAAATCATCAGTTGACCTTAACTACATATTTTGCACGGTCACAAACCTCTTATCTTATGCACGGACTTTTGAAAATTATTTGAGAATTCACGAATAATAACTGTGTGTGACAAATTTTTATGAAATCGAAATACCTGGGACTTGTTACTAATTTTCTGGTAGGTATTGTCGAGTATAACAAAACTGTGTATTTGAAATTTTCCAAACACCTCCAAAATCTTGAGTTACGGGTAAAAAAAATGGGTTTTCGTACCCGTAGGCACTTAACAACCTCTATCTAAGTTAAATATCAACCGATTTGAAATTTATAAACGGATATAGAAAGAAGACACTAAGACCTTTTGAATCATATTGTTACGATTTTATTCTTTTAAAAACGCTTTTTCGTAGATTCGAAAATTTGCGATGAATAAAAGACCCCAGTGTACTAATTAGGGTTAAGAATGATAAAATCTTTATTTACCAATAAACACACTTTATACTAATCTAATTCAAGAGCTTAAATACAAACACAAAGATTACTCAAATATTCACAACTGGTTACCACTTCCTCGCTGTTGTATACGCACCAGTGATGCCAATTTAGCGCCTTTCGCGCTAGTTTTAGCGCGTTTTAACTATGCCAAGCACTCTTTTTTTCCTCTTAGCGCGTTTAATAAAAAAAGCGCTAAATTAGCGCGTTTTGATTAAAGTCAAAAATATCATTTCAGTTCAATATCGTTTTACTTTTTTGTATACATTTAACATTTGTCTAATATCCAAAATTCATATTTTTGTTTAAATTCGTTAACGATTCAGATGTTGCAAATAAAGTTCCCTTGACTGTGGTTAGAATTAAAAACGCATTTTAATATTGTAAATGGCAAATATTTTGATATCGTGACCCAAAAAATTTATATAACTTATTAAGCATCTTTTCTTCTTGTACTTCAAAAAGCATTTGAATCACAACACTATTCGACAATTTATATAAGTTGTTACAAAGTTTGACAAATAAAATTAAAATAAAAACTAATGATTTCGATAATTTGGAAGGCGAATCCGACTCTGTATTAAATGATTTTAATTATTTAGGATATAATTTCTAATTAGCAATATTGCAGAATCTGAAAAGGTTACTAAAAAATTAATTGTATTTACTAATACATACATACATCAACTTTTATTAAAATTTAATTCAGCGCGTATGAAAATAGCGCGTTTTGACTATAAATTATTGATAATGCTGTAACTTAGCGCGTTCTAGCGCGTTTTGAGAAGGGGTATAGCGCGTTTGGGTTATAAATAGTTGGCATCGCTGATACGCACGTCTCAGACAACCGGCTGCGCTAGTATTGACGCAATTATGCTTTCTCTGCTGCTTGTCACACACACGACCCACTCTGCCGACACTCACCGTTGATACACCAATAACAACTCTATGGCAGACTCTCACAGTTGAGCAGTGTGACCAGATTTTAAAATAATATTAAGCTAAATCACGTTTGAAAAAAAGCTAAAATAAGCTAAAAAGTTACATTTTAGGCTAGAAAATAAAGCTAAACTGTTTTCCACTTCTTTGATCACTTTTCAATAGTTTCTTATTGCTAAACTAACGTTAAATATTACAAAAACATATTTTTTCATTATACATATAGAATATTTGCTTAATGAAATTATTTATTAATTATTATATTTTAGATTTAATGAACAACAAAACAAAAACTTCCCCAAAATAATCTTAAAAACTTTTTGTAACAGGGGTTACCTTCGGGCTAGTAATGGTCAATTCCAATTGTAAATAAAACAAATATATTTTATTTTATTTTTAATTACCCAACGTTTCGTTTGTTTTTTTCAATCAATGAACACAAAGGAGGATAAAGATAATACCAAACTACAATATTCTGCCGCAATAGTCTGATTTAGTTGAAGTTCTGTGATATTAGCGTTAAGATTGACGAATAAATTTGTGTTGTATTGTGTTTACTTATTTATTTATTTTTTATTTATACAAAGTCTGTGTCGTGAAGTCCAGTTTTTCTATTTTTAATTAATAAGTTGATAGTGACAATATGTAAAACAAATATTTGTAAGTCAAAAATTAATTGCTATTTAATTGTAGAATTCAAAATCTGATTGAACTATTTTTTTTGCTAGATCTTATGAATAAAAACTACCCCTGAAGAAGTTTGAAAAAAACAAACGAAACGTTGGGTACTTAAAAATAAAATAAAATATATTTGTTTTATTTACAATTGGAATTGACCATTACTATCCCGAAGGTAACCCCTGTTACAAAAAGTTTAATAACATATAATTGGTCATAAAACAACTTAAATTAAAATAATCTTAAAAAGTTTTTAAAAATGTAAAAACATTTATACTAAAATACGAAAGCTTTTTAAGTGAATTAATGCTATTTAAGGTAAAGCATGGATCACACTATCTGCACAATGTACCGAGTTTCGTTAGATCAGTGAAATAAAGTCATAAGTAAAGATTTTGCTCTAATTTATCGACTACTTGAAATACAAGGACATAATTGTGCCACACTGCATTGGTAATAAGCCCATATAGACTTATTCCAGAATTAATTGAGTAATAATGCCATTTTGGGTTATTACTTATGACTTTATTGAGGTGGCCCGACGAAAATCGGTAGATAGTGTTATTCAGGCTTAAGGCTATTTCAGGTTTTTATTTTAGTTAATTGATGCCGCTGAATGAACGTTCAATTCAAGTCAAATAATTTTTACCCAAAAAACTCAAAAAGTGTTTTGGCCCCTAATATGAATTTAACTTTTACCATTGGAATTCTAACCATTCTGCCATTATCTACTATTTTTCTTCTTTCCATTTCTGTTATAAAATTGTCGTATAATTTATATTTTGTATTTTTTGTAAACTATTTTACAATGCTAAAAAATATAATTTTTATGAGTTGTTTATGTTTTTAATATATTTTTAGAGAACACGCAATTTAGACTAAAAAAAGGCTAAAAAAGCTAAATGAGTTTTTAAAAAAAGCTAAAAAATAAGCTAAGAGCTAAATGAAAATTTTAAGGCTAAATCTGAAACAAATAAGCTAAATTTAGCTCAAAATAAGCTAATATGGTCACGCTGCAGTTGAGACACTAATCAAGACTCGCTGGCTTCACTTACACACGTCTATCAGCGTCGCTGCTCCCTTACTCTTCACTCAAGGGACTCCACAATAACATTCACGACAGACTCTAACTGTCACTATATACTGTACTATAGTCTCTTCAATTTCCAACTCACGTATTGTAAAGCACAGACTGTAGAGGATGAGTCTCTTTATATATAGAGTCAAAGTCAGACTTCTTCCTAACTTTTTTTTTTTTTTTCATATACATATTTATTTATTGTATCTTCAAAAATGAACTAACAATAAGTAATCAAATCTTAGATCTAAATATAATTATTAGGCCCGACCAATATCGGACATAAGCTTAGTGATAGTTATAAATAATACATAAGTAGTGATAATCAAAAAGAAGTATTTTTTAGCAGTCCCATCTGGAGTGTTGGGTATAAGAGCCCTTGTGTCCCTCTTTTTTAAGCGGATGTTTCCAGTAAAGCTCAAAATATTACTGGCAAGCGGATTAGGATGTGACTCGAGTTTAGTTAAATATTTGCCTGCGTATTTTGCAATTTCTTCACTCACTAGTGGCATATTTAAATCACGATGAATATTTGAATTTTTAACGTACCATGGAGCAGATGTTATCAAACGTAAAATTTTGTTTTGCCTTCGTTGGATTCTCTCGACATTTGAAGCTGAAGCAGTGCCCCACAGCTGAATTCCATAGCACCATATTGGCTTCAAAAGCGACTTGTATATCAAAAGTTTGCAGTCTAGGCTGAGTGTTGAATTTCTGCCAATTAACCAATATATTTGAGTCAATTTAAGTTTCATTTGGGTTAACTTAGAGTCAATATGATATTTCCATGTAAGCCTTCGATCAAGGTGTATGCCAAGGTATTTGACTTGAGAATGTTGAGGAATATTTTGATTGTTGATTCGAATGGGGGAACAGGTATCTTTTCTTAGGGTAAACGTTATATGAACACACTTTTGTTCATTTACTTTAATTCTCCATAAGTTCAACCATATTTCAAGCTGGGTAATGTGTGCTTGGAGATTGCGGGATGCCTCATCAGGATTTTTGTGAATACTCAAACAGGCTGTATCATCGGCAAATGTAGAAGTGTGGATGTTATTGCTCACAGGCATATCACAAGTATAAATTAGATACAAGACTGGCCCCAGAATACTACCCTCTGGCACACCAGAAGATATAGATTCGGGTTCACTCATGAAGTCTCCTTCCACAACAGTAAACTTTCTATCAAGAATATAACTTTCCAAAAGCTTTTGTATATTTATTGGTAGGTATGTCTTCAATTTTAAAACTAGGCCTTTGTGCCATACTTTGTCAAATGCCTGAGAAACATCAATAAAAAGGGCAGAACAATACTTCTTTTCTTCAAAAGTCCTCCTTATAATTTGAACCAATCTATGCGTTTGCTCAATGGTGCTATGCTGACTTCTAAAGCCAAATTGATGGTCCGGGATGCACCCAGTATCAGCTAAAATTGTGGACAATTTAGTCATGAGCAGCTTTTCGAAAAGCTTTGAAATTGTTGAAAGTAAGCTTATAGGCCTACATGACTCAGCCTTGGTAAGATCTTTGCCTGGCTTTGGAATCATTTTAATCTTGGCAAGTTTCCAGTTATGTGGAAAATACTGCATTCGTAAAATGGCATTAAAAATAAATAGCAAAATTCTTATTGCAATATGAGGCAAGTTCATCAGCATTTTGTTACTAATGCCATCAATACCTGGAGCTTTCTTAGGGTCGAGTTCAGCAACTATTTTTTGTAGTTCACGCATCTTAAACCTTAAGGGACGAGGGGGTAGAGAGACTACACTCGGTAAATCGGCAGCACCCGTACATGAATTGGGAGTGAATACAGATTTTAAATGCTCAGAAAATAAGTTACCTTTCTCACTATCGCTTCTTGCCCAGCCTCTAGTCGAAGTACGCAATGGTGATTTGACATCAACGGGTCTTTTAAGATTTCTAGTAGCGCGCCATAAAGAGTAATTAGATGTTGACGTTACATCAAGACCTTCTAAATACTTTTCCAGTAATGCAGTCTTTTCCGACGATAACAGCTCTTTGAGTCGTTTAGTACATTCTTTAAGTCTGATTTTATTTAGGGGTGATCGGTGTTGTTGCCATTCTCTTCTAGCTGTCCTTTTTTCACATACAAGACGTTCAATTTCTGTAGAATAAATTCTATTAAAGCCAGTCTGCGGATAGGAAGTAGTGGCATGTTCAGCAGCCTGTTTAATGTATTCGTTAAGATTGGCAATATTAAATTCAATATCATCAGTTGATCTTAGCTGAAGGTTTTCTACGCAGTGACTACTAAAATATTTTTTGAATCCTAGCCAGTTGACCCTATTAATCGTTTTCGCATATGAGTTAGTTAAATCACTCCTTAGTGGGTTGAAAATTGTAACTATTGTGGGAGAGTGATCGGAGGACAGATCTACAGAGCCCTCTACGTGAATTAAGTCCCTATGGATATTTTTCGTGACGCCAAAATCTATAACATCTGGAATTTTTCTTACGTCAGTAGGCTCCCCGCTCGAAATGACATCTAAGCCCATTTTTGAAATTGTATTAAACAACGCTCTACCTCTAGGTGTAACAAGACGCGAGCCCCAGTACGTATGTTTTGCATTGTAGTCACCAGCTGCCACGAAACAAGATCCAAGCGATTTGTAGAACTTCTCATACTGATCTTCGGTAACTGAAAATCTGGGAGGTGAGTAAATTGATGATATCACGAAGTTCGCACAAAAATTTTCTACGAAAATATTCGTAGCTTGCATATATTCTTCACTAACGTTCTCAAGGATATAGTGCTTGAGTCTTGACTTAATTAGAATTGCTGATCCACCGCATGCTCTCCCTCTCGGGTCCTTTGAATCATATAGAGTGTAACCATTTATTTTAAAGCAGCTTCTCGAAGTCAGAGTCGAGTCTCAGAGACCATCATTATATCAATATTTTTTTACGTTCCAGAAACATAGTTTTAACGTGTTCATGGTTTGTTGACTAATGCTTGAAGCAGAGTATTCTGCATTCTCAGCATTTCTTGCATCATGCTAGTCATATTTTTTGTAAAGTTGTTTATAGTTAGCACCAGATTCTCAATAGTAGCTTCAAGACGACTAAAGTTAAAAGTAGAGTTTGCATTCGTTGAATTACTTGGCGGTGGAACATTTTGTGTGGGAATAGAACTAGTCTTAGCAGCATCGGCATACGATACACGTGAAGTAACTAGTTGGCTAGTTTGAGGAAGAGTGGCGGAGTAAGCATTTGCTGATTGAACTGGAGCTAATTTAGATTTTTGACCCATAGCCTGTTTAACGAAAGAATATACAGGGCATCCTCTGTAGTTAGCAGTGTGATTACGTCCACAATTACTGCATTTCTTTTCTGCTTGTACTTTTGGCTTGGTACAGTTAGCAGTACCATGCAATTCACCGCAGATAACACAAACTGTAGGTAATTTGCAGTAGGTTTTTGTGTGGCCATATTCTTGGCAATTATGGCACTGTACGGGACCTGAACGCTTACGTGGCTCTTCAACTGTGATTTTTCGGTGTAAAAGGTATTTTATACTATAAATTGGGTGCGTCTCATTTTTCTTTAACTGTATATCATTCGGCTCCAGTTCAACACGAAATAGAGGCTGGGGAATCTTCTCTGTATTGATTATATTGGTAACATTTTACCTTAAATCCTTGTTCGATAAGTGCACATTTTACTTCTTCAGGCTCAACATATGAATCTATGCCCTTTAATACTATTTGTAGGCCTTTAGCACTCTTAAGTTGATATGTATAAAAATTTGTTTTATTTTTTTCAAACTCACTAACAATTTTTCGGAAATCTTTTTCATCCAAATATATGGGATTTTAGTTTCATCAATATTACCTCGTTTAATTGGAATGATGTGAAAAGTATTTTCACCAATGGTCGACAGTAGATTTTTTAGAAGCGCGTTTGAATTTTTTTCTCTCAGATAAATAGGTGGTGGCTTAAAAGACTTTTGCGATGATGCAGCGGGCTTGTCGTTTTTGTCTTGCAATAATGAAAAACGATTTTGACGATTGATAGAAGATGTGCTGTTATCCCTAGACATCTTTGGGGCAGATCCAATTTTAGTAGAATTTGGGCTTCGCCCGCGCTTTAAAATGGTTATATATCTGTCCATTCCTACTTGTACCTTTGGTTTTGTACTACTGTTGTCTTCAGTAACAACTTGTTTAATTGTTGACCACGAGCCCGAAGCGGATGATATTGCTGAGTTAAATATAGAAGTACTAGGCAATAATGTCAACGATTCACTAGTTGGCATTGGACAAAGCGAAGTTGATCGCTGACGAAACTGTGGTTTTGCCGTTAGTAAAAGTCTATTATCAGATTTTTGATTTTTATTAAGAGCTTCAGAACTCACAGCAAGTCTATTATCAGATTTTTTATTTTTATTGTTATCATTATGAGCATCAAAACTCACAGTAAAATAGGCATTTCTGCCGTTAGAACTCACTTCACTATTTTTTTCCTCTGGGGTACTCATAAAGAGTATTCCTCAAGGGTATTTTGTATGTTTTTTTGTTTACGGTTTTTTTTTATTTTTGTTATTTCTATATGTAAAAATATTATCAAAGCAAAAAAATGCTTATTTATCAAAGTTAATATGTACTACGAATATTTTTTGTATCCTTTTTTTTTTTGTTTAGTTTGTATATAAGAAAAATTCCGCTATTACGTCTGTTCACTATGAAGGTACAACGAGGAACTCTTCTTCCTAACTGACTACAATATTTTTCTTAATTTATAATTTTAAAGAAAGAACAGACAGAAATGTCCTAATCGCCAATAAATTTATTTTATTTTATTTTATTTAAAAAAAATTATTTATTTTCAAAATTTGAAGTATGAATAATAAAAAGTTCTAATTACAAAGCTTTTTATAGCAAAAAGTAATAACAAAAATTGTAAGCCAATGTATCCTAGATAAAAATTAAATTAAATTCAAAAATAGCAAATAGAGTAGAAGTATGTATGAAAATGACAATGAAGAACAAAACTATGTCTATACAAACATAAACAATTAAAATTCATAAAAGTTTTAAATAAAATAATATAATAATATACACGTTACAAGACTTAACTATCCACTCACTGCTGTATCACAAATCACGGACTGCGCACAACTTAATTAACGACTCACTTGATTAACAACAGACTTCTGATTAGCAACTGAACTTATTCGCAACTGACTTATTCGCAACTGAACTTATTCGCAACTGAACTTATTCGCAACTGACTGCTGTTCACCCCTTTTTATACTTCGTACAACAACCACTAGAATTTTCAAGCAAAGTCCAGACGATTATTATTATCTTCAATGTTGCTTGCAAAGGGCGTTATTAAGTTCATGTGGTAACTATGTACATACGTGTGTATATGCCTACATCATTAAGGGCTATTTTTTTACTAGTTAGTTAAACCTAGTTTAACATACGTTTGACTTAAGCAAGAAACAAAGTTAAACGGGTTTTAACAGCCCATGCTGCCTTTCAGTGATGGATTAATTTAGCTAGAAATGCCATACTTTGTTTTCAATATAGATATGGCATTCTTGAAAATATTTTATATAAATAGGGCAACACTTAAAAAGCGATATGACAATTCTTAAAATTTATATTAAAAAAACTTCAATAAGTGTTTTTTGAAATTTTTAAGAATTAAAAAAAAACAAGTAAGAGTGCTATATTCGGCTGTGCCGAATCTTATATACCCTTTACCAACGTGCGTACATATACATATGTAGTATATAGACACATACATACATATTTGTTTTGTGTAAAAATTTATAATTTTTTTCTCTAAAGCAATTAATAGTAAGTGACCTTACAGTATTTTTCGATTAAAGAATTTGATTCAATTATTTTATTTTCGATATTAGCAATAGTTTAATATTTTACTCTACACTCTGTGGTTAAGATATTTTTTACATTCACTCTTATTTCAGTCACGTCAATACAATACCAAAAAAATGGGGCTTGTTTACTTGCTCTCAAGATGTTCAAAAACCGTGCTGCTATTTAATAACTCTAATATATTCTTAGTATTGCACCTCCATACCAAGTAAACTAACTTGTTTTATATTTTCCCGTATTTAATAATCATTGATGTTGCAAAACTGCTTAGTGTCTTGATTTAATTTTCCCATTGCAAATGATATACATCGTGGTATTATGTAAACGTTTTATTCCTACAGGATTTTTTTGAAATTTGTTCAGCAGAAAGGAAAGGTATCAGGAAAAAGAAATGGAACATGTCCTTTATGTCTTTAGCGATAAATTTTAGTTTTATATCCATTTACTAAAAATTAATAGTTATTATGCTGAGAGCACAATAAGCACAAATCTTCGTTTATACTTAAATTAGTTTAGATATCCATAAAAAATTAACCAATTAATTAATTAATTAAAAAATCTTGATTAATGATTTTCCTAAAACATAAAATTTGTTTAACTGAAAAAAAATTTTTTTGGTTATTTTTTTACCGAAACTTTTTTAAGCTCCAACCCTGGAACCATTTTTCTGAGTTTCTTTATAAATAATAGAATATATGTAATTACCAAAGTAATAATTAGTTTTTTATACCAGAAATAATTTAATTTTTCCAGCTCTGGAGCTATGTCTTTTATTTTTCTAATTTCTACGCCAAACTATTTCATTCTAAGTCATAAAGTATATAAAACTTGTAAACAAAAAGAAAAAACTAACTTGACCTAGTTACTTTTGTAAAAAAACAATAAATTTAGCAACCCTGGAATCAAACTTTTAGATTTTTCTGATTTAAAAAATTAATAAAGTGTGTTAAGTGAACAAAGAAATAAAAAAAATTAATTTTATACTTTAATATTAAAAAAAAATCAAAGTTTCCATCTTTGGAGCTGTAATTTTCATTTTTCAAATTTTATACGCCAAACTTTTCTTTCAGAAGCATAAAATATATTCAATTTATAAAGGAAAAGAAAAACATTTTTAGAACTATTTAATTTTACATAACACAAAAAGTGTAAGTTTTCCAACCCTGGAATCATAATTTAGGATTTTTCTAATTCCTTATACCAATCTATTTCTTTAAAAAATACATAAAATATGTTAAGTGAACGAAGCAAAAACTAAATAAGAAAAAACTTAGTTTCATTTAATTCCTTTAATATTAAAAAATTCAGTAAAGTGCGGCTTTGACTCGCGCACGAAGGGTTCCGTACATTCGGTTCTGAGCACTTTTTAATTTGGCTTTTTTGCTTTTTTTTCAGTTTCGGTTTTTTTCATTTTGGCAATTTTTTCTGTTTTTGGAGCTTATTTTCATTTTGATGATTTTTTTCATTTTGGCGATTCTTTTTCCACTTTGGCGATATTTTCCTATTTTGAGGGTTTTTTTCATTTTGGCGATTTTTTTTCATTTTGGCGATTTTTTTCTGTTTTTTGAGGTTTTTTTCGGTTTGGCGATTTTTTTTCATTTTGGCGATTTTTTTCTGTTTTTGGGGCTTTTTTTTCATTTTGGCGATTTTTGCCTGTTTTGGGGTTTTTTTATTTTGGCGATTTTTTTCATTTTTGCGAGTTTTTTTTCATTTTGGGTTTTTTCCCCATTTTGGTGATTTTCTTTCATTTTTGAAAATTTCAAGAGTTTTGCTCTTACGGTTTCCAAGATACAGTAAGTTGTCAAAATTGCATTAACTGATGGTACACCCTTTAAGTTAAATTTTTTTAAATTTTAGTGTTAATTTTTGTAGTCTGTATAAAAATACACTAACTTTACAAATTTCAAGTGTATATACATACATACATACAATTGTATGTATATAACATGGGATTTTAACATTTTTCGTTGCTAGTTTATGAACACCCTTTAATTTCCAATTCTCATGTATTTATTGTTGTAGCGGCCAAAGGTCTACACACTGTGTTCAAATTTCAGGTCTCTAGCTCTTACGGTTCTCGAGAAAATACCCTGCATAATTTTAGATATATTTAATTTTACATAACACAAAAAGTTACAGTTTTCCAACCCTGGAAACGTCTTTTTAATTTTTTTATATTTTTTTAATTTTAAATTCCAATTTTAGTCGTACTGAAGTGTAAAATAAGTTCATTTATTAAAAAAAAATAAAAATGTGTTTTCGGTAGTTACTTTTATATGGCAAAATAAAGTTTAAGTTTTCCAGCTCTGCAATCGTCTGCTCGATTTTGCTGAATTTCAATACCAATCTATTTTGGAAAATTTCTGACACACCAGTCCAAGAACGAAGTCTCTAGCTTTTCTGGGAGCTTCGGAAAACCGATTTCACGTACAGACAGACGGACAGACGGACATCGCTTATTCGTCATCCCTATGATAAGGATCCAGAATATATATATTTTATGGGTCGCTTATTGATATTATAGAAATTACAAACGGAATGACAAACCTATATGTACCCTTTTAGCATTTTTGTTGGTAAAGGGTATAATAAAATGGACTTAAAAATAGTGACGCTCCAAAAATAACCTACAAAAGAACGTCAAATTTTAAATCCAATGAAATATTTGAAAGAATTCGAATTCATTACACTAGAGTTGGGCATAGTTGTTCCTTTTGCGGATTGTTCCTTTTTTTCCCAACAACAAAAAGAACTAGTTCGTTCTTTTCGTTCAGTTGTTCTTTTCGATCAGTTGCTCAGTGGCCTTTCACACACGAGAACACAACATGCAAGTTTGTTGGTGAGAGAGGCAAAGAGAGGGGTTTCGTGTTTGGCATAATTTTTCAACCAGCTACAACCCCGCAACACCAGCACAAAACCAATACACACATAACTTAAAAAAACAGCAAATATCAAATGCATACAAAAAACACTAACACATATAAAGCTATGTATGCGTATACATTTTTATGTCGGATGAATAAGTCTCGTGTGTTCTTAAAAAAAAAACAAAGATTGTGCGGCATAAAAATTAGTCTCGTGTGTGACAGGCCAGTGAACAAAACAGAACAGAGATTGCACAGTCGTCGAATCCTCTTCAATGTTTTCTTCGTGTGTTGTTATTCTAGTTTTTGTAAGTAAATCGTTAAAATTAATATTTTTGATTGAAAATGCTTAAAATGAAATCTTTAGAAAACAAGTGTTAATCACTTTTTTAATACTGATTCATATTCAACACAACAAATTCTTTCTTTTAATTTAGTAAAAAATTTTCCTTTTTTCGTTTCCACTTTGTGTTCTCATTCGTTGTATGCTTTAAGTAAGTAAAAGGTAAAAACTATTTTTGAACGAAAATATTTTAAATGAAATCCGTAATCAGTTTAAAATAAATTTTACTCACTTTTTTAATTCTAATAATCTTTTTCACAATCTGTTTTTTAAATCAATACTACAAGTTATTTCTTTTAATTTTGTAAAACTCACTTGTATTTTTCACTAAGTATACATTTTCTGTTTTGATTATTGTGCTAATTAATAGGCACACTACATTTGTCTCTTTTTAACAGTACGCAAATCAGCAATTGAAATGTTTTGCATGTGTATCAGGGATGGCATTGCGAATTTCGAAATTGTAGCAACAACTTTCGAACATTGTACTTTTTTACCTTAATTGTACTAAAATATTTATTAGTTCAAATTACATATTTTTTATTTGTTTTTAATAAATAATCGACTTTGTTCTGGCTACCGAATCGTTTTCACAAATTTGCTTGTAAGTTGGGATGTGAAATTTAAAATATACAAATTAATACACGCAGCATATGCTTATCATCCGAATTTAGAAGAAAAATGATTTGGAACACCAGAAAACCAGTCATTGGTGTACTATTGTACATTGCGAGTTTGAATGTTACCAAAAAAAGTACAATTGTACCAACATTGCCAACAGTGGTGTGTATTGATCAGGAACCAGGGCTGCCATATAAAATTATCGAGAAATCGTTGAAATACCGATAAAATACAAAAAAATCGTCCTTTCATACTTAAAAAAATTGGACAAATCAAAATGTACTTTTTGTAAACATGTACATATACATATCGTCTGTTGGTTTCTGGTTTGCTGCAGACATAATGTTTTTTTGAATATACGGTGCCGCAAACCAGAAACCAATCGACGATAAGTTTTATTTTAGAAATGTACTAGCTGACCCCGGTCCGCGTTGCTGGCCCTAAGCAAACATTAGTGTTGTATATGGCATTGGTGGTACTATATGAAAATTGGATTTTGCCCACGAATAAACTAAATGTTGCACCATCTGCCGGACGAACTTCAAACTACACAGAAACGCTCCTCACGCCCCATAGAGCATGTATATAAAGTTTGGTCTTAATCGGTGCAGAAGTTCTTGAGTTACGGTGCAAAAACACAAAAAACAAAAAATTGCGCCATTTGTCGGACGAATCACTATTTCTGAAAGGGGCGTAGCATTTACCGGGGTAGAATATATGTATATAAAAACACGCGCCGGTCTTTTACAAATATTTTGTGGGGTGGAAGGCGAAAATCTGTTGGGGCATTGAAGAGTTCACCCCTAACAAATAAACGTGTTTTTGATTTTTATATATGTATATTAAGATTTATTACCAAACAATAACAGAACAATTCGTGTTCATTTATGAATTCTACAAGAAGCCACTACGACGATTTTGTGCTAGATTAAACAAAAAATGCTGCAATGTTCTTTAAGCTATTACAAAATAGTCGTAGTCGAAGTCGTACTACGACACCCGTAATAAGGCCCATTGTATCTTTACAATAGAAGATAATAGTATGTTTAGATGGTACGTGCTTCGCTCTCTATTCATGCTTCACGCCCCAATCATGACCGAATCAACTTGCTTCGCCATACAAAATTATGAGAGCGAATCTAGTAGATTCAATATGAATCTACTTGCGTAGCACGTAATACTATGTTTAGACGGTACGTGCTTCGCTCTCTATTCATGCTTCACGCCCCAATCATGACCGAATCCACTTGCTTCGCCATACAAAATTATGAGAGCGAATCAAGTAGATTCAATATGAATCTACTTGCGAAGCACGTAAAATTGGTATCTTCTCTAACTTTTATCGCAGTTAATCGCCACTTTATCTGAACTAGCTATCAAAACAAAATAGGTATATGTGTATGTGTGTGTTTGTAAACAAATAAAAACAAACCAAAAAACATAGATGTGAGTTTAATATAAATAAATTTAATTAAGTTATGAATAATATAAAAAGAAAAAATAAGAAGAAAATATAGAGATGCCTTCAAAAACAAGATTTCGCATGAGTGGAATTTATGTAAAGTATGTATGCTTATGTGTATGCATGTATATACGTGCGTATGATACGTATGTTGTGTGAATATACATAAAAAAATGCCACGCGAACAGTGATGCCAACTTTTTCAGAGCAAAAAGCACTGTGTGTTCATAAAAAAACACTAAATGAAATAAGTACTCGTATATATGTACATATGTATGTATGTACATAAATATATTTTTATTTGTTTTTTTATATTTATCTATTTATTTGCAATACAAAGAAAGCCCATATGGCTAATTATAAATGTACTGAATTAGTAAAAATTAAAAATTTAAGTTAACTACAATTTTAAATTTACTACATTTCATAGGTTTTTGTAATAATTTCAATTACATATATCGAGCCATATTTCGATTTTGCTTATAAGTAGAATATGAGTAGGAAAATAATTGAAGTTCATTTGGGAAGACACTCCAATTATGGTGTACTATTTTAACAAAAGATGATCAACGAGAATTATACTCCTCGTTTCAGGAAATGCAGTTTCATCTTTTTCCTCTGGCCATAAAACTGTTTTAATAAAACAATTAGATTTTTAGGTGTTTCGTCTGAATTAATTTTTACATGAACATGGTTCAGTATGTTACATTCTGAACAACATAAGCCTTTTCTTTTTAGACCGTATTTTGTATGAATGAAACAATTTGATTTATAAAATCATTATTGTATTTCTAACTTACTTTTAAAATATTTATAAGCGCTAAAAGTCATTTCTACTACAACATTTGAACATGGTAATGTTTATAGTCTTGAGAAAATATTGACAGTATTAGAAATGGATTATGATAAGTTGAATTTCTATAATTATAAACTTCAATCCAAAATTGATCAGTTTTGAGCAAATTTGTCCATTTATGTATCCTTAAATTTCTGATACTTCGTTCTATTTCTTTAATTTCACCATCCCAGCAAAAATTACCGCTTCCCAGAAGAGTTTTTGTAAGCCAGCTAGAAGCAATGCATTCAGTTTCCAAAAAGCCGTTTATTTTTTGCTTTACTAATTCGTTTTACAGAAGCAATAATGTGTAGTTTTTGTGTACTCAGATACAAAAGTTACTGGTGTAAATTTTTTAACTTTTGTCCACTTTGTTAGAGAGCCTTACGTTATTACTTTTCAGAAGCATTTTTGGAAGCACCGTTATCAAGAAAGCAATACATTGCTTCCCTTAGTGGTTAGTAGATTCGATTATTGTAATTAAGTTATTTTATTACGTGTATGGTATCCTCTGTAATATCTAGAAATATTTTCTTTTTTCTAACTGTGAAAGAGAAAGTTTTTCTTCCTTTGTATTTCACGCAGCTGAATTAACATTCTGCAAAGGAAACTTTGCATGTCTAAAAGGGTTGAAAGCAGATAGTTTTTGAAAGTGAAAATAAAGCCACCACACTTTAACAAATTAATATTTAGTAGATTTGTAAAACGCACTAAAATCAAAGGTGAAAAGCACCAAAAAAAGGCACTAATTTCTTTTTAATGCAACAATTTGAAAAATTCCGCACTGTTATGAATTAAAAAACTCTAAATCTAGTACGAAAAGCACTAAATTGGCACGATGCACACGAAGCACGAATGCGTAGTCTAAACAGCATGATTCATAAACATGATTCAGAGAGCGAAGCAGGTGATTCAACTCGTCGTCTAAACATAGCATAAAATTGGTATCTTCTCTAACTTTTATCGCAGTTAATCGCCACTTTATCTGAACTAGCTATCAAAACAAAATAGATATATGTGTATGTGTGTGTTTGTAAACAAATGAAAACAAGCCAAAAAACATAGATGTGAGTTTAATATAAATAAATTTAATTAAGTTATGAATAATATAAAAAGGAAAAATAAGAAGAAAATATAGAGATGCCTTCAAAAACAAGATTTTGAATGAATCGAATTTATGTAAGTATGTATGCATGTATACACGTGCGTATGATACGTATGAATGTGTGAATATACATAAAAAAAATGCCACGCGAACAGTGATGCCAACTTTTTCCGAGCAAAAATCACTGTGTGTTCATAAAAAAGCACTAAATGCAATATATTTTTTATTTATAGTTTTATATTTATCTATTTATTTTCAATACAGAGAAAGCCCACATGGCTAATTATATATGTATTGAATGAGTAGAAATTAAAAATTTAAGTTAACTACAATTTTAAATTTACTACATTTCATAGGTTTTTGTAATAATTTCAATTATATCGAGCCATATTTCGATTTTGCTTATAAGTAGAACATGAGTAGGAAAATAATTGAAGTTCATTTCGCAAGACACTGCAATTATGGTGTATTAAAAAAAACAATTAGATTTTAGGTGTTTCATCTGAATTAATTTTTACATGAACATAGTTCAGTATGTTACATTCTGTAGCTCGTTTCTGTATTTCTCGCATCGTAAAATTTCCCGCATGAAACAAGGGAATCGTGGAAACCAGCGTGACCGTTTGACCGAGTAAAGTGGCAAATTGCCACTTTTTCGACTGCCTTGCCACTTTTTTGAGTGCCTTGCCACTTTTTTACTCCCTTTTTTTAGAGTGAATTATATAAAAATACATTGAAAATAAAAAGTTTGATGTAGTTTTCTCGTTTTTTTTTTTTAATTTTGCCCCTTTTTTGTGATAAATCCCCTTTTGGTGCCACTTTTTGAAAAATGTCATCGGTCACCCTGGTGGAAACAGTGTAAATTGAAACACATAATGGCTTTTCTCACATAAGTGTTTCTGTATCGTTACTTTGTGAGAACTATCTGTCATTTAAACAAATTTCCAGCAATTATTGGAACGATGTGAGAAAAAGTGTTTCTGTAACAATATTTTGTGAATAGTTTCTCGCAAGTCTCGGATTTTAAATTGTACAAAAACATGTGAATTTTTGAATTTGTGTGTGAAAATATGAAAAATAAACTAGTTGAAAAGATATGCAACGAATTGTTGAACTAAAATTATTATTAACGATTCGATATGATTATATTTATTTAGAGTTTTTTGTGAAATTTTCTATAATAGAGACAGTTGCTAGAAAAAACTTATTTCAAGCATTTTACATTCACTTTATTATATTCATGTTCATTATTCAATTTTATTTTTCTTGAAAATTATTATTTTTTTGTTATTGAAATAATATTTTTTTGTGACTTTTGTTTTAATTTGACACTCGATTACTGGAAATATTCCAGTAAAAACAGATTCAGTGTTGTCTGTTTTCACATTCAAATACAGACACACTTTTTTTCACAAATCGAGAAACGATGGAATTTTGTGTTTCACACTTCATGTGAGAAATTTTACGATGCGAGAATTACAGAAACGAGTTACTGAACAACATAAGCCTTTTCCTTTTAGACCGTATTTTATATGAATGAAACAATTTGATTTATAAAATCATTATTGTATTTTTAACTTACTTTTAAAAAAGTTATAAGTGCTAAAAGTTATTTCTACTTCAACATTTGAACATAGTAATGTTAATAGTCTTAGAGAAAATATTGGCAGTATTAGAAATGGATTATGATTATTTGAATTTCTATAATTATAAACTTCAATCCAAAATTAATCAGTTCTGAGAAAATTTGTCCATTTATGTATCCTTAAATTTCTGATCGCCATCCCAGCAAAAATTACCGCTTCCCAGAAGAATTTTTGTAAGCCAGCTAGAAGCAATGCATTCAGTTTCCAAAAACCCATTAATTTTTTGCTTTACTAATTCATTTTACAGAAGTAATAATGTGTAGTTTTTGTGTACTCAGATGCAAAAGTTACTGGTTTACATTTTTTTTTACTTTTGTCCATTTTGTTAGAGAGCCTTACGTTAGTACTTTTCAGAAGCATTTTTGAAAGCTTTCGTTATCAAAAAAGCAATACATTGCTTCCCTCAGTGGTTAGTAATTAGATTATTGTTGTAATTAAGTTATTTTATAACTGTAATTTCTAGAAATATATTCTTTTTTCTCACTATGAAAGATAAAGTTTTTCTTCCTTCGTATTTCACCCAGCTGAATTAACATTCTGCAAAGGAAACTTTGCATGTCTAAAAGAGGTGAAAGCAGATAGTTTTTGAAAAGTGAAAATTTCTTATTTGGTGTTTCTTATAAAGCCACCACACTTTCACAAATTAATATTTATTCGATATGTAAAACGCACTAAAATCAAAGGTGAAAAGCACCAATTTAGTGCCTTTTTTTAAGCAACAATTTGAAAAATTCCGCGCTGTTATGAATTAAAAAACTCTAAATCTAGTACGAAAAGCACTAAATTGGCACGCTGCACACGAAGCACGAATGCATAGTCTAAACAGCATGTTTCATAAACATGATTCAGAGAGCGAAGCAGGTGATTCAACTCGTCGTCTAAACATAGCATAAAACATAATAGAAAGTGTAATCAAAGACTATAAATATATAAAGATGTTCCACGTAGAACATTAAATGGAAACTAAAATTTTTTGTGTTTATAGATGCTGTGGGGGAAGTAACAAGGGAAAAATAAATTGTTTGTTATTTGAACGAAACCACAAAGAGAACACAAAATTTTTGAGCATTCACACTTATATAAATATGTATGTAGTAATGTTGTATGGCATACAATGTATGCACACACATAATTGAAGCTTATAGAGAAATTTGGTTGTGTGTGTTATATTTCTTGTTAAAGCGCAGTCAAGTAGGAGCAAAAATATGAAATAACTAAAAGAAGTTTCTTGTTTTTATACATTCATGTGCAAATAAATCACGGAAATCAAATGCGACCGATCGTGTTATTGTAGGGTAAAAATACGTGTTTTATTGTTGTAAAATTAAAAATAAGTTGATTCGCACCGAACTATAATTATTTTATTTAGAAATTTCAATTATATGTACATACATATATCAATTATATATTTTAATTACAGTGGAATCTCTATTGAGCGGACACTGAAGGGACCATTGAAATGTGTCCGTACAAGGGAACTGTCCGGTCAAGAGAAAACTAAACATTTAAATGGAGCGCTGCTGGGACCTGTCAAAAGTGTCCGTCTACAGGGGGTGTCCGCCTATAGGAAGTGTCCGTTAAGGGAGATTCCACTGTATTATCTGTTTCTTTATCATAATTTTTAGCGTGAACAAACATTTCTGAAGGATATGACAAAACTTGTGCTGGTTTAATTATATCCACACGACATTTAGCGCAAGTAATTCGTTGAGCTACATATATAACCAACAAAATATCGGCTTGATGTTAACTCTATTGGAACATTATTAGAGTTAAAACAATCTGCATCTTCATTAAAATAATCTTCATTTTCATCGAATATGTTTGTTACATTAACGTCAGGTGTGCGACTACTTTCTGCTGTACTTCGACTTCTTTGAGTATCTTCTAAAATTGTTTGGAACTCAATAGGTAAAAATATCGCATCGTCGTTTGCACAATTTGAAGAGGTACTAAATTGCGTTATTTTAAGAGATAGCAGTTTAGCTACTGCGACATTTAATTCATAGACCGAAGGATTTTTGCAGTGTCCGCTCTTGGGACGTAGGTATATATGAAAACAAGTTTTCCAATGGATCTTGATTAAAATGGCTCGTTAAAATGCATATCAAATTTGAGTTTTCCGCAAACAATTCACGATAACGATAAAATAGCTCTCGTAGTTTGAATTAGGCCATCAATTGAAAATATTTTATTTCCTGCGTATTCAACCTGTTTCATATAGGTAATTAGCTCTTCGAGTAATTACCAAGTTGTGCTTTTCGGCTTCAGGCCACGCTTCAGGGGCTTTGCATCGTTAAAATACATGCTGTTTAAGCAATCAAAATAGCTATCGAGTTTTTTTATAAAAGAGCACGTTGAAGTGGCTATTGTTGCGGAACTTCGTGTAAACTGGCGATTTTCATTTACAGATTGGATTGCAGCAGCAACTGAATTGCTTAAAGTTTGGACAGCTAGGCCAACACGCATCTTCTGAAAATTATTTGGGTTTATGTGCACCGTTGTTAATTTTGTCATTTTGGTTACTTTTCCATACTCCAACTCGAATATTTCTCTAACAACGTCGAATCGCGCTACGCCATGCAGTGTTTTAAAATCGGCTTTGATGAAAGCATTTGTTATGGATTTGAAAATATGGGGTACGTCGTACATTAGGTAAATTTTTGCATTTTTATAAATAAAATAAGGTTTTTCACAAGATCCGCCTAGCATATCATAGCATTTTCTATTATTGGATCCTTGATCACACGTAAGCCCACGCACATTTAGTCCCATTTCTCTTAAAATGTCAAAGTTTGACTCCACAAGTTTTTTTAGTACATCGCCTTTTATTGAACTGGAAGTAACAAAATAGTTTAAAACGAACTTCCAACTTTTTACAACTCCTCTTATCATAAAAACGCAAACTTGGGACCCCATTTGATTCACTCGTTCATATCCTAAATCGACAACTCCATCTATAACACCTGCACATTTATTATAAGTAAATTTTTTTCTTATAGATACTTCATCAAAAATTAAAATGCATTCTTTTTCAAAAGGTTGCATCTTTTTCACAGTTTCTGTAAGCGCATTGTATATACATGAATTGTTACCTGGCTGCAAATTTTTAATGCTACTCCATCCACTAAAGGATGAAGGACTCTGAAGGTTCAATTTCAATATATTTCTTAAGAACAAGTATGTGGAGGTTGATCTTTAAAATATACTTTGAGAAAAGCTTATCTCATGCTCTTCCCAACGCGCATTTGTCCCTCTATTTATCTTTAGGAGCATTTTGCAAAATGTTTTTCGTTTGGACTTATATATAAATTAAATAAGTAAATTTATATTCGGTGCGAATCCATGTACAGTATTTTTCGGTTAATTGCACATCAAAATTTGCACAACTTTTTGTTCAATTAACCGGGGAACCAATTAGCCGATACCCGCTTAATTGAACAATTCGTTCAATTACAAGAATCCCGTTTAATTGAACAGTTTGTTCAATTACAGAAATCACGCATAATTGGAACTACTAATGAATTAAAAGAAATCGCATATGTGCACTTTAAGTTTTTCAAAATAATTTTTTTTTACCTTGTGCCGGTCCAGACTTGCAATTTTTGTTGCAGCAATTCTTGAATATGTGTGAGAGTGTTGAAATAGAAATATATACTTTTTGTATTCCTCTCTCACTCTTTTGCACTAAAAAATAAAAAGTTGCTGCAACAAAAATTGCAAGTCTGGACTGGGACCTTAAACGAAAAAAATGCAAGTAACAGAAAAAAATTTACATATACAGTATTTTTCGGTTAATTGACCCTACGGTTAATTGGTTTCCACGCTTAATTGAACCACATGATCGGGCAAAAATATATTGCATACAAAAACACATGTAAATTTCCTCGGATAATTGAACCCGGCTAATTGATTTTCCCGCTTAATTGGTTCAAAATTCATGTCATCAAAAATAAATTTCCTCTTACTTTTACCCGGTTAATTGCATTATTATTGAAAAATAATCTGGCATTTTTGCACATACATATTTGACATCATTTGTGAAAAACACTGGGTGGCATCTCTTACTATTTAAGGTAAAAAAAATTATTTTGAAAAACTTAAAGTGCACATATGCGATTTCTTTTAATTCATTAGTAGTTCCAATTATGCGTGATTTCTGTAATTGAACCAACTGTTCAATTAAACGGGATTCTTGTAATTGAACGAATTGTTCAATTAAGCGGGTATCGGCTAATTGGTTCCCCGGTTAATTGAACAAAAAGTTGTGCAAATTTTGATGTGCAATTAACCGAAAAATACTGTATGTGTATACGCAGGTATTTATTATTATTTCAATTAGTAGAGATGCCACCCAGTGTTTTTCACAAAAATGCAAAAATGCTAGACTATTTTTCAATAATAATGCAATTAACCGGGTAAAAGTAAGAGGAAATTTATTTTTGATGACATGAATTTTGAACCAATTAAGCGGGAAAATCAATTAACCGGGTTCAATTATCCGAGGAAATCTACATGTGCTTTCGTATGCAATATTTTTTTGCCCGATCATATGGTTCAATTAAGCGTGGAAACCAATTAACCGTAGGGTCAATTAACCGAAAAATACTGTATTTGCAAAAGTACAACAATAAAATACATATTTTTGCCCTATAAATAGACAATCGGTAACATAAAATTTTATGTAGCTTATGTCCATACACTTATGCATATGTGCGAAAACACAAGTTCTTTTTGTTTGTGTAAATTTTTTCTTTGCTTTAAATTAAATACACACATCCATTCATACTTACGCATGCAAAGGCACACACACATGCATGCGTATGCAGATGAATAGCGAAGACTTGAGAATAATAAGTGCTCTGAGAAAATAAATTACTCTCTTTGAAACAAATGGATTTAGTAGTAAATCCACCAGCAAATTAAGCACTGGCAGTACAATGTATGGACGTAGAACATCTTTATATATTTATAGTCTTTGGTGTAATATTCAAAATGCATTTTTTGGAATCACTGAAAAACTCAATTTCGGAAAAATACGAGTTACATCTACATAAAATTTCTTTTAATTCAACCCGTATACATACTTGCATACATACGTGTGTAATTTTTATTTAACGCTAAACCATCAACAAAAATTTTTGTTAAATTAAACAAACTATGTATTAAGAAAGAGTCTGCAAAACTATACCAAAATAATAAGCAGAAGCTTGTAGTTGTTGTTGGTTGTTTACATTTAATCACGTATGTATGTGCTAGGCATGCGTATATAGTTATTTGCTATTATTCCAGATAATTCTTTTTTACTGACCCTGTAGGAATATTTTCGCGTAGCACTTACATTAACCCTGTTGGAATATATTTGCATAATGCTGCATTAACCTTGTCGACGGCCATTTCTGTAACAATATATATCTTGTTTCAATGAATTTCAGATATATGTATGTGTGTATTTTTTCACCAAATATAGTTTTTTCGATTTTCTTTCGACACTTTTCTACTTTGGACTCGTTCTTAGGCAGTATTTTTGTACTGGAACCGTACTGTTTATAACTGTATTTGTAAAACATAATTGATTAAGAGTAATTCGCAGGTTTGTTTTAAAAAACTCCGTAGAAATTTACTGAGTTATTAACCATTTTATTAGAAGACTTCTTGTTAAAAAACTACTAGTATATTGTATTTCGCGTTCTATTTATACGCTTTCGGTGTATTTAAGTTTCCAGGGTGATGAAAGAACAATTTAATAGACATATATCAACAAAGAATAAAAAAAATAGTAAAACAGTGGTCGCTAAACTTTTTGAGCCATTGTTTTCCAAATATTTTATTCATTGAAACAAGATATATATGCTTCAAAAGGTCTTAGTCTCTTCTTTCTATATACGTTTATAAATTTAAAATCGGTTGATACATATCTAACTTAGTTAGAGGATGATGAGTGCCTACGGGTACGGAAAACCGGGTTTTTACCCGTAACTCAAGATTAAGGAGGTGTTTGGAAAATTTCAAATATGCAGTTTTGCTATACTCGACAATACCTACCAGAACAAGTAAGAGTGCTATATTCGGCTGTGTCGAATCTTATATACCCCTTACCAACTTATGTATATGTAGTATACAGATTCATACATAAGTACATATGTATGTACGTACATATTTGTTTTCTGATAAAATTTATAATTTTTTGTTATTGTGCAATTTTTAGTGAGTGACTCTCGGTTTTTTCGACTAAAGAATTTGCTTGAGTAAAGATCTTCCTAAAACGTGAAATATTTCTAACTGAAAAAAAATTATTTTTTTAAACTTCCAACCCTTGAATAATTTAAATTTCTCTAGTTTTAATACGATTTCAAATTTGTTTCTTTCTAAAATATAGAATATATTTAATTATCAAAGAAATAACTAACTAGCTGTATTAAATTAGTTTTATATAACAAAAAAAAAAAGACTGTACTTTTCCCAACCCTGGAATCATCCTTTTAAATTTTTATGGGTCGTTATACCAATCTTGTTCTTTAAAAAATATATAAAATATGTTAAGTTAACAAAGAAAAAATTAAATAAGGAAAATTCTAGTTTTATTTAGTTACTTTAATATCAAATAAAGTCAGTAAAGTGCGACTTTGACTCGCGCACGAAGGGTTCCGTACGTTAATTTTTCAGCATTTTTTTAATTTGGCGTTTTTGGCTTTTTTCAGTTTAAAAGATTTTTTTACATTTCTAGCTTTTTTCTCGTTTTAACGATTTTTTTCGGTTTTTGGCGATTTTTTTCCATTTTGGCGAATTTTTCTTATTTTAGTGACTTTTCCCTTTTTTCGCGATTTATTTTATTTTTTTTTTTAATTTGGCACCTTTTTTCGGTTGGGCGATTTATTTTTTGGCTTTTTGCGATTTTTTTTCGGCTTGGCGATTTTATAATTTTGGAATTTTTATTTTTACCGTTTTAGAAAATTTCAAGAGTTTGGCTCTTACGGTTTCCAAGATACAGCAAGTTGTCAAAAGTACATAGTCAAAATTACATTAACTAATAGAACACCCTTAAATTTAAATATTTTTAAATTCAGTGTTAATTGTTATAGTCTGTATAAAAATACACTAACTTTACAAATTTCAAGTGTATATACAATTGAAGCACAGCCGCGAATAACGTTGTAAAAGACAATTGTTAAAAAACCAGTTTTTTCACACATTAACATTAAGATATCTCTCTTGCATTGTTCAAACATCAAACCATCCAAAATTATTCATCTTATCGCCGTCAAAATACAATTACAATCAGTCAGCCAGTGGAAAACTTTGTAAATAACTAATAAAATCATGTAAACGAAATTGTCGAAAATAATTGATAAATGTAGCAGAGATATAAAAAGAAAAGTTAATGTTAGTTATCATTATTTTCGATAAGCTAAAAAAATTTAAACGAAATAAACAATCTTGCTTTAAAATACGTTTTTTGGCTCTCCTGAAAAATTATTATTTTGTCACTTAAAACGTTATTCGCGGCTAACCTTCAATTGTATGTATATTACATGGCATTTTAACATTTTTCATTGCTCGTTTGGAAACACCCTTTAATTTTTAATTCTCATGTATTTGTTGTTGTAGCGACCAAAGGTCTACACAGTCTGTCCAAATTTCAGGTCCATAGCTCTTACGGTTTAACAAAAAAAAATTTATTCCTAGTTACTTTTATAAACAAAAATTTTAATTTTCCAACCCTGGAATCATCCTTTTAGATGTTTTCTGACTCCTTATACCAATCTAGTAGTTCTTAAAAAAAATATATATATATAAAGTATGTTAAGTGAACAAATAAACAAGTAAGAGTGCTATATTCGGCTGTGCCGAATCTTATATACCCTTTACCAACATGGGTACATACATATATATAGTATACAGACACATACAAACATATTTGTTTTGTGAAAAAATTTATAATTTTTTTCTCCAAAACAATTAATAGTAAGTGACCTTTCAGTATTTTTCGATTAAAGAATTTGATTCAATTATTTTATTTTCGATATTAGCAATAGTTGAATATTTTACTCTACACTCTGTGGTTAAGATATATTTTACATTCACTGTTATTTCAGTCAACATCGACGTCACGTCAATACATTACCAAAATATTGTTGCTTGTTTACTCGCTCTCGAGATGTTCAAAAACCGTGCTGCTATATAATAACTCTAAAATAGTCTTAGTATTGCACCTCCATACCAAGTAAACTAACTTGTTTTATATTTTCCCGTAATTAATAATCATTAGTAGTAGGGAATTGTTCATCCTGCCCCACAGTGGGTCGATTCACTAATCTGGCAGGTCAAAATTATTTGATGGTCAGTCTATACGGCTTTGAGGCTGTTGAGTTCGAAAAAATAGTTTAAAAAATTATAGATGATTTTTTTAGGAAATATGACAGAGTTTTGCTATTGAGAACTCCGTTAGCATCAATTTTTCATGTAATATTAACAATATTTAATTTACTTTACTTTTAGAGCAAGTTCTTAGCTATCCAGAAATCCTTTTATTTTTTAGATTTTGAAATGCTAATATTTATGACTTTAGTCCATCTAGATTGACGATTCATCCCACTGTGCACGCCAAATTCTTGAAATTTGGGTAATTAAAATTTTAAAATTCTTGGAAATTTGTGAAATTTGATACCTACGAGGGTGGATCAATAAGTCCGTCCAACTTTTTGTTTACATAAGGAATTTTTTGTTTACATAAGGAGTTTTGTTTACATTATCCCATGTGGGAACGGGTGATTTTTTTTTGAGGTTACATTAACTTTGTGTGAACGGGTGATTTTTTTTTGAGGTTTCATTAATTGTGTGAACGGATGATTTTGTTTTTTGTGGGAATACGTTAAGAGGGTTCATAGGTTGAAGGTTTTTCTTTTTTGTAATGTAAGTATGTATATGCCGACGGGAAAATCATGAAAATGATTTTTCCTAGTACCAACGGGAAAATCATATTCATGATTTTTCCTAATACTAATGGGTGTAAAATAGTGAAAATTAATTTTTCCTAATGCCTACGGCAATGCATGAATATTTTTCCTAATGCCTACGGCAATGCATGAATATTTTTTTCAAATGCCGATGGCAAAACATGATTATTATTTTTTTTTTCAAATGCCGACGGGAAAATGATTTTTCATAATTCCGACGGGAAAAACATAAAAGTTATTTCTAATGCTAATACAGGAGTTTAAGGCTGACCGTGATTTGGGGTGGGTGGGGTTGTTGTCGTAATACATAACCGAGGGACTTTATGGATTTGTCTGTCTGTCTGTCTGTTGTGCGAGGCTGTGATTGGCCGGGAGAGCGTGGTGTAGTTGAGGTAGATTGATTGAGTGTATGAGGGTGTGATTGACAGGGGGCGAGGTGTAGTTGATGTAGATCGACTGCGTCTATGCAGGTGTTGCTAGTCTGTAGGAATTCAAGGCTTATAGTGATTTGGGGTAGGTGAGGGTGTTGTTGTACGAGTAATATGTATCCATGGGATTTGTGGATGTGTCTGTCCGGAGGAATTTAAGCGAGGCTGTTATTGGGAGGGGGTGTGGTGTAGTTGAGGTTGATCGACTGCGTGTATGTATGTCTATATGTTTGTAGGAGCTTAAGGATGATCGTGATTTAAGAGAGGTGAGGATGTTGTTGTAATATGTATACGTATGTATGTTGTCTGTCAAAATTTAAGGCTGATCATGATTTAGGGTAGGTGAGGTGCGTGTAGTAATATGTAACCGTGGGAATCTGTGTGTATGTATGTTTGTAGGAGTTTAAGGCTATCAGTGATTTGAGGGTATGTGAGGGTGTTGTCGTACGAGTAATATGTATACGTAGGAATCTGTATGTATATCTGTAAGAATTTAAGGTTGACCGTGATTTGTGTTGTTGTCCGTGTTGTTTCTAGGAATGACCGTGAGAATTTTTGTATGTATATCTGTAAGAATTTAAGGTTGGCCGTGATTTGTGAGGGGTGGTATGTTGTTGAAATAATTTGAATTTTCCTTAAATGAAATCTGGTATATGTGTGTGTGTGTGTGTGTGTGTGCGTATGATTTTCTCACGCAAGTAGTTTTATGTACGTATAAATAAATTGTTTTCAATATCGAGATTTGGTTCTATAAAATATTTTCATATATCTGAACTTTCCCTAACCCTATATATATATACATAAGTATATTTTCATACTCAAGGTTGCTGGGTATTTTGTCATGCTTAAAAATGTCCAGCTTTAAAGTCTGCCTGCGATCAATTTGTTTATATTACAGATTTTGTTTATTTAACTACGTCCGGCTTCTTTCGCTGAACTTCTTTTCATACGATCATGGGAATTTATAGTTTCTCTGTCCATAATAAGGTCGTTTAGCTTGGGCATGTGCTCTGACTGAATGGTTTGTGTTGTTCATATATTTTTATGATGTATATATGTAAGTGTGATTGTCAAGATCTAATAAATACTTGAGTATTGATAAGAAATTTGATATTATGTGTACATACATATCTACAAATTGATTTTATGTATGTATGCGGTCTTTTGTTGATGTTGTAAATATTCGCCGGGTCTTTTATGTATAGATGTCAAATATCTTCATAGTTTTTTTATTTTTTTATTTGAAATTAAAAAACGTTGATTTAATTTTTATCTGTATTTACTTCAAAGTTTGTGAGGATTTTCTGTTTTAAGTAAAACTTAATTCCTTAAGATACATACTTTAGACTAATAGTAACTATAATAGAAATATTTCCTATAAAGTTGATGCAGCTTATAGTCATTCGTAGAAATATTTTGATACAAATTTTTTCCAGCCGTAGGTTTTTTCATCACCTTTTACATTTATTTTAGAACATCTTGCATTGCCTTTTATACATTTATAAACATTTTTAAATGAAACTGATCCAGCAGTCCAGCTTATGTAACGATAGTTTTTCGTTAGCCAGCTTGCTTCTTTTTTTTTTTATTTTATTTTTTATTTTATTTTTTTGTTGATAAACATTTAAAATCAAAAGGGAGTTTTATATTGAAATTATTATATTCGTAATTGTTGAAAACAATCGCTACTTCTTTTGCGATGAAATCATTTGAATTACTTTTGAAACCTTGTACGTCTATAAAAATTATGTTATTTTCCATATTGCTTAATTTATAAGACTTTTTGAATTTGACCTTTGATAGGTATATATATTCTAGTATATAATCATGAATAATAATGCTGTAAGCTGATGTCTTTGCTTACTATTTCAAATTAAAATTTTATTCAATTAGCCCGATATTGAATAAAAGGAGCTTTTTTATCTTAAACTCTGGTACAGGTAGAAACGCATGATATTCTTTCATATACTACATTTGCTGGAATCTTAGATACATATAATAACTATATAGAATTGCATTACGTTTATTTTTTAAATTTTATGTTAGGATTATTATCATATGGATATGAGACTAAACTTAAATGTACTTTTAAATTAGTTAATTCATAATGAACAATCTTATTTTCTTCTTGAATAGCGAACAACAGAAAACGAAGTCGTTTTCTTACAATTTAGGGCTAACTTCTCAACTGGTCCTCTAGTATACAATATGACTTTGTATGTCAGCATTTCTGTCTCCTCTTTGTCAGCGTTAGGGATAATTAAATTTTAAACTTTTTATTCTTCAAATTGTGTTACTTCATACTGATAATATGTTTAAGTACATTAATAATGTACGAGTATATGTTTATTTTATGACGGGTGAGCGCCTATGGCTTTTATTTGATGTTATGAATGAAGTGATTTTTTTTCTCTCATTTTATTAAAGTTTAGCGTATTGCATATATATTTCTAATATATTTAAGTGAGCTTTTTGTACCTGTCAGACAGAGTATCAGTTGATCAGTCAGTCTCTCTTTTTATTTTATTAATTTTTTCTTCTAATGTGTCACTACTATTTTTCAGATTTTACTACTTGAAATAGAAAATATTTATATAATTTTAAAAGTATTAAATATACATACATATAGGTAAATATATGTATGTACGTAGAAATTAGTTCATATAGTTCTTTAATAATCAACTATTCTAGAAAATCGATCTAAAATAACACATTTACCTCCATCATCATTTCACCGTCAGTGTTTTCATAAAGTGTTAGAAACATTGGAATATCTATGTTTGGGAGAATTTTTACTTCAAGTGTTTCTATATAAGATTTGGTGTTTGACCCTTTGACGTTATTGTGGTTAACGTAGGCTGCGTTGTATCGCATTCAGATGTAATAATTTCTCACTTAGAAAAGGTCCTCATTACCATCAATCATACCTGTATATAATACATTCATGAGTTGAGTTGATCTAGATACAATTGCTGTCTACAAATTAATGATTAGAAAAAAGCTTTCTCATCACATTCTAACAGGTTTAATATTTTGCTAGCATGCATGCTTTAGCATGCTTCTATCAATAGTGAGGCGAGAGTCCGACATATAGTGGTGTTTCAATTAAAAATCTATACAATTAGAATTACGAATTCACTCTTTTGAATTTTTGACAAAGTAGATACATATGTATGTATGTATTTCATTTGCCACAAACTCTTAAAATTTCTTTACTTATAAAAGTATGATGTCAGAAATTTTTTTTAAATCATACATGATTCGGCATGCTTCCAATATTTTTCTCGGTAAATTTATTTCATACTCATACAGATATAAAGTAAGATCTGTTTACATTCCATTTTACAATTTATGCATGCTTCAGCATGATTATAGTTGAAGTCGGTATTTATTTAGTAAGCTTGTTTGATACCCATTCATACACATGTACATTGTTAAAGATTGGATATCAAAGTGCAATTTCCTTAGTTTATCTAGAAATGAACAGAGTGAATATCTATTATAATATCTAACCATATTCACATTTTAAAATTTTGTGTGCTAGAGCTTTCGAAATGGAAAATTTACACCTTTTACTATAAAAAGTGATAATATGATGTGTTGCTGAATTTTACACTGTGTTATAGCTCATTTTAAACTCTTAAGTTTTCACAATATTTCATACAGACCATCAAGTTTAGAGATTTCCAGTACATTAGGCTAATTATCTTCCCTGAGACCTAACATTCCTAATCAATCTTTCAAAAAACCAATACAAACTAGATTTTTCCTTTGTAATTTTATTTATATTTTCATTAAATTTCAACATTTTGTACCTCTTCAAATTACTGTATACTGTATTTTGCACCTTTTTCTCATTCGTAGAGTTAACTTTAATCACAAATATTTTAATGATGAGATGATCTTTCCTATTTCATGCACTGAGTAAATCTTTATATATGTATATCATTCCACTTATATGAACCATTAATGCTAAATTCTTAACACATAATTCCTTTTAGTGATCTATTAAATCATTCTACTATTGATGTTGTCATATTAAGTAATTTTTAATCCTCTATTTATGCATGAATTTTGCAATGTTTATTAAGAAATTCTTTACCATCATCTATTTGTAAGTTTCTTGGTACTCGTACCATTTCAAAAATATTTTCCATTGACTAGTTTTTCCCGAGTGCAGTTTTTATTTTCAGCGGCACTGACCATATAAACTTTAAGAATGTGTCAGTTACAGTCTACAAAAATCAATAATTTCTATTTTCTCTAGAATAGTTACCCACTTCACCTAAATCAGCTCCATAAAAGATCATCTATTCCATTCATTACATCACTACAATGCACAAAATGTTTTCGTGCTTGCTTATGGAGTTCGTTTACTAAATTTCTTTTTAAAGACATTGAGTTGTTTTACAGTTTTATGGAGAGTGTTGTGATCTACTTGATACACTTTCAGCTATTTATACTAAAATGTAGTTGATTTTCCAGTCTATAAATTCTATGGTTCAGCTGTTCAATTTGTTTGTCAAAAGTTGATTTAATTTTTAGAATATCTTTTTCAATTTTATACCTATCTTCTATCTATAATTTTATATCATTTGTAGTCCATTAATTTGCATTTGAATATATCCTTGAATTATATTAATGCCTTAAGCTTTATTATTAATTCATCCTTTAGTTTCTCGATTTAAGTTTCCAGAAACAATTTACTCATAACATTATTCTCCGTCAGTGAATGATGATGATTCTCTATGTATACATTGGTAGAAATTATACATTTTATTTATCTATCAAAATCAAATTTGTCATAGTATTTACACGTTTTATTAATCATTAAAGAAAATAACCCCACTTTTAAACCCCATTTTTGACCATCAAATTGTATTTTATCTTCATACAGTTTTAGATTTCTATCACCAAATTTCCATTCATTACTGAAATCTTTAGGTGAGCCATAGTTTGTATCTATTTCATTTCATACTTCCAAGACTGATAAATCAGTATAAATGTCTTCGGAATTGGAAGTCTGTGAGTGAAAATCACCTTCATTATCGTCATCACCATTTTCAGTATTAACATCATTAAATAAGATGGTATTATCAAATATTGTTCCTTATACTAGGTTCTTTGGTGTACTTGTCTCTATCTTGACTGATGGGTTTTCAGGCTTGCTTTAAACTTGTATTATTTTCAACTTCTGTCTTCATTTTATTTTCAAATTCTGTCTTCATTTTATTTTCTTCATTCATGGGAATTCTTTTAATTTTTTTTTTTTTTTTTTTTTTTTTAGAACTATTTATGAATTCTTTGAGTGGTTCTGTTATAGGTTTAAATGTATCTCTTAGTTGTTCACGTGTATCTATTTCACCAGTTTTTATACTACGAAGCTTTTTCTTCAAGACATTTCTTGTCAACACCAACTGTTTTAAAATTTTTTCATCCATGTTTAATAAATAAAAGGTATCAGCTATTAGATCAGCTATCAGCTATTAGATCAGTTTATCAGGACCTGGTCTGGTTTTCAGATCAGCTTTTCAGGACCTGGTCTGGTTTTCAGATCAACTTTTCAGGACCTGGTCTGGTTTTCAGATCAGCTTTTCAGGACCTGGTCTGGTTTTCAGATCAGCTTTTCAGGACCTGGTCTGGTTTTCAGATCAGCTTTTCAGGACCTGGTCTGGTTTTCAGATCAGCTTTTCAGGACCTGGTCTGGTTTTCAGATCAGCTTTTCAGGACCTGGTCTGGTTTTCAGATCAGCTTTTCAGGACCTGGTCTGGTTTTCAGATCATCTTTTCAGGACCTGGTCTGGTTTTCAGATCAGCTTATCAGGAGCTGGTATGGTTTTCAGATCAGCTTTTCAGGACCTGGTCTGGTTTTCAGATCAGCTTATCAGGACCTGGTCTGGTTTTCAGATCAGCTTATCAGGACCTGGTCTGGTTTTCAGATCAGGTTATCTGATTCAGATTGAGTTATCAGTTTACAAGTAGTTAGTCATTTATAAAATTTATATGAATGAAGTTTCAGGTCAGATGAAATAACTAAAATCAATCTCTTATGAGCAGTAATTTATATAGTTATGAAATAGTCAAATTGTTTTCTAAAACGAACATCATTTAATTTATCATCAAAATAAACCATATTTATCATTCCAACACTATACAAATTTCTTTAAACTTTTCAAAATTCTTATTACTGACAACATTATCCCTATAGACGAGCTTAATATTTTTCTCATCTTGCTTAAACATTATAATAACATTTGCATTGTCTCTTGTTAAATGCTTACAGCGGTATTCATAAAAATTTTAAACAGCATTTTGAATGTTGTTTAAGCAAAATTCGCTAAATTTTAGCTTAAAAACGTTTTTTAATTTAAACCTTGTTTAATTCACCAAATCCTAAAAATTAACTGCACCCATACTTAAAATAATTTTGAGTTAACGTTGTAATTTTGCTTCATGTTTATTTGCATTTTTAACTTTGCCTATATGTATGTATGTATGTATGCATGTATGTATGTATTTATGTATGTATTAGGAATTATACTAGAAGTTGGGCACAAGTAGAATGAGTCATCATTCTTCTGTCGCCCCATACAAAAATATACACGTACATATGTATGTATATTATTCTGCTTTGCACATGCAGCATCAGCAAATATCATACTTGAAATTCTTTAAGCTTCAATACGTAAAAAAAAAATAAATGTATAATATACTATTCTTTTAATTATGAAATTAACTTCTTCAGATAATCATATTCGACTTGATATACAGTGAACAAAGAAAAAACTTGTACAGCAAACGCTCCGCTCTTCTAATCAAAATATCTCTGTTGCTTTGTAAGATTTTAAGATAAAACCAAAAGCGATTTCAAGGAAAATTAATCAGCTTTCTATGAAAATCTTTAATTTTATTAACAAATTTATTTTAATGCGAAAAAAATAACCTAAAATATAATAACACTATTTTCCAGAGCAAAAAAAAAACTTGTACACTAACTCTTCTTTCAGGAAGGAGCTATGAAATAAGGAATACACTAAAAATTAGTACTAAATGTGGCCACGTCTAGCATCTAATAGATTATTTTCATAGAATGAACTGGGTTTTTGGCAATTTTGGGAGCTATATGGTCCAATATGCCCTGGAGAGCACTTTTGAGTTAATTTTTACACATAATCTACAGCTCGCGTAATTTTTTGTTCACATACGCCCACAGAATTTCATTTGTACTAAGGCCAAGGATCTAGGGAGGATGTGCCTGCAATTTTTTTCCATTGAATGGAAGCCATTCTCTTATTATTGAAGACGAATGTTTCGGGTATTTAACTCTAACTAATCAATAGTCTCCACTTACATTTAATTTGGCAGCAAACTGTGCTAAATTATCACTTAGTATTTTTAAATAATACATTTTATTTATTGTACGTTCTATAAAAACCGGATTTCATACACCACTCGATCCGATTGGGCCCCATACCATCATATTACACCCCCCATGCTTCACCGTGTTATTCAGGTTTTTATCACTAATGCTGGAATTCCTCTTCGCCACAAAAATCTACAACGATAACATCCAAATATATTAAATTTGGATTCAGCAGTGTCCCAAAAGTCATCATAGTGATTAATATAATCTTTCTTTGCGTGGCAAAGAAAAGTTCCAGCTTTAACGATAATAACCTGAATAACACGGTGAAGCATGGCGGGTATAATATGATGGTATGGGGCCCAATGGGATCGAGTGGTGTATGAAATCCGGTTTTTATAGAACGTACAATAAATAAAATGTATTATTTAAAAACACTAAGAGATAATTTAACACAGTTAGCTGCCAAATTAAATGCAAGTGGAGACTATTGATTAGTTAGAGTTAAATACCCGAAACATTCGTCTTCAATAATAAGAGAATGGCTTCCATTCAATGGAAAAAAATTGCAGGCAGATCCTCCCTAGATCCTTGGCCTTAGTACAAATGAAATTCTGTGGGCGTATGTGAACAAAAAATTACGCGAGCTGTAGATTATGTGTAAAAATTAACTCAAAAGTGCTCTCCAGGGCATATTGGACCATATAGCTCCCAAAATTGCCAAAAACCCAGTTCATTCTATGAAAATAATCTATTAGATGCTAGACGTGGCCACATTTAGTACTAATTTTTAGTGTATTCCTTATTTCATAGCTCCTTCCTGAAAGAAGAGTTAGTGTACAAGTTTTTTTTTGCTCTGGAAAATAGTGTTATTATATTTTAGGTTATTTTTTTCGCATTAAAATAAATTTGTTAATAAAATTAAAGATTTTCATAGAAAGCTGATTAATTTTCCTTGAAATCGCTTTTGGTTTTATCTTAAAATCTTACAAAGCAACAGAGATATTTTTATTAGAAGAGCGGAGCGTTTGCTGTACAAGTTTTTTCTTTGTTCACTGTAGATAATTTTGGTATAAATATATGTTTTTAAACCTGAGATAGTAGTAGTGAACTGCCGGTCCTGGCGCCGATTAAAATTGTGAAATTTGGGTAATTAAAATTTGAAATTTGAGAATTTCAGTGTAAAATTTTAAAATTTGGGTAATTAAAATTTTAAAATTTTAAAATTCTTGGAAATTTGTGAAATTTGATACCCTACGAGGGTGGATCAATAAGTCCGTCCAATTTTTTTTTGTTTTTTTTTTTTTTGTGTTTACATTAACGTTTTTTTTTTTTTTTTTTTTTTTTTTTTTTGTTTCTTTAGTACATACGAGGGTGGATTAATAAGTCCGTTTTATGTGAAAATGATTTTTCGTAAGTTAGACTGTAAAAATGTGAAAATAAATATTTATGTAAATCTGTCGGGTAAAACGTGGAAATAAATATTTTTGTAATGTCTACGGGAAAATCATGAAAATGATTTTTATTAATGTGGACGGGAAATCATGAAATTGATTTTTATTAATGTGGCCGGGAAAAACGTGAAAATAAAATGTTTCTAAAGCCGACGAAAAATTTGTTGATGTCTGTCTGTCTATGGGAATAATTTGTGGGGGTCCTTTGTCGGTCTTTAAAATTTTAATCTACGCAGGAATGGCAGTTCACTACTACTATCTCAGGTTTAAAAACATATATTTATACCAAAATTATCTATATCAAGTCGAATATGATTATCTGAAGAAGTTAATTTCATAATTAAAAGAATAGTATATTATACATTTATTTTTTTTTTACGTATTGAAGCTTAAAGAATTTCAAGTATGATATTTGCTGATGCTGCATGTGCAAAGCAGAATAATATACATACATATGTACGTGTATATTTTTGTATGGGGCGACTGAAGAATGATGACTCATTCTACTTGTGCCCAACTTCTAGTATAATTCCTAATACATACATAAATACATACATACATGCATACATACATACATACATATAGGCAAAGTTAAAAATGCAAATAAACATGAAGCAAAATTACAACGTTAACTCAAAATTATTTTAAGTATGGGTGCAGTTAATTTTTAGGATTTGGTGAATTAAACAAGGTTTAAATTAAAAAACGTTTTTAAGCTAAAATTTAGCGAATTTTGCTTAAACAACATTCAAAATGCTGTTTAAAATTTTTATGAATACCGCTGTAAGCATTTAACAAGAGACAATGCAAATGTTATTATAATGTTTAAGCAAGATGAGAAAAATATTAAGCTCGTCTATAGGGATAATGTTGTCAGTAATAAGAATTTTGAAAAGTTTAAAGAAATTTGTATAGTGTTGGAATGATAAATATGGTTTATTTTGATGATAAATTAAATGATGTTCGTTTTAGAAAACAATTTGACTATTTCATAACTATATAAATTACTGCTCATAAGAGATTGATTTTAGTTATTTCATCTGACCTGAAACTTCATTCATATAAATTTTATAAATGACTAACTACTTGTAAACTGATAACTCAATCTGAATCAGATAACCTGATCTGAAAACCAGACCAGGTCCTGATAAGCTGATCTGAAAACCAGACCAGGTCCTGATAAGCTGATCTGAAAACCAGACCAGGTCCTGAAAAGCTGATCTGAAAACCAGACCAGGTCCTGAAAAGCTGATCTGAAAACCAGACCAGGTCCTGAAAAGCTGATCTGAAAACCAGACCAGGTCCTGAAAAGCTGATCTGAAAACCAGACCAGGTCCTGAAAAGCTGATCTGAAAACCAGACCAGGTCCTGAAAAGCTGATCTGAAAACCAGACCAGGTCCTGAAAAGCTGATCTGAAAACCAGACCAGGTCCTGAAAAGTTGATCTGAAAACCAGACCAGGTCCTGAAAAGCTGATCTGAAAACCAGACCAGGTCCTGATAAACTGATCTAATAGCTGATAGCTGATCTAATAGCTGATACCTTTTATTTATTAAACATGGATGAAAAAATTTTAAAACAGTTGGTGTTGACAAGAAATGTCTTGAAGAAAAAGCTTCGTAGTATAAAAACTGGTGAAATAGATACACGTGAACAACTAAGAGATACATTTAAACCTATAACAGAACCACTCAAAGAATTCATAAATAGTTCTAAAAAAAAAAAAAAAAAAATTAAAAGAATTCCCATGAATGAAGAAAATAAAATGAAGACAGAATTTGAAAATAAAATGAAGACAGAAGTTGAAAATAATACAAGTTTAAAGCAAGCCTGAAAACCCATCAGTCAAGATAGAGACAAGTACACCAAAGAACCTAGTATAAGGAACAATATTTGATAATACCATCTTATTTAATGATGTTAATACTGAAAATGGTGATGACGATAATGAAGGTGATTTTCACTCACAGACTTTTAATTCCGAAGACATTTATACTGATTTATCAGTCTTGGAAGTATGAAATGAAATAGATACAAACTATGGCTCACCTAAAGATTTCAGTAATGAATGGAAATTTGGTGATAGAAATCTAAAACTGTATGAAGATAAAATACAATTTGATGGTCAAAAATGGGGTTTAAAAGTGGGGTTATTTTCTTTAATGATTAATAAAACGTGTAAATACTATGACAAATTTGATTTTGATAGATAAATAAAATGTATAATTTCTACCAATGTATACATAGAGAATCATCATCATTCACTGACGGAGAATAATGTTATGAGTAAATTGTTTCTGGAAACTTAAATCGAGAAACTAAAGGATGAATTAATAATAAAGCTTAAGGCATTAATATAATTCAAGGATATATTCAAATGCAAATTAATGGACTACAAATGATATAAAATTATAGATAGAAGATAGGTATAAAATTGAAAAAGATATTCTAAAAATTAAATCAACTTTTGACAAACAAATTGAACAGCTGAACCATAGAATTTATAGACTGGAAAATCAACTACATTTTAGTATAAATAGCTGAAAGTGTATCAAGTAGATCACAACACTCTCCATAAAACTGTAAAACAACTCAATGTCTTTAAAAAGAAATTTAGTAAACGAACTCCATAAGCAAGCACGAAAACATTTTGTGCATTGTAGTGATGTAATGAATGGAATAGATGATCTTTTATGGAGCTGATTTAGGTGAAGTGGGTAACTATTCTAGAGAAAATAGAAATTATTGATTTTTGTAGACTGTAACTGACACATTCTTAAAGTTTATATGGTCAGTGCCGCTGAAAATAAAAACTGCACTCGGGAAAAACTAGTCAATGGAAAATATTTTTGAAATGGTACGAGTACCAAGAAACTTACAAATAGATGATGGTAAAGAATTTCTTAATAAACATTGCAAAATTCATGCATAAATAGAGGATTAAAAATTACTTAATATGACAACATCAATAGTAGAATGATTTAATAGATCACTAAAAGGAATTATGTGTTAAGAATTTAGCATTAATGGTTCATATAAGTGGAATGATATACATATATAAAGATTTACTCAGTGCATGAAATAGGAAAGATCATCTCATCATTAAAATATTTGTGATTAAAGTTAACTCTACGAATGAGAAAAAGGTGCAAAATACAGTATACAGTAATTTGAAGAGGTACAAAATGTTGAAATTTAATGAAAATATAAATAAAATTACAAAGGAAAAATCTAGTTTGTATTGGTTTTTTGAAAGATTGATTAGGAATGTTAGGTCTCAGGGAAGATAATTAGCCTAATGTACTGGAAATCTCTAAACTTGATGGTCTGTATGAAATATTGTGAAAACTTAAGAGTTTAAAATGAGCTATAACACAGTGTAAAATTCAGCAACACATCATATTATCACTTTTTATAGTAAAAGGTGTAAATTTTCCATTTCGAAAGCTCTAGCACACAAAATTTTAAAATGTGAATATGGTTAGATATTATAATAGATATTCACTCTGTTCATTTCTAGATAAACTAAGGAAATTGCACTTTGATATCCAATCTTTAACAATGTACATGTGTATGAATGGGTATCAAACAAGCTTACTAAATAAATACCGACTTCAACTATAATCATGCTGAAGCATGCATAAATTGTAAAATGGAATGTAAACAGATCTTACTTTATATCTGTATGAGTATGAAATAAATTTACCGAGAAAAATATTGGAAGCATGCCGAATCATGTATGATTTAAAAAAAATTTCTGACATCATACTTTTATAAGTAAAGAAATTTTAAGAGTTTGTGGCAAATGAAATACATACATACATATGTATCTACTTTGTCAAAAATTCAAAAGAGTGAATTCGTAATTCTAATTGTATAGATTTTTAATTGAAACACCACTATATGTCGGACTCTCGCCTCACTATTGATAGAAGCATGCTAAAGCATGCATGCTAGCAAAATATTAAACCTGTTAGAATGTGATGAGAAAGCTTTTTTCTAATCATTAATTTGTAGACAGCAATTGTATCTAGATCAACTCAACTCATGAATGTATTATATACAGGTATGATTGATGGTAATGAGGACCTTTTCTAAGTGAGAAATTATTACATCTGAATGCGATACAACGCAGCCTACGTTAACCACAATAACGTCAAAGGGTCAAACACCAAATCTTATATAGAAACACTTGAAGTAAAAATTCTCCCAAACATAGATATTCCAATGTTTCTAACACTTTATGAAAACACTGACGGTGAAATGATGATGGAGGTAAATGTGTTATTTTAGATCGATTTTCTAGAATAGTTGATTATTAAAGAACTATATGAACTAATTTCTACGTACATACATATATTTACCTATATGTATGTATATTTAATACTTTTAAAATTATATAAATATTTTCTATTTCAAGTAGTGACACATTAGAAGAAAAAATTAATAAAATAAAAAGAGAGACTGACTGATCAACTGATACTCTGTCTGACAGGTACAAAAAGCTCACTTAAATATATTAGAAATATATATGCAATACGCTAAACTTTAATAAAATGAGAGAAAAAAAATCACTTCATTCATAACATCAAATAAAAGCCATAGGCGCTCACCCGTCATAAAATAAACATATACTCGTACATTATTAATGTACTTAAACATATTATCAGTATGAAGTAACACAATTTGAAGAATAAAAAGTTTAAAATTTAATTATCCCTAACGCTGACAAAGAGGAGACAGAAATGCTGACATACAAAGTCATATTGTATACTAGAGGACCAGTTGAGAAGTTAGCCCTAAATTGTAAGAAAACGACTTCGTTTTCTGTTGTTCGCTATTCAAGAAGAAAATAAGATTGTTCATTATGAATTAACTAATTTAAAAGTACATTTAAGTTTAGTCTCATATCCATATGATAATAATCCTAACATAAAATTTAAAAAATAAACGTAATGCAATTCTATATAGTTATTATATGTATCTAAGATTCCAGCAAATGTAGTATATGAAAGAATATCATGCGTTTCTACCTGTACCAGAGTTTAAGATAAAAAAGCTCCTTTTATTCAATATCGGGCTAATTGAATAAAATTTTAATTTGAAATAGTAAGCAAAGACATCAGCTTACAGCATTATTATTCATGATTATATACTAGAATATATATACCTATCAAAGGTCAAATTCAAAAAGTCTTATAAATTAAGCAATATGGAAAATAACATAATTTTTATAGACGTACAAGGTTTCAAAAGTAATTCAAATGATTTCATCGCAAAAGAAGTAGCGATTGTTTTCAACAATTACGAATATAATAATTTCAATATAAAACTCCCTTTTGATTTTAAATGTTTATCAACAAAAAAATAAAATAAAAAAAAAAGAAGCAAGCTGGCTAACGAAAAACTATCGTTACATAAGCTGGACTGCTGGATCAGTTTCATTTAAAAATGTTTATAAATGTATAAAAGGCAATGCAAGATGTTCTAAAATAAATGTAAAAGGTGATGAAAAAACCTACGGCTGGAAAAAATTTGTATCAAAATATTTCTACGAATGACTATAAGCTGCATCAACTTTATAGGAAATATTTCTATTATAGTTACTATTAGTCTAAAGTATGTATCTTAAGGAATTAAGTTTTACTTAAAACAGAAAATCCTCACAAACTTTGAAGTAAATACAGATAAAAATTAAATCAACGTTTTTTAATTTCAAATAAAAAAATAAAAAAACTATGAAGATATTTGACATCTATACATAAAAGACCCGGCGAATATTTACAACATCAACAAAAGACCGCATACATACATAAAATCAATTTGTAGATATGTATGTACACATAATATCAAATTTCTTATCAATACTCAAGTATTTATTAGATCTTGACAATCACACTTACATATATACATCATAAAAATATATGAACAACACAAACCATTCAGTCAGAGCACATGCCCAAGCTAAACGACCTTATTATGGACAGAGAAACTATAAATTCCCATGATCGTATGAAAAGAAGTTCAGCGAAAGAAGCCGGACGTAGTTAAATAAACAAAATCTGTAATATAAACAAATTGATCGCAGGCAGACTTTAAAGCTGGACATTTTTAAGCATGACAAAATACCCAGCAACCTTGAGTATGAAAATATACTTATGTATATATATATAGGGTTAGGGAAAGTTCAGATATATGAAAATATTTTATAGAACCAAATCTCGATATTGAAAACAATTTATTTATACGTACATAAAACTACTTGCGTGAGAAAATCATACGCACACACACACACACACACACACATATACCAGATTTCATTTAAGGAAAATTCAAATTATTTCAACAACATACCACCCCTCACAAATCACGGCCAACCTTAAATTCTTACAGATATACATACAAAAATTCTCACGGTCATTCCTAGAAACAACACGGACAACAACACAAATCACGGTCAACCTTAAATTCTTACAGATATACATACAGATTCCTACGTATACATATTACTCGTACGACAACACCCTCACATACCCTCAAATCACTGATAGCCTTAAACTCCTACAAACATACATACACACAGATTCCCACGGTTACATATTACTACACGCACCTCACCTACCCTAAATCATGATCAGCCTTAAATTTTGACAGACAACATACATACGTATACATATTACAACAACATCCTCACCTCTCTTAAATCACGATCATCCTTAAGCTCCTACAAACATATAGACATACATACACGCAGTCGATCAACCTCAACTACACCACACCCCCTCCCAATAACAGCCTCGCTTAAATTCCTCCGGACAGACACATCCACAAATCCCATGGATACATATTACTCGTACAACAACACCCTCACCTACCCCAAATCACTATAAGCCTTGAATTCCTACAGACTAGCAACACCTGCATAGACGCAGTCGATCTACATCAACTACACCTCGCCCCCTGTCAATCACACCCTCATACACTCAATCAATCTACCTCAACTACACCACGCTCTCCCGGCCAATCACAGCCTCGCACAACAGACAGACAGACAGACAAATCCATAAAGTCCCTCGGTTATGTATTACGACAACAACCCCACCCACCCCAAATCACGGTCAGCCTTAAACTCCTGTATTAGCATTAGAAATAACTTTTATGTTTTTCCCGTCGGAATTATGAAAAATCATTTTCCCGTCGGCATTTGAAAAAAAAAATAATAATCATGTTTTGCCATCGGCATTTGAAAAAAATATTCATGCATTGCCGTAGGCATTAGGAAAAATATTCATGCATTGCCGTAGGCATTAGGAAAAATTAATTTTCACTATTTTACACCCATTAGTATTAGGAAAAATCATGAATATGATTTTCCCGTTGGTACTAGGAAAAATCATTTTCATGATTTTCCCGTCGGCATATACATACTTACATTACAAAAAAGAAAAACCTTCAACCTATGAACCCTCTTAACGTATTCCCACAAAAAACAAAATCATCCGTTCACACAATTAATGAAAAAAAAGTTAATGTAACCTCAAAAAAAAATCACCCGTTCCCACATGGGATAATGTAAACAAAACTCCTTATGTAAACAAAAAATTCCTTATGTAAACAAAAAGTTGGACGGACTTATTGATCCACCCTCGTAGGTATCAAATTTCACAAATTTCCAAGAATTTTAAAATTTTAATTACCCAAATTTCAAGAATTTGGCGTGCACAGTGGGATGAATCGTCAATCTAGATGGACTAAAGTCATAAATATTAGCATTTCAAAATCTAAAAAATAAAAGGATTTCTGGATAGCTAAGAACTTGCTCTAAAAGTAAAGTAAATTAAATATTGTTAATATTACATGAAAAATTGATGCTAACGGAGTTCTCAATAGCAAAACTCTGTCATATTTCCTAAAAAAATCATCTATAATTTTTTAAACTATTTTTTCGAACTCAACAGCCTCAAAGCCGTATAGACTGACCATCAAATAATTTTGACCTGCCAGATTAGTGAATCGACCCACTGTGGGGCAGGATGAACAATTCCCTACTACTATCATTGATGTTGCAAAACTGCTTAGTGTCTTGATTTAAAGTTCCTATTGCAAATGGTATACATCCTGGTATTATGTAAACGTTTTATTCCTACAGAATTTTTTTGAAATTTGTTCAGCAGAAAAGAAAGGTATCAGGAAAATGAAACGGAACATGTCCTTTAATGTATCTTTAGCGATAAATTTTAGTTTTATCTCCATTTACTAGAAATTAATAGTTTTTATGCTGAGAGCACAATAAGCACAAACCTTCGTTTATACTTCAATTAGTTTAGATATCCATAAAAAAATTAACCATGTATAAAAAAATCTTGAGTAATGATTTTTCTGAAACATGAAATCTGTTTAACTGAAAAAAAAATACTTTTGGTTATTTTTTTACCGAAACTTTTTTCAATCTCCAACCCTGGAACCATAATTCTGAGTTTCTTAATACTAATTTATTTCTTTATATAATATAGAATATATGTAATTACCAAAGAAATAATTAGTTTTATATACCAGAAAAAATTTAAGTTTTCCAGCTCTGGAGCTATGTATTTTATTTCTCTAATTTCTATGCCAAACTATTTCATTCTAAGTCATACAGTATATAAAACTTGTAAACAAAAAAATTAACTTGACCTATTTACTTTTGTAAAAAAACAATAAATTTACCAACACTGGAATCAACCTTTTAGATTTTTCTGATTTAAACAATTAATAAAGTGTGTTAAGTGATAAAAAAAATAAAAAATTAATTTTATACTTTAATATCAAAAAAGTTCAAAGTTTCCATCTCTGGAGCCTTGGTTTTCATTTTTTTAATTTTATACGCCAATTTTTTCTTTCAGAAGCATAAAATATATTTAATTTATAAGGACAAAAAGAATTATTTAGACCTATTTAACTTTACATAACACAAAAAGTGTAAGTTTTCCAACCCTGGAGACATAATTTTGGATTTTTCTGATTATTGTTTTTTTAATTTTGGCGATTTTTTTTGTTTTGGCGGTTTTTTTTCATTTTGGCGATTTTTTTCTTGTTTTTTAGGTTTATTTTTTCGTTTTGGCGTGTTTTTTAATTTTGGCGATTTTTTTTTCGTTTTTTCGATTTTTTTTAATTTTAGCAATTTTTCCGGTTTTTCGCGATTTATTTTAGTCTTAGAATTTTTTTTATTAATTTGGTGCTTTTTTACGATTTTATAATTTTTTGATTTTTTAGTTTTACCGTTTTTGAATATTTTAAGAGTTTTGCTCTTACGGTTTCCAAGATACAGCAAGTTGTCAAAATTGCATAGTCAAAATTGCATTAACTAATGGAATACCCTTTAATTTAAATTTTATGAAATTTTAGTGTTAATTTTTTTAGTCTGTATAAAAATAAACTAACCTTACAACTTTCAAGTGTATATACATACATACAATTGTATGTATATTACATGATATTTTAAAATTTCGTTGCTCGTTTTGGAACACCCTTTAATTAGCAATTCTCATGTATTTGTTATTGTAGCGGCCAAAGGTTTACACACTGTGTTCAAATTTCAGGTCCCTAGCTCTTACGGTTCTCGAGAAAATACCCTGTGACAGACATAGTTTTAGACATAGTTAATTTTACATAACTCAAAAAGTTAAAGTTTTCCAACCCTGGAAACGTCTTTTTAATTTTTTTTATATTTTTTTAATCTAAAGTACCAATTTTAGTCGTACTGAAGTGTAAAGTAAATTTATTTATAAAAAAAAATAAAAATTTGTTTTCGGTAGTTACTTGTATATGGCAAAATAAAGTTTAAGTTTTCCAGCTCTGCAATCGTCTGCTCGATTTTGCTGACTTTCAATACCAATCTATTTTGGAAAATTTCTGACACACCAGTCCAAGAGCTTTTTTGGGAGCTTCGGAACACCGCTTTCACGTACAGACAGACGGACAGACGGACATCGCTTATTCGTCTTCCCTATGCGTAAGGATACATAATATATATTTTATGGGTCGCTTATTGATATTATAGAAATTACAAACGGAATGACAAACCTATATATACCCTTTTACCATTTTTTTAGTAAAGGGTATAGAAAATAATATTGGCGAGCTTTTTGGTTCAAATACTTCTCTGTGCAGCGATTCTGAAGGACTTCAAATTAATGAATTATATTTTTGCTTTGGTAAAAAAAACAAAGCAAAAAATGTTACCCCTTCTCACAGGAATGTGAAAGTAAGTAAGAAGGTCTTCTGAATTTTCCCGCTGGGCACCCACCAACATATACGAGTACATACATGTATGTATGTACAAAGATAAAAGCCAATATTTTTCTGATTGTCGAGGGTTAGTGAGACTTTGCAAAATTTTGTTTTAGTTTATTTGAGATATTCCCCAATATTTTACTTTTTTCTATTTCCTTTTAACATATGTATGTATGTATGAATCTGTAGGAGTAGATGTTGTAGTCTAAGCCCAAATTATGCTTGTACTTTTATAAATGTAGACCATGTACTTGTGAGTGGATGTACGTACGAGTACATATGTGTTCATATAAAAAAAAATGTAATAAAATCGCAAAGGTGCTATAAAAATAAATTGTATTATTATATGTAATTGAGACAATGGTTCAGTTATATTTAAAAAGAAAATACGACTAAACTCAGTTATACACTCAGAAAATTTTAAAATATTAATCAAAGAAAATCAAAATAGTTGTTCCGTTCTAGTAAGTGTTTGTCAGAGTATTAACAATTAACTTTGGTGTTATTTGTTCATTAATAGTTATCACATGTAATCTGGATTCTAAAGCCATATTAAATCATAAATATACTCGTAGAAACAAATGAAGTTCGAATAACAATAATAATAAAACTAACGAAAATCAAAATACTTTGCTAGTAAGTTTTATTTAATGACGAAGCTTAAAATATAAAATTAATTAAATGTAAATAACTTTAAACTGATCAGACGTCGATGACATTTGTCGTATAAGATGCAGAAAGGCAAAAATGTGAGAGCTATACGTAGTTGCCGATTTGACAAAGTTTTAGGATTTTTTTTCGACAAAAGCTGGATGTATACAAAAATTAATGTGGTAGCCTTATTTACTGTAAAGTAAGCTTACAAGAACGTTCATAGTTCAATAGCAAGTAATAGGTACAACCAAAAATTCTAAATGGAATTTTATTTATGATTGCCCTGTATATTTCCAAATTATAAATTCAGTCGCAGTTGTGATAAGTGATTTTCAATCGCTGTGAAAAAGTACACAGAAAAACAGTGCCTACTAAATACCTCATAAAATAGAACAAAATTAATAAGAAATCTCTATGGTATTTTGTCAATAAGGAAATCTTATTAATTTCATAGGGAGAACCTTTTTGAAAAAATCAAGAAGAAATCTTCTAGTTTTTAATAGGTTATCTTATTGATTTTTTCAATAAGGTTTTCTTCTTGTTTTTATTAGGCGACCTTATAAAAAAATAAAAAAAAATGCGTCTTTATTCTCTGTACTTATGTATTTTCATTTAAATTCTATACCATATACATATGTATGTATGTATGTAGTATATTGTAGATGTAATTTATTTATACATACATACATACACATTATATTATATTCTTATCTAACTTACTCACCAAGTATTGAACTAGCAAACTTCTGACTGATAGACAAGCACTCTAACCAATATGCTAACAAGCAGCCTGAATAACCATTGTTTACAATTATTATTTTTCTCTATGGATTGTTTTTTGGTGCCAAAAATAACGGAAATTGAGTAAGAAAAGTTGTGAATAATAAGATTTCTTCTTGATTTTATGTGGTCTTGATAAAAATGAATAAGATCTACCACATAAAAACAATAAGGAATCTCTATGAAAAAATCTTCGAAAATAAAAATACAATGATTTTTGTAAATACAATTACGAAATTGTAAAGGTACGGTCACACTTAGCAAAACGATTTTGGGGGAGAGAATATAAGAAATCAAAAAAAAAAATTCCATACAACTAACGGCCACTCTAATGACATATATAAATTTTATTTCAACAATATTAATTTATTTTTATTTCGGACTTAACGCACAGCTGTGTTGATCAAAAGATCTACCAATAAATATATGATTAAAAAACAAAATATTTTTATTATATAAAATAATACTGTGGTCGTATATAACAATATTAACAATAATATTATAACATGATATGGTAAGTCTCAATTATATTTTAGTCACATCTAACAATAGTGTTGTCTTATTTACAATACCAACAACAAAGTTAATTATTAATTAGTTAATTAGTGCGTTAATAAATGTTAAACTTAACAAAGTTAGTTTTTTTTAGATAATATTATTATTAACTCAGATAATAATATTATTTTAGCTTTCCTTTACTATTGACAATAATATGATTTGACTGTAACCATATAATTCAATCATAGTATATTGCTGTTTGATAATGGTTACCTCAACCATATTTTTTTGCGTGTAGTATCTTAGCATTTTATTGAAAATTTTTCTTAGTGTTGCTAAGCTTTATGTGAGTACATCTGGTTGAATGAGCTTTTATGCACTTACATGTGCTTGCATATTTAATGAAATAAGGGAATTTATGACATTTAACATTTGCAGTCGTAAAAACATACGAGTATGTTCTTCTATTAGCCAGTATCATTGAAAACAGGAGAGCTGGATTATTTCCTTAAATGCTTATTTATAAAAATTGCTTATGTAATATTATACATTTACGATAGACACGATACATTTTAATTTTTTCTTTTGTAAATCTGATTTCTTTGAATATATTAAGTATTTTCCAGTATATTTTTACCGAAATGCAGATCTCTTATGGCTGATGCAATCATTATTAATTATTGCAAATTTTATAATACAATAATTAGAAAATCCCAATGATAATCAAAATGTACATCATTGTCCCATCACTGACTGCACAGTGTTCGGAAATTATATTTTTTTGGAAACAATTAATAACTTCGTTTTGGCCGCAGCTATTGACACTAAATTTTGTACAAATATAGAGTTAAGAAATCTATAAAATATTTTACAATAAGATCAAGTAATAAGTCAGGTTGAGTAAATATATTAAATTAAAGTAACAATTTACAACACCTATGACCCTAAAGCATAAGTCAACCAAAAACCTTTTCATAATTTTGAGCATTTCATAGTTTTTGAAATTGTTTTATATTTATTTTCCAAATATTTCGAGACAAAAAAAAAGGATTAACATTTAAATGTTTATTACAATATTTAAGGATATTCAAGCAAGTAGAAGATTAAGGTATTTCTCCCTTCTTTGTAATATTTTTTTTTTGATATCCAGTTAATAATTAAATAACTTCTTTTGAAAGCGATAACCAGCTACGTCGATGTTTGCGGTAGTTACATTGTACAGATGATAATAATGGATCTGATTTATTGCAAGTTTATATTAATAAAATAAACACTCAAGGCATCATTCTTGCTACTGGAGAAAAATGTGCGTGGGAAAATGTTGACACTTTCTTAAAAGTTTACATAAATTAAGAAAAACTTGAGTTTATATATTTAATTAATATAAAAATATTTAATTGTTATGTGATCAGAAACATTCTTTAAATTTTTTAATAACTTCTTTTGTGTTTTCGAAAACATGTATTTATGTCACTAAAAATTGCATTAAAACCCAATAATTCAACACATATTTGTACTATAGATGAACAAATCAACTTTCTAGCCACACGAAATAGCCTTTTGCAAAAACAAAGTTTTTTTTTACATGCTTTGAAGTATTCCCAAAAATATTACAAAGACAAATAACGCATAGCACCCAATCCAAAAATTTTATTTTTACCACTCTTTTCGACTTTCCGACCATTGTGCATTATTAGTTTTATAACGACTCCTTCGCTGTTTTGTCAATTTTGAAATCAAGTACAAAATACTTTGAATAAAACAGGACAGGTCACATACATATGTTTTTGCTGGCATTCCATTTAAATATTTAAAATTTTCTTCTCGTTTTACGTATTTAACAAATTATATGAACATGCAAAATGAATCACTGAGTCAAACCTCTGCCACCAATTTGTCATAAGAGAAATAAATTATGATAGATAAAGAATTGTTGGAAAAAAATAAGTGATCCGGGAAGAAAACGAAACAGCAGACAACACAAAAAAGCGAAAGTCAAATTGTAAGCGAATAAGTTAATTCCTTATTATATTTTCTTTTAATTTTTTTCCTTTATATTGATTATAGTATGAATGAAGTCAATAAAAAGTTTTATTTCTTCTAACTTTTAGAGTTTCCATACCAGGTCGCACTCATCACATTAAGTGGCCATACCCATCGCATATTCTAATTTTTAACCGACTTCAAAAAAGAAGGAGGTTAACAATTCGTCTCTATTTTTTTTTTTTAGGTGTGTAGGTTCATAACTCGGTGCATTTTAGACCGATTGTAAAATATTTTTTGTTGTCTGAGAGGGTATAGCTTCCCATTGGTCCCATTTGAAAAAAGTGGGCGGAGTCACGCCCACAATTTTTTAAATTTGATTTTCTGATCTTCTACTCATTTGATTCCTGCGAAACCTAGCAAACATCTTTGGTTCTTGTGAAAAAAAATTTGTTGTGGTAATAACCTGGAAGCCATTTTTCTCATGTTGGTAATTTTTGTGGTTTTACGATTTTTTAGATTTGGAAAAATGTTCAATTTCACTTTTTTCGTAAGATGCTTTTAACACTTTGACGATTGTCTCTTAATTGAAAAAAAGTAAATCTTTCTAATCTTAATTTATTTTAAGATTTTTTGTATAGGAAAAGTAACAAAAAGTGGTTCTATTTCACTAGTTATTTGCGCGAATTTTGAAAGAGTGCCAAATCATATTCTAGATTTTTTTCCAAACTATTTCTATTGGTTGTACTTCCGAAGATAATTATATTACAGAAAATAACAAAACTAAATTTTATCCAGTTGTCACCACCGAACTATGTACAGACAGTTGTCAAATCTTACAATATTATCAGTGAAATATGCTAAAAATTTCATACAACCGTGTGAACTGGCAATTTTTGTCTGACGCTTAATTTTAAAGAAAATGGAAAGCGCAAAATACAATAGAATATGTATATGCAGGTAAAAGCATTGCAATTGCTTCTTTATGGTCCATAATAATTTATATTTTCACTTTTTATACCCTTTACCAAAAAAATGGTAAAAGGGTATACATATATAGGTTTGTCATTCCGTTTGTAATTTCTATAATATCAATAAGCGACCCATAAAATATATATATTCTGGATCCTTATGCATAGGGAAGACGAATAAGCGATTGCGTCTGTCCGTCTGTCCGTCTGTCTGTAGGTGAAATCGGTTTTCCGAAGCTCCCAGAAAAGCTAGAGACTTCGTTCTTGGACTGGTGTATCAGAAATTTTCCAAAATAGAATGGTATTGAAATTCAGCAAAATCGAGCAGACGATTGCAGAGCTGGAAAACTTAAACTTTATTTTGCTATATAAAAGTATCTACCGAAAACAAATTTTTATTTTTTTAAATAAATAAACTTATTTTACCCTTCAGTACGACTCAAATTGGAATTTTAAATTAAAAAAATATAAAAAAAATTAAAAAGATGTTTCCAGGGTTGGAAAACTCTAACTTTTTGTGTTATGTAAAATTAACTATGTCTAAAACTATATTTGTATTTTCTCGAGAACTGTAAAAGCTACAGACCTGAAATTTGGACACAGTGTGTAGACCTTTGGCCGCTACAACAACAAATACATGAGAATTGGAAATTAAAGGGTGTTCCAAAACGAGCAACGAAAAATTTTAAAATCCCATGTAATATACATACAATTGTATGTATATACACTTGAAATTTGTAAGGTTAGTGTATTTTTATACAGACTACAAAAATTAACACTAAAATTTCAAAAAATTTAAATTAAAGGGGGTTCCATCAGCTAATGCAATTTTGACTATGCAATTTTGACAACTTGCTGTATCTTGGAAACCGTAAGAGCAAAACTCTTGAAATTTTCAAAAACGGTAAAACTAAAAAATCAAAAAATTATAAAATCGTCAAACCGAAAAAAATCGTCAAAAACAAAAATAAAATCGCTAAAATTAAAAAAAAGCACCATATTACAAAAAAATTTCTAAGATTAAAATAAATCCCGAATAACCGGAAAAATTGCTAAAATGTAAAAAAAATCGCCAAAATGAAAAAAAATCGCCAAAATAAAAAAAATAGCCAAAATGAAAAAAAATCGCCAAAATGAAAAAAATCGCCATAACGAAAAAAATCCCAAAAAAACAGAAAAAAGTCGCCAAAATGAAAAAAAAACAAAAACAGGAAAAAATCGCCAAAATGAAAAAAATATCCAAAATAAAAAAATCCCAAAAAACAGAAAAAAATCGTAAAAATTAAAAAAAAAATGAAAAAATCAATCAATCAAAATGAAGTCAAGTTCGCACTTTACTGAATTTTTTAATATTAAAGGAATTAAATGAAACTAAGTTTTTTCTTATTTCGTTTTTGCTTTGTTCACTTAACATATTTTATATATTTTTTAAAGAACTAGATTGGTATAAGGAATTAGAAAAATCCTAAATTATGATTCCAGGGTTGAAAAACTTACACTTTTTGTGTTATGTAAAATTAAATAGTTCTAAAAATTTTTTTCTTTTCCTTTATAAATTGAATATATTTTATTCTTCTCAAAAAAAAGTTTGGCGCATAAAATTTGAAAAATGAAAATTACAGCTCCAAAGATGGAAACTTTGATTTTTTTTAAATATTAAAGTATAAAATAATTTTTTTTTTATTTCTTTGTTCACTTAATATATTTTATTAATTTTTGAAATCAGAAAAATCTAAAAGGTTGATTCCAGGGTTGCTAAATTTATTGTTTTTTTTTACAAAAGTAACTAGGTCAAGTTAGTTTTTTCTTTTTGTTTACAAGTTTTATATAGTTTATGATTTAGAATAAAATAGTTTGGCATAGAAATTACAAAAATAAAAGACATAGCTCCAGAGCTAGAAAACTTATATTTTTCTGGTATATAAAACTAATTATTTCTTGGTAATTAAATATATTCATATTCAGAAATATGGTTCCAGGGTTGGGACTTAAAAAAGTTTCGGTAAAAGAAATCTAACTTAAAATGTTTTTTTTCAGTTAAACAGATTTCATGTTGTAGGAAAATCATTACTCAAGATTTTTTTATACATGGTTAATTTTTTTATGTATATCTAAACTAATTGAAGTATAAACGAAGGTTTGTGCTTATTGTTATCTCAGCATAAAAACTATCAATTTTTAGTAAATGGAGATAAAACTAAAATTTATCGCTAAAGATAAATTTAAGGACATGTTCCGTTTCATTTTACTGATACCTTTCCTTTCTGAGAACAAGTTTAAAGAAAAATCCTGTAGGAATAAAACGTTTAAATAAAATATTCAACTATTGCTAATATCGAAAATAAAATAATTGAATCAAATTCTTTAATCGAAAAATACTGAAAGGCCACTTACTATTAATTGCTTTAGAGAAAAAAATGATAAATTTTTTCACAAAACAAATATGTATGTATGTGTCTGTATACTATGTATGTATATGGACGTACGTTGGTAAAGGGTATATAAGATTCGGCGCAGCCGAATATAGCACTCTTACTTGTTACATTTAACACAGCCACATACGATTTATATTTAAGAATTTCTAACAAATGCTTTGAGTCTGGCAACGCATAGCAACAGATCTGAAGTGTGAACTGACAATTTTTTAGCTGACGATTTTGCCAGATAATTTATTGTCATACAACTGTCTGGCAACAAATTTTAGGATTTTCTGATAAATTTGATACAACCGTTTGAACTGACAATCTACCTTGTACTAACAATATTTGATTGTCATTACATTGTCAGCACTTAGCCAGATCTGATAATATTGTAAGATTTGACAATAAGGTGTACATAACTATTTTTATTCAAATTTAATGCAGTTTGAACAGTCCACAGTGATATTGCGTCACTGGTCTTAATCGTGTTTTTTTATTTTTTATACCATTAGTATGTATTAATGTTCTACAATCCATTTCTAATACATCAGCAGAAGAAGCTAATAATAAAGTTTAATAGCTAATGTAATGAAAATTGAGCTGCGTAGGAAAAGTTTCAAGGAGGGGTATGTACCAATTTTACCGTTTATTTGTTCAAATTTGAAAAAAGTTTAAAAACATACATATTCGAGATAAATTAATTTTCTTTTGTGTATTCCATAATTCAGTAGATACTCGTATGTATCAGCCAGTTCCAGAATGTCGAAAGAAAACTTAGGCGAAAGATAAGCAGTCGCTCACTTTCGTTATAATCAGCGCCCCAATAACATTCGACTTGTCGTTCGCCTGGTTTTACGTTTCTAACGTAAGCCGTATACCCGTTGTCAAATATCCATGTAGCCATATCAACAATTTCACATATTCATCGTCAAATGTGAATAAAACATCGTTTAAACGTGTAAATTGTGCTTTAAAAAATGAAACTCTGTTCTAATTTTAACCTGCAACAAGTGGCACCCAAAAATAAATTAAAATAATGAAACTTAACAAAACAAATTTTGTTAAGTATAAAAAGTACACATAATTACTCATTGGTTATTATTTATGATAAATAAAGACCCAAAAAAACACAAGTCATGCAAAATTTTGTGAAGAATCACCCAAATGGAAAAGTTACCAATAGCCCATTTATTTAGGTCATTATTTATTGTCATTTGGGTGATTGTTATTATCTTAGGTCTTTCAAAAATACCAACAGACCCATAAAAGTGTTCTACCTAGCCGGCCTTTGGACGGGTGCAATAATTTTCTCTTCTGTGCACACATACATAGATATGTAAGTACACATGTATGCGCAACGGCGACTTCGTAGAGTAGAAGTATATTTTTTCTTAAACTGGTGTTCGTCCGATCTTAAGAACTCTCTCCTCTAGGTATGGACACATGTAAATACATATATTCTTATTGTATTTATGAATTCGGTATATTATTATCAAATACCGGCTCCGCTCAGTAAGTTTTCTGTATAGCCGGATGGCTTAAGTCCTCGTCCATACAGTGAAACATTTGCTGCGAAACATTTTTGATTTCTCTTTTAAAACTGCATTCGTGTCCACACTGTGAAGTTTTTGTTTTGCAGCTTAATACATTTTCTCATATATTTCTCATGAGAATGAGACGAGATGACAACAAGAACTTCATGTACATGAAACAAAGTACACTTTTCCATTCCTCTTTCCCCGTTCATCGACAAACTCAAAAGTTTTGCAGCAAATGTTACTCTGTATAGACGAAGACTAAGGATTTTCTCCTCTGTGTATGTAGAACAACTGCTTAGATGAGTAAATACGGCCTTATGTATAAGAAAAAACTGGTATGAAGTTAGCATAAGTAACGACATTGAACTAGGTGCTAACGAGTTCCTCCACACAATTTGGCATTAAAAATCGGCGCATAATGTAGTTTTCACCCACTATTAAATCCTAATGTGATTTATGCTAACTGCTTGGCCGTTTTTTCTTAAACATAAGACCGATAGCTTCTCCAACTTAATTATAACTAGCGGAAGTGCTGGTAGGCAGAAAATCTTTACTCATCGAAGCTGTTGTCGAACACATATACATACCTAGACAAGAGTATCACAAAGACCAGCCAAAGGACGCAAAACGGCTTACTTACAAGCCGCGTTAGTCAACAAATCCATTGCCAGCGAAGCCAGTATAATATTACTCATTGGCAAAGCAAAATATTTTATTTGTGTAAATAAAAATAATTTGTTTTATTTTGTCTCAGTCGACAATTAAAATACAAGTGCCTGCTTTTGACATTAGAGTTCGTACAAATTACTGAAAAAAATTTTATTGGGGCGCAAATTTGTATTGAAATGCTTACGTTGTCGTTCGCACTCATTTTCTTTCGACTTGTCGTCCTAAAGGCTTTTAGTGGAACGCAAAACAGCTGTTTGTCGTTTAAAATGCGAACGAACGAACATGAGTGATATCCTGGAACAGGCAGTATGTATATGAATTACAAAATAAAAATACCAAAATCAGTTTTTGTCACCTAGAGGTACTGTTATCACAAAAGTACCAAGAAAATGTCCCATAATTTATTTTATTTAATATATTTATTATTATTTAATACGGCACATTTCGATTTTTGTTTCTACATTGATTGGGGCTGAAAATATTAACCTGTATTGCATATGTCGAGCGAATATTGGCCTGTAAGAATTTTGTCCTAGATTACAGAAAACTTGTACACGTTTCCTTTTTTAATCTAATAAAAATTCTCGCAGACGAATATTCCAATTGACATACGCAATACAGGTGATTGTGTTACCGATTTTACCGGTGTCAATATTTTAATCCTTTAGCATTAAAATTATAAAAAAACAATCCCTTCTTAGTAAATCTAAGAGTCAGTAAAATAGGCTAATAATAAATTTCATTCACTAATTTAATAAAGCTAAATGACATAAATCTGTCGAAATGTGGTGGATAAAAATAGTTGTTTTGCTATTGGGAAGGGCCAGTTTATTTTGATAAGGTTGATAAAAAGCAGTGGTCTGCCAATTTAGGGTGCCCAGCGTAATGTGATTAAATCAATTTCATGACATTTACTTTATGTTTCCTTCTCAAAAATCCCTTTCGATTCAAACCCATATCGTGGCAGTATAAAAAGGAAGTGGTCCGCCATGTAGAGGCGCCTTCCATATTGTATTGAAACTCATTTCACTATGTTTCCTTCTTAAAATTGTTGCTCATTTGATACAAAACATGAACACGTTAAAAGTATGTTTCTGGAACGCAAACGGCATTCGCCAACATAAAAATGAACTTGAGCACTTCATCACGGAAAAAAATATTGATATAATGTTGGTCTCTGAGACTCATTTGACTTCGAGAAGCCTTTTTAAAATTTATAGCTACACCTTATATGATTCAAAGGACCCGAGAGGAAGAGCATGCGGTGGATCAGCAATTTTAATAAAGTCAAGACAAAGCATTATATTATTGATAACATTTGTGAAGAACATTTACAAGCAACGAATATTTGAGTCGAACATTTTTGCACTAATTTTGTCATATCATCAATTTACTCCCCTCCTAGATTCGCAATTACTGAGGATCAATACGAGGATTTTTACAAATATCTGGCCCTTGTTTCGTAGCAGCTGGCGACTATCATGCTAAACATACGTTCTGGGGTTCGCGTCTTATTACACCAAGAGGTCGAGCGTTGTTCAATTCAAATTCCAAAATGGGCTTGGATGTCATTTCGAGTGGGGAGCCCACTTATTGCCCTACTGATATACATAAAATTCTGGATGTTATAGATTTTTTTTTTTTTTTTTTTTATAAAGAGAAGTAACACTCAGGCAATTAATGCCTACTGCTAATACTAGGTGTTATCTTCTTTAGGAAAGGGATAGTGAGAGAGAAGACAGGTGGTGAAAGAAGAGATAGAGGAAAGCTTCATTCTTTTGCAACTCTGCTTTTCGCACGTTTTTAATAATGCAGTGTTGCAGCGCCTCTCTGATGTTAAATGGAGCGTATTAATTTTTTGAAGCTGTGTCTTGTAGCCATTTTATTGATTATTTTACTTCGCCGATGATTTTGCTACACAACGAAGGAAGGCGCTCTGATGTTACATTAGGACTAGTATCTGCTGAAGTTGGTATAGTTCAGTGACCAGTGACTATGCCTTCATCACTTGAACTTTCCTACAACAACTGACACAAAGGGACACTAATGCACATCAGAAAAATGCGTGGTGTTGTTATTTAATGACCTTCGGTTTCGAAGTCAACGTGCTAACTACTTCAGTCATGAAAAATATCTCTAGGGATTTAATTCAAATTGAATCTAGATCTCTCGTCCGATCACTCTCCCACGATCGTTACAATTTGTAGCCCATTAAGAAATGACTTACCTCACCCATATGCGAATTTGATAAATCGTGTTAATTGGCTGGGATTTAAAAAATATCTTAGTAGTCTTTGCCCGGAAAATATTATGCTAAGAACCCCTGATGATATTGAATCTAACATTGCCAACCTTAATGAAAATATTAAACAAGCTGCTGAACATGCCACTACCGCCCATCCGCAGACTAGGGTAAATATAATTTATTCTACGGATATTGAACGTCTCGTAAGATTTAAAGAGTGTACTAAAAGACTCCAAGAGTTGCTTGCATTTGAAAAAACTGCATCTCTTTAAAATTATTTGGAAGGTCTTGATGTCACACCAGCATCTAATTACTCTTTGTAGCGCGCTGCTAGAAAGCTTAAAACCGGAGGCTGGGCAAGCAGCGATACTGAAAAAGGTAAAATATTTGGTGAGCATTTAAAATCCGTATTCACCCCAAACACATGTTCTGGTGCTGTTGATTTGCCAAATGTAGTTGCGCTACCCCCCCGACCAATAAAAGACGCGTGATGTACAAAAAATAATTGCAGAACTCAACCCGAAAAAAGCTCCGGGTATTGATGAAATTAGTAACCAGATGTTGATGAAGTTGCCTCGTATAGCTATTAGAATCCTGTTATTCATTTTTAATGCCATTTTACGACTGGAGTATTATCCAAACAGCTGGAAGCTTACCAAGGTTAAAATGATTTCAAAGCCGGGCAAAGACCTTACCAAACCTGAGTCATATAGGCCAATAAGTTTACTGCCAACAATGTCAAAGCTCTTTGAAAAGTTACTTATGATAAAATTGTCCCCAATTCTAACTGATAATAAGTGCATACCGGATCATCAATTTGGATTTAGAAGTCAACATAGCACCATTGAACAAAACCATAGATTGGTTCAATTTATAAGAAAAAGTTTTGAAGAAAAAAAGTATTGCTCTGCGCTGTTCATTGACGTTTCTCAGGCATTTGATAAAGTGTGGCATGAAGCCCTAATTTTAAAATTAAGGACTAACCTACCAATAAACATTCTAAATCTGCTGGAAAGTTACATTATTGCCCGGAAGTTCACTGTTGTGGAAGGAGACTTTATGAGTACGCCTGAAATAATCTCATCCGGTGTGCCACAGGGGAGTATACTGGGGCCAGTTTTATATTTGATTTATACTTGTGATATGCCTTTGAGCAGCAATATCCATACATCTACGTTTGCCGATAATACAGACTGCCTTATTTTGAACGAAAACCCTCACGAGGCTTCCCGATATCTTTAGCAACATATTACTCAGCTAGAACTATGGTTTAACATGTGGGGAATAAAGGTAAATGAACAGAAGTGTGCTCAGGTAACATTTACCTTAAGAAAAGACACTTGTTCCCCCATTACAATCAATAATCAAATTGTTCCTCAAAACTTACATGTGATATACCTTGGTATACATCTTGATCGAAGGCTCACATGGAAATACTACATTGACTCTAAGCTAACACAAATGAAACTGAAATTAACTCAGATACATTGGCTGATTGGTAGAAATTCAGCATTCAGCCTAGATTGTAAACTTTTAATATACAAGTCGATTTTGAAACCAATATGGTGCTACGGAGTACAGTTATGGGGCACTGCTTCAGCTTCTTATGTCGAGAGAATCCAACGAAGGCAAAACAAAATTTTACGGTTAATAACATTGGCTCCATGGTACGTAAAAAATTTAAATATACATCGTGACTTAAATATGCCACTAGTGACTGAAGAAATTGCAAAAAACGCTGGCAAATATTTAACAAAACTCGAGTCACATCCTAATCCGCTTGCCAGTAATATTTTTAACTTTACTGGACACATCCGCCTAAAAAAGAGGGACACAAGCTTGTGTCCCTAGAGCCCTAGGGCTCTTATTCATAGCACTCCAGATGGGACTTCTTGAAAATACTTTTATTTTTTTCCTTATGACTATCACTACTTATGTATTATATATAACTATTACTAAGCTTATGTCCGACACTGGTCGGGCCTAATTATATTTTTAGATTTAAGATTTTAATACTTATTGTCAGTTCATATATGAAGATACAATAAATAAAAATCATGCATGAAAAAAAAAACAGAAAAAATCACCAAAATGAAAAAAAATCGTCAAAATGAGAAAAATCGCCAAAACGAGAAAAATGCGACAAAACTGAAAAAATCGTTTAAACTTCAAAAAAGCAAAAAAGTCTACCTTTCGTGCGCGATTCAAAGTCGCACTTTACTGAAGTTTTTAATATTAAAGGAATTAAATGAAACTAAGTTTTTCCTCATTTCGTTTTTGCTTTGTTCACTTAACATATTTTATGTAATTTTTAAAGAAGTACATTGTTATCAATAATCAAAAAAATCCAAAATTATGACTCCAGGGTTGGAAAACTCACACTTTTTGTGTTATGTAAAATTAAATAGGTCTAAAAATTGTTTTCTTTTTCTTTATAAATTGAATATATTTTATGCTTCTGAAAGACAATTACAGCTCCAAAGATGGAAACTTTAAAAAAATGATAAATTTTTTCACAAAACAAATATGTACATATGTATGTGTCTGTATTATAGATCTGCGTAAATAGTCTTGAAATGTAAATATGTACGTCTTGTTTTTTAAATGTATTCTCGTGACTGTAGAATGCTAAACCAATAATAAATGCTGTCGTATTATAAGCAAAGCACGATAGATGCATTTGTGTGCGTCTATATGAGTGCTAACAAGCAATGTCGTCAAGACTTCTTGTTACGAACAAACAGTCAACAAAGTAGTGTTGATACGTGTATGCTTGTTATTTTCCATATTGTACGTGTGAGTGTGTGTGTAAGATGTAGATGGTAAGCTATTCCCTGAAGAAAATGTCGATGGTGAAAATGTACTGAGTCGCTTTTGACTTTGTCACCAGTACTACTCTCTAATTAATCCCCATACAATACTTTGTGCTATAGACATTTAGCATGTGCTTGTCATTGAAAATCTACTAGTAACACTAAAACAATTGACTAGATAGTGACTACGTAGTTCTTATGGGAACATGGAGACATACCAACCAGACATTTAGTGGTACATTTCCATACCTTACGTACATACAATTATATGAATATTGACAAGTTGTTGCAAAAGCCACCAGAAATACACCACATTTGTTTTCTCTATTTCTTTTATACTGACGAATAGAAAAGAAATTGTAGACAATGTAAGTAGTAGGGAACTGTTCCTCCGGCCCCAATTAAACTTTTGAAATTTTAAAATTTTAATTACCCAAATTTTAAAATTCTTGGAAATTTGTGAAATTTGATACCCTTGAGTTTTCGGCGGCACGCTTTGATGTTTTTTTGTTTACATAAGGAATTTTTTGTTTACATTAGGAGTTTTTTTTTTTTTTTTGTTTACATTAACCCTTGTGGGAACGGGTGATTTTTTTTTTGGGGGTTACATTAATTGTGTGAACGGGTGATTTTGTTTTTTGTGGGAATACGTTAAGTGGGTTCATAGGTTGGAGGTTTTTCTTTTTGTAATGTATGTATGTATATGACGACGGGAAAATCATGAATATGATTTTTCCTAGTACCAACGGGAAAATCATGAATATGATTTTTCCTAATACTAATGGGGGTGAAATAGTGAAAATTAATTTTTCCTAATGCCGACGGCAATACATGATTATTTTTCCTAATGCCTACGGTAAAACATGAATATTATTTTTTTCAAATGCCGACGGCAAAACATGATTATTATTTTTTTCAAATGCCGACGGGAAAATGATTTTTCATAATTCCGACGGGAATTATTATTGCTAATGCTAATATAGGAGTTGAAGACAGGCCGTGATTTGGGTGGGTGGAGTTGTTGTTGTAATATATAACCGAGGGAGTTTATGGATGTGTCTGTCTGTCTGTCTGTTGTGCGAGGCTGTGATTAGCCGGGGGAGCGTGGTGTAGTTGAGGTAGATAGATTCGGTGTATGTGTGTATACCTGTCTGTTGGAATTTGTGTGAGGGTATGATTGACAGGGGGCGGGGTGTAGTTGAGGTAGATCGACTGCGTGTATGCAGGTGTTGCAAGTCTGTAGGAATTTAAGGCTTATAGTGATTTGGGGTAGGTGAGGATGTTGTTGTACGAGTAGTATGTATCCATGGGAATTTGTGGATGTGTCTGTCCGGAGGAATTTAAGCGAGGCTGTTATTGGGAGTGGGTGTGGTGTCGTTGAGGTTGATCAACTGCGTGTATGTATGTCTATATGTTTGTAGGAGCTTAAGGCTGATCGTGATTTGGGAGAGGTGAGGGTGTTGTTGTAATATGTATACGTAGGAATCTGTATGTATGTATGTCTGTAAAAAATTAAGGCTGATCATGATTTAGGGTAGGTGAGGTTGGTGTAGTAATATGTCTGTGTGTATGTACATATGTTTGTAGAAGTTTAATGCTATTAGTGATTTGAGGATAGGCGAGGGTGTTGTCGTACGAGTGATATGTACCCGTGGGAATCTGTATGCATGTTCGTAGGAGTTTAAGGCTGATCGTGATTTGTGTTGTTGTCAGTTTTGTTTGTAGGAATGACAGTGAGAATTTTTGTATGTATATCTGTAGGAATTTAAGGTTGGCCGTGTTTTGTGAGGGGTGGTGTGTTGTTGAAATAATTTGAATTTTTCTTTGATGAAATCTGGTATATGTGTGTGTGTATGCGTGTGTGTGCGTATGATTTTCTCACGCTAGTAGTTTTATGTACGTATAAATAAATTGTATTCAATAAAATATTTTCATATATCTGATACATATACATAAATATATTTTCATACTCAAGGTTGGTGGGTATTTTGTCATGCTTAAAATTGTCCAGCTTTAAAGTCTGCCTGCGAGAAATTTGTTTATATTACAGATTTTGTTTATTTAACTACGTCCGGCTTCTTTCGCTGAACTTCTTTTCATACGATCATGGAAATTTATAGTTTCTCTGTCCATAATAAGGTCGTTTAGCTTGGGCATGTGCTCTGACTGAATGGTTTGCGTTGTTCATATATTTTTATGATGTAGATATGTAAGTGTGATTGTCAAGATCTAATAAATATTTGAGTATTGATAAGAAATTTGATATTATGTGTACATACATATCTACAAATTGATTTTATGTATGTATGTACATATGTATGTACATACAAATAAGTGTTTGCCTCCGTGTTTGAATACATTTTTTTGTTTTTGTTGTTGTTGTAAATATTCGCCTGGTCTTTTATGTATAGATGTCAAATATCTTCATAGTTTTTTTTTTATTTGAAATTAAAAAAACGTTGTTTTAACTTTTATCTGTATTTACTTAATAGTTTGTGAGGATTTGCTGTTTTAAGTAAAACTAAATTCCTTAAGATACATACTTTAGAATAATAGTAACTATAATAGAAATATTTCCTATATTTAATTTACATTTGTTTAAAGTTGATGCAGCTTATCTTCATTCTTAGAAATATTTTGATATAAAATTTTTTCCAGCCGTAGGCTTTTTTCATCACCTTTTACATTTATTTTAGAACATCTTGCATTGCCTTTTATACATTTATAAACATTTTTAAATGAAACTGATCCAGCAGTCCAGCTTATGTAATGATAGTTTTTTGTTAGCCAGCTTGCTTCTTTTTTTTATTTTTTATTGATTATTGAGTTTTATAATGAAATCATTATATTCGTAATTGTTCAAAACAATCGCTACTTCTTTTGCGATGAAATCATTTGAATTACTTTTGAAACATTGTACGTATATAAAAATTATGTTGTTTTCCATATTACTCAATTTATAAGACTTTTCGAACTTGTCCTTTGATGGGTATATACATATGTATTCTATTATACGATCATGAATAAGAATACAGTAAGCTGATTTCTTTGCTTACTATTTCAAATTAAAATTTTATTCAATTGCTCCGCTATTGAATAAAAGGAGCTTTTATCTTAAACTCTGGTACAGGTAGAAACGCATGAGATTCTTTCTTTCATATACTACCTTTGCTGGAATCTTAGATACATATAATAACTATATAGAATTGCATTACGTTTATTTTTAAATTTTATGTTAGGATTATCATCATATGGATATGAGACTGAACTTAAATGTACTTTTAAATTAGTTAATTCATAATGAATAATCTTATTTTCTTCTTGAATAGCGAACAACAGAAAACGAAGTCGTTTTCTTACAATTTAGGTCTAACCTCTCAACTGGTCCTCTAGTATACAATATGACTTTATATGTCAACATTTCTGTCTCCTCTTTGTCAGCGTTAGGGATAATTAAATTTTAAACTTTTTATTCTTCAAATTGTGTTACTTCATACTGATAATATGTTTAAGTACATTAATAATGTACGAGTATATGTTTATTTTATGACGGGTCCCTATGGCTTTTATTTGATGTTCTAGATGAAGTGATTTTTTTTTTCTAATTTTATTAAAGTTTAGCGTATTGCGTATATATTTCTAATATATTTAAGTGAGCTTTTTGTACCTGTCAGACAGAGTGTACGTATCAGTTGATTTCTAATGTGTCACTACTATTTTTTCAGATTTTACTACTTGAAATAGAAAATATTTATATAATTTTAAGAGTATTAACATACATATAGGTAAATATATGTATGTACGTAAAAATTAGTTCATATACAAAGAAATACATCTTTAATAATCAACTATTCTAGAAAATCGATCTAAGATAACACATTTACCTCCATCATCATTTCACCGTCAGTGTTTTCATAAAGTGTTAGAAACATTGGAATATCTATGTTTAGGAGAATTTTTACTTCAAGTGTTTCTATATAAGATTTGGTGTTTGACCCCTTGACGTTATTGTGGTTAACGTAGGCTGCGTTGTATCACATTCAGATCTAATAATTTCTCACTTAGAAAAGGTCCTCATTACCATCAATCATACCTGTATATAATACATTCATGAGTTGAGTTGATCCAGATACAATTGCTGTCTACAAATTAATGATTAGAAAATAGCTTTCTCATCATCTTCTATCAAGTTTAATATTTTGCTAGCATGCATGCTTTAGCATGCTATTCTATCAATAGTGAGGCGAGAGTCCGACATTTAGTGGTGTTTCAATTAAAAATCTATACAATTAGAATTACGAATTCACTCTTTTGAATTTTTAACAAAGTAGATACATATGTATGTATGTATTTCATTTGCCACAAACTCTTAAAATTTCTGTACTTATAAAAGTATGATGTCAGGAATTTTTTTAAATCATACATGCCTCGGCATGCTTCCAATATTTTTCTCGGTAAATTTATTTCATACTCATACAGATACAGATATAAAGTAAGATCTGTTTACATTCCATTTTACAATTTATGCATGCTTCAGCATGATTCTAGTTGAAGTCTGTATTTATTTAGTAAGTTTGTTTGATACCCATTCATACACATGTACATTGTTAAAGATTGGATATCAAAATCCAATTTTCTTAGTTTATCTAGAAATGAACAAAGTGAATATCTTTTATAATAACCATATTCACACTTTAAAATTTTGTGTGCTAGAGCTTTCGAAATGGAAAATGTACACCTTTTACTACAAAAATTGATAATATGATGTGTTGCTGAATATTTTGAACTCTTAAGTTTTCACAATATTTCATACAGACCATCAAGTTTAGAGAATTGTAGTATATTAAGCTATTTATCTTCCCTGAGACCTAACATTCCTAATCAATCCTTCAAAAAACCAATACAAACTAGATTTTTCCTTTTTAATTTTATTTATATTTTCATTGAATTTCAACATTTTGTACCTCTTCAAATTACTGTATACTGTATTTTGCACCTTTTTCTCATTCGTTGAGTTAACTTTAATCGCAAATATTTCAATGATGAGATGAACTTTTCTATTGTAGGCATTAAGTAAATCTTTGTGTATATCAATCCACTTATATGAACCATTATACCTAAATTCTTAACACATAATTCCTTTTAATGATCTATTAATTTATTCTACTATTGATGCTTTCATATTATGAAATTTTTAATCCTCTGTTTATGCATGAATTTTGCAGTGTTTATTAAAAATTCTTTACCAACATCTATATGTATTTTTTTGTTTTGATACTCATATCATTTCAAAAATATTTTCCATTGTCTTGGTTTTTTTCGAGTGCAGCTTTTATTTTCAACGATACTCACAATATAAATTTTGAGAATGTATCAGTTACAGTCAGCAAAAAATCAATAATTTCTATTTTCTCTAGAATAGCTACCCAGTTCACCTAAATCAGCTCCATAAAAGATCATCTATTCCATTCATTACATCACTACAATAGACAAACAATTTTATAAATTTATTATGGATTACGTTTACTAAATTTCTTTTTAAGGACATTGAGTTGTTTTACAGTTTTTTGGCGAGTGTTGTGATCTACTTGATACATTTTCAGCTATTTATACTAAAATGTAGTTAATTTTCCAATCTATAAATTTTATCGCTCAGCTGTTCAATTTGTTTGTCAAAAGATGATTTAATTTTTAGAATGTCTTTTTCAATTTTATACCTATCTTCTATCGTTAATTTTATTTCACACTCCACTCCATTAATTTGCATTTGAATATATCCTTGAATTATATTAATGCCTTAAGCTTTATTATTAATTCATCCTTTAGTTTCTAGATTTGAGTTTCCAGAAACAATTTACTGATAACATTATTCTCCGTCAGTGAATGATGATGATTCCCTATGTATGCATTGGTAGAAATTATATATTTTATTTAGTTTTCAAAATCAAATTTGTCATACTATTTTCACGTTTTATCAATCATTAAAGAAAATAAACCCACTTTTAAGCCCCATATTTGATCATCAACTTGTATTTTATCTTTATTCAGTTTTAGATTTCTATCACCAAATTTCCACTCATTATTGAAGTCTTTATGTGAGTCATAGTTTGTATCTAATTCATTTCATCCTTCCCAGACTAATAAGTCAATATAAGCATCTTCGATGTTGGAAGGCCGTGAGTAAAAATCATCTTCTTCTTCTTCATCGTCATATTCATTCTCAGTATTAGCATCATTAAATAAGATAGTATTATCAAATATTGTTCCTTTTGAAAGTTTCTTTAACTTGTCTCTATCTTGAGTGATGGTTTTTCAGACTTTAAACTTGTATTATTTTCAACTTCTGTCTTCATTTTACTTTGTTCTTTCTTGTGTAATCTTTCAATATTTTTAGAACTATTTATGAATTCTTTGAGAGGTTCTGTTATAGGATCAAATATATCTCTTAGTTCTTTACGTGTATCTATTTCACCAGTTTTTATACTACGAAGCTTTTTCTTCAAGACATTTCTTGTCAACACCAACTATTTTAAAATTTTCTCATCCATGTTTAATAATAGCAAATAAAAGGTATCAGCTATTAGATCAGGTATCACCTATTAGATCAGGTATCAGCTATCAGATCAGCTTATCAGGAGCTGCTCTGGTTTTCAGATCATCTTATTAGGAGCTGGTCTGATTTTTAGATCAGCTTATCAGGAGCTGGTCTGGTTTTCAGATCAGCTTTTCAGGACCTGATCTGGTTTTCAGATCAGCTTTTCAGGACCTGGTCTGGTTTTCAGATCAGCTTTTCAGGACCTGATCTGGTTTTCAGATCAGCTTTTCAGGACCTGATCTGGTTTTCAGATCAGCTTATCAGGACCTGATCTGGTTTTCAGATCAGCTTATCAGGAGCTGGTCTGGTTTTCAGATCAGCTTATCAGGAGCTGGTCTGGTTTTCAGATCAGCTTATCAGGACCTGATCTGGTTTTAAGATCAGGTTATCAGGTATCAGATCAGGTTATCGGACAGCTGATCTGTAAAACAGATCAGGTTATCAGGAGCTGTTAAGATTGTCACATCAGATTATCTGTTTTAAATTGGGTCATCAGATTACAAGTAGCTGGACATTTATAAAATTTAGATGAATGAAGTTTAAGGCCAGATAAAATGCGAAAAACTATACTGTTATGTAGTCAAATTGTTTTCTATGACGATCATCACTTAATTCAGTATCTTTCCTTATAATCAAAATTCCATATTTTTAATTCCAACACGATTTATATTTTTCTCATATTACTTAAACATTCTAACTACATTATGATTATTTCCTATCAAATATTTGGTGATTCTGGTATAAGTTTGACATTAGTAGAATGCATCAACATTCTTATCTTACGCCATATAAAAATATGCTTCTCACAACATGGTTAAATATCGTATTGGTATTACTTCTAGCTTTCTTAAAAGAAATTACAGATTCATTATCTGTAAATGTGTAATACCCATAACTTTCATTAATGAAATAAATTTCTACAGGTATTTATATTTAGGTTGTTAGAGAGATTTTGAGTTTAAATATGAAGATGTTTTCAAGTTTTGGTCCATTAGAACTGTCTAGCCAACCAATCATAATATTATTATTTTTTTTATTTATTTTTTATTTATATTTTTATTTATTTTTTATTTATTTTTTTACCAATTTAACAGACCAACTATTCTTGCTCGAATAGAAATTGATAGAAGGGAACTATGATTTATTTTTGAGTTAACGTTTGATGGCTCATCAAAATTTCATACCAAGGTATTTTTATGTTGTTTTGACTATGAGTATGGGTCAATATTTATGAAATCCCTTTCCTAAATATTAGTGCATGCACATAGTCAAAACAAAGTATGCTTTAAGTGTTTAAAACCAGTATTACCCTAAAAATGGTGGTTTTAAACTCTTAAAATATACTTTGTTTTACTAACCCCATTTTGTAACTAAATGCATTTCATAAATATTGAAGCATACTCAGAGTCAAAATATCCTTTGTTTTGAGTATGAGTATGGCTCATTATCTCTTATTATAGAAAAAAAAATAGTATGATTATTTCTATAGTAATAGATAATATTTATAAAATGTATTTAGTTACAAAATGTGGTTAGTAAAACAACATAAATATACCTTGGTATGAAATTTTGATGATTCATCAATATTTCGTACCATCCTATTTTTAGGTTGTTTTGACTATAAGTATGTACCAATATTTATGAAATGTATTTCATAAATATTATCACTTATTATAGAAAAAATAAAATAATATAGCTATATGATATCAGAAAATATTTTCGGTTATCATATAGCTATATTATTTTATTTTTCCTATAATAAGAGATAATGGTACCTACTCATAGTCAAAACAAAGTATATTTTAAGAGCTTAAAACCAGTATTGTCATACAAAATACTGATTTTAAACTGTTAAAATATACTTTGTTTTACTAACCGCTTTTGTGTAACTAAATGCATTTCATAAATATTAACGCATACTCATACTCAAAACAAATGATATTTTTATGTTGTTTTGATTGTGAGTATGGAGCATTATCTGTTATTATAAAAAATAAAATAATGCAGCTATACGATTTTAGAAAATATTTTCTGAAATCGAATAGCTGTATTATTTTAGTTTTTTATAATAAGAGATAATATTTATAAAATGTATTTAGTTACACAAAAGCGGTTAGTAAAACAACCTAAATATAGGATGGCACGAAATTTTGATGAGTCATCAAACGTTAACTCAAAAATAAATCATAGTTCCCTTCTATAAATTTTTATTCGTGCAAGAATAGTTGGTCTGTTAAATTGGTAAAAAAAATAAATAAAAAATAAATAAAAAAATAATAATATTATGATTGGTTGGCTAGACAGTTCTAATGGACTAAAACTTGAAAACATCTTCATATTTAAACACAAAATCTCTCTAAAAACCTAAATATAAATACCTGTAGAAATTAATTTCATTAATGAAAGTCATGGGTATTACACATTTACAGATAATGAATCTGTTATTTCTTTTAAGAAATCTAGAAGTAATACCAATACGATATTTAACCATGTTGTGTGTGAGAAGCATATTTTTGTATGGGGTAAGATAAGAATGTTGATGCATTCTACTAATGTCAAACTTATACTAGAATCACCAAATATTTGATAGGAAATAATCATAATGTAGTTAGAATGTTTAAGTAATATGAGAAAAATATAAATCGTGTTGGAATTAAAAATATGGAATTTTGATTATAAGGAAAGATACTGAATTAAGTGATGATCGTCATAGAAAACAATTTGACTACATAACAGTATAGTTTTTCGCATTTTATCTGGCCTTAAACTTCATTCATCTAAATTTTATAAATGTCCAGCTACTTGTAATCTGATGACCCAATTTAAAACAGATAATCTGATGTGACAATCTTAACAGCTCCTGATAACCTGATCTGTTTTACAGATCAGCTGTCCGATAACCTGATCTGATACCTGATAACCTGATCTTAAAACCAGATCAGGTCCTGATAAGCTGATCTGAAAACCAGACCAGCTCCTGATAAGCTGATCTGAAAACCAGACCAGCTCCTGATAAGCTGATCTGAAAACCAGATCAGGTCCTGATAAGCTGATCTGAAAACCAGATCAGGTCCTGAAAAGCTGATCTGAAAACCAGATCAGGTCCTGAAAAGCTGATCTGAAAACCAGATCAGGTCCTGATAAGCTGATCTGAAAACCAGATCAGGTCCTGAAAAGCTGATCTGAAAACCAGACCAGGTCCTGAAAAGCTGATCTGAAAACCAGATCAGGTCCTGATAAGCTGATCTGAAAACCAGACCAGCTCCTGATAAGCTGATCTAAAAATCAGACCAGCTCCTAATAAGATTATCTGAAAACCAGAGCAGCTCCTGATAAGCTGATCTGATAGCTGATACCTGATCTAATAGGTGATACCTGATCTAATAGCTGATACCTCTTATTTGCTATTATTAAACATGGATGAGAAAATTTTAAAACGGTGTTGATAAGAAGTGTCTTGAAGAAAAAGCTTCGTAGTATAAAAACTGGTGAAATAGATACACGTGAACAACTAAGAGATATATTTGATCCTATAACAGAACCTCTCAAAGAATTCATAAATAGTTCTAAAAATATTGAAAGATTACACAAGAAAGAACAAAGTAAAATGAAGACAGAAGTTGAAAATAATACAAGTTTAAAGTCTGAAAAACCATCACTCAAGATAGAGACAAGTTAAAGAAACTTTCAAAAGGAACAATATTTGATAATACCATCTTATTTAATGATGCTAATACTGAGAATGATTATGACGATGAAGAAGAAGAAGATGATTTTTACTCACGGCCTTCCAACATCGAAGATGCTTATATTGACTTATTAGTCTGGGAAGGATGAAATGAATTAGATACAAACTATGACTCACATAAAGACTTCAATAATGAGTGGAAATTTGGTGATAGAAATCTAAAACTGAAAAAAGATAAAATACAAGTTGATGATCAAATATGGGGCTTAAAAGTGGGTTTATTTTCTTTAATGATTGATAAAACGTGAAAATAGTATGACAAATTTGATTTTGAAAACTAAATAAAATATATAATTTCTACCAATGTATACAATGTTCACTGACGGTGAACAATGTTATCAGTAAATTGTTTCTGGAAACTCAAATCGAGAAACTAAAGGATGAACTAATAAGTGGAGTGTGAAATAAAATTAACGATAGAAGATAGGTATAAAATTGAAAAAGACATTCTAAAAATTAAATCATCTTTTGACAAACAAATTGAAGAGCTGAGCGATAAAATTTATAGATTGGAAAATTAACTACATTTTAGTATAAATATCTGAAAATGTATCAAGTAGATCACAACACTCGCCAAAAAACTGTAAAACAACTCAATGTCCTTAAAAAGAAATTTAGTAAACGTAATCCGTAATAAATTTATAAAATTGTTTGTCTATTGTAGTGATGTAATGAATGGAATAGATGATCTTTTATGGAGCTGATTTAGGTGAACTGGGTAGCTATTCTAGAGAAAATAGAAATTATTGATTTTTTGCTGACTGTAACTGATACATTCTCAAAATTTATATTGTGAGTATCGTTGAAAATAAAAGCTGCACTCGAAAAAAACCAAGACAATGGAAAATATTTTTGAAATGATATGAGTATCAAAACAAAAAAATACATATAGATGTTGGTAAAGAATTTTTAATAAACACTGCAAAATTCATGCATAAACAGAGGATTAAAAATTTCATAATATGAAAGCATCAATAGTAGAATAAATTAATAGATCATTAAAAGGAATTATGTGTTAAGAATTTAGGTATAATGGTTCATATAAGTGGATTGATATACACAAAGATTTACTTAATGCCTACAATAGAAAAGTTCATCTCATCATTGAAATATTTGCGATTAAAGTTAACTCAACGAATGAGAAAAAGGTGCAAAATACAGTATACAGTAATTTGAAGAGGTACAAAATGTTGAAATTCAATGAAAATATAAATAAAATTAAAAAGGAAAAATCTAGTTTGTATTGGTTTTTTGAAGGATTGATTAGGAATGTTAGGTCTCAGGGAAGATAAATAGCTTAATATACTACAATTCTCTAAACTTGATGGTCTGTATGAAATATTGTGAAAACTTAAGAGTTCAAAATATTCAGCAACACATCATATTATCAATTTTTGTAGTAAAAGGTGTACATTTTCCATTTCGAAAGCTCTAGCACACAAAATTTTAAAGTGTGAATATGGTTATTATAAAAGATATTCACTTTGTTCATTTCTAGATAAACTAAGAAAATTGGATTTTGATATCCAATCTTTAACAATGTACATGTGTATGAATGGGTATCAAACAAACTTACTAAATAAATACAGACTTCAACTAGAATCATGCTGAAGCATGCATAAATTGTAAAATGGAATGTAAACAGATCTTACTTTATATCTGTATCTGTATGAGTATGAAATAAATTTACCGAGAAAAATATTGGAAGCATGCCGAGGCATGTATGATTTAAAAAAATTCCTGACATCATACTTTTATAAGTACAGAAATTTTAAGAGTTTGTGGCAAATGAAATACATACATACATATGTATCTACTTTGTTAAAAATTCAAAAGAGTGAATTCGTAATTCTAATTGTATAGATTTTTAATTGAAACACCACTAAATGTCGGACTCTCGCCTCACTATTGATAGAATAGCATGCTAAAGCATGCATGCTAGCAAAATATTAAACTTGATAGAAGATGATGAGAAAGCTATTTTCTAATCATTAATTTGTAGACAGCAATTGTATCTGGATCAACTCAACTCATGAATGTATTATATACAGGTATGATTGATGGTAATGAGGACCTTTTCTAAGTGAGAAATTATTAGATCTGAATGTGATACAACGCAGCCTACGTTAACCACAATAACGTCAAGGGGTCAAACACCAAATCTTATATAGAAACACTTGAAGTAAAAATTCTCCTAAACATAGATATTCCAATGTTTCTAACACTTTATGAAAACACTGACGGTGAAATGATGATGGAGGTAAATGTGTTATCTTAGATCGATTTTCTAGAATAGTTGATTATTAAAGATGTATTTCTTTGTATATGAACTAATTTTTACGTACATACATATATTTACCTATATGTATGTTAATACTCTTAAAATTATATAAATATTTTCTATTTCAAGTAGTAAAATCTGAAAAAATAGTAGTGACACATTAGAAATCAACTGATACGTACACTCTGTCTGACAGGTACAAAAAGCTCACTTAAATATATTAGAAATATATACGCAATACGCTAAACTTTAATAAAATTAGAAAAAAAAAATCACTTCATCTAGAACATCAAATAAAAGCCATAGGGACCCGTCATAAAATAAACATATACTCGTACATTATTAATGTACTTAAACATATTATCAGTATGAAGTAACACAATTTGAAGAATAAAAAGTTTAAAATTTAATTATCCCTAACGCTGACAAAGAGGAGACAGAAATGTTGACATATAAAGTCATATTGTATACTAGAGGACCAGTTGAGAGGTTAGACCTAAATTGTAAGAAAACGACTTCGTTTTCTGTTGTTCGCTATTCAAGAAGAAAATAAGATTATTCATTATGAATTAACTAATTTAAAAGTACATTTAAGTTCAGTCTCATATCCATATGATGATAATCCTAACATAAAATTTAAAAATAAACGTAATGCAATTCTATATAGTTATTATATGTATCTAAGATTCCAGCAAAGGTAGTATATGAAAGAAAGAATCTCATGCGTTTCTACCTGTACCAGAGTTTAAGATAAAAGCTCCTTTTATTCAATAGCGGAGCAATTGAATAAAATTTTAATTTGAAATAGTAAGCAAAGAAATCAGCTTACTGTATTCTTATTCATGATCGTATAATAGAATACATATGTATATACCCATCAAAGGACAAGTTCGAAAAGTCTTATAAATTGAGTAATATGGAAAACAACATAATTTTTATATACGTACAATGTTTCAAAAGTAATTCAAATGATTTCATCGCAAAAGAAGTAGCGATTGTTTTGAACAATTACGAATATAATGATTTCATTATAAAACTCAATAATCAATAAAAAATAAAAAAAAGAAGCAAGCTGGCTAACAAAAAACTATCATTACATAAGCTGGACTGCTGGATCAGTTTCATTTAAAAATGTTTATAAATGTATAAAAGGCAATGCAAGATGTTCTAAAATAAATGTAAAAGGTGATGAAAAAAGCCTACGGCTGGAAAAAATTTTATATCAAAATATTTCTAAGAATGAAGATAAGCTGCATCAACTTTAAACAAATGTAAATTAAATATAGGAAATATTTCTATTATAGTTACTATTATTCTAAAGTATGTATCTTAAGGAATTTAGTTTTACTTAAAACAGCAAATCCTCACAAACTATTAAGTAAATACAGATAAAAGTTAAAACAACGTTTTTTTAATTTCAAATAAAAAAAAAAACTATGAAGATATTTGACATCTATACATAAAAGACCAGGCGAATATTTACAACAACAACAAAAACAAAAAAATGTATTCAAACACGGAGGCAAACACTTATTTGTATGTACATACATATGTACATACATACATAAAATCAATTTGTAGATATGTATGTACACATAATATCAAATTTCTTATCAATACTCAAATATTTATTAGATCTTGACAATCACACTTACATATCTACATCATAAAAATATATGAACAACGCAAACCATTCAGTCAGAGCACATGCCCAAGCTAAACGACCTTATTATGGACAGAGAAACTATAAATTTCCATGATCGTATGAAAAGAAGTTCAGCGAAAGAAGCCGGACGTAGTTAAATAAACAAAATCTGTAATATAAACAAATTGATCGCAGGCAGACTTTAAAGCTGGACAATTTTAAGCATGACAAAATACCCACCAACCTTGAGTATGAAAATATATTTATGTATATGTATCAGATATATGAAAATATTTTATTGAATACAATTTATTTATACGTACATAAAACTACTAGCGTGAGAAAATCATACGCACACACACGCATACACACACACATATACCAGATTTCATCAAAGAAAAATTCAAATTATTTCAACAACACACCACCCCTCACAAAACACGGCCAACCTTAAATTCCTACAGATATACATACAAAAATTCTCACTGTCATTCCTACAAACAAAACTGACAACAACACAAATCACGATCAGCCTTAAACTCCTACGAACATGCATACAGATTCCCACGGGTACATATCACTCGTACGACAACACCCTCGCCTATCCTCAAATCACTAATAGCATTAAACTTCTACAAACATATGTACATACACACAGACATATTACTACACCAACCTCACCTACCCTAAATCATGATCAGCCTTAATTTTTTACAGACATACATACATACAGATTCCTACGTATACATATTACAACAACACCCTCACCTCTCCCAAATCACGATCAGCCTTAAGCTCCTACAAACATATAGACATACATACACGCAGTTGATCAACCTCAACTACACCACACCCACTCCCAATAACAGCCTCGCTTAAATTCCTCCGGACAGACACATCCACAAATTCCCATGGATACATACTACTCGTACAACAACATCCTCACCTACCCCAAATCACTATAAGCCTTAAATTCCTACAGACTTGCAACACCTGCATACACGCAGTCGATCTACCTCAACTACACCCCGCCCCCTGTCAATCATACCCTCACACAAATTCCAACAGACAGGTATACACACATACACCGAATCTATCTACCTCAACTACACCACGCTCCCCCGGCTAATCACAGCCTCGCACAACAGACAGACAGACAGACACATCCATAAACTCCCTCGGTTATATATTACAACAACAACTCCACCCACCCAAATCACGGCCTGTCTTCAACTCCTATATTAGCATTAGCAATAATAATTCCCGTCGGAATTATGAAAAATCATTTTCCCGTCGGCATTTGAAAAAAATAATAATCATGTTTTGCCGTCGGCATTTGAAAAAAATAATATTCATGTTTTACCGTAGGCATTAGGAAAAATAATCATGTATTGCCGTCGGCATTAGGAAAAATTAATTTTCACTATTTCACCCCCATTAGTATTAGGAAAAATCATATTCATGATTTTCCCGTTGGTACTAGGAAAAATCATATTCATGATTTTCCCGTCGTCATATACATACATACATTACAAAAAGAAAAACCTCCAACCTATGAACCCACTTAACGTATTCCCACAAAAAACAAAATCACCCGTTCACACAATTAATGTAACCCCCAAAAAAAAAATCACCCGTTCCCACAAGGGTTAATGTAAACAAAAAAAAAAAAAAAACTCCTAATGTAAACAAAAAATTCCTTATGTAAACAAAAAAACATCAAAGCGTGCCGCCGAAAACTCAAGGGTATCAAATTTCACAAATTTCCAAGAATTTTAAAATTTGGGTAATTAAAATTTTAAAATTTCAAAAGTTTAATTGGGGCCGGAGGAACAGTTCCCTACTACTAATGTACCTACTACTAGAGTTTTAGTGTTGACATAGAGACATTTGGCCCCAGTCTGACTGCAGGGTTATGTGTTTAAGGGAGGTTTTTTTTAAGCAAGCGCATACAACTAATGTAAATGCTTGTGAACGTTTGTTTGTGTGCAGAAAAATAAAAGAGCATACACAAAACGTGTGTGTATGTACATCAGTGATGTCAAAAATAAAACTATTGTTGTATGTGTGAGAAACGTTGTCTCGTTGCTCTCGAAAGTACACAGGAAAAATAATTATTTTGAATAAATTATGTTTATTGAAGTAGTTAAAAATAAATAAAAAGGAGCCTATGTGAAAATTAAAAAATAAGATGAAAAAATTAAATATAAAAGTTGGCGGTGACCCATATTTTTCAAGTTATCGGGCTCTGAACTTTTCATAGGAAACTCTGAAAAATCTCAAAAAAAGAATTTTTAAATAGCTTATCAGATAGTAATGTGAAAAATAAGAAAAAAAACTTAATAAAAAAAATTTGCTGCAGGCCATATTTCCCGAGTTATTGGTCTTTAAAGTTTAAATAGAAAGTGCAGTTTAGTGAAAATGCTCCAAAAAAAAGTCAAAATGTTTTTTAAATACATATTAATTTCTTTCCTTAAACGTTTTACAACATCAAACACATTAAATATCGCGGAAAGCATTGGTGATCATAGAATATTTTTCGCATACCACTTCTTTTCTTTCACTGTATCTATAAACAAAGTAATACACCCGCTACGCATGTGTTCTCGTCGCTGTCTCATCGACGACTAAATGGAAGAGAATAAGAATGTGTGTGATTTTAGTTTGCACAATTGTGCCATGAAACTGACATCAATGATGTATATGCATGACGCTTGTATACGCGCCCATGCGTAGAAAGAAGCAAGCATCACAAATTTTTCAGTCACGAAGTATTTTCTTCTTTACTCCTATACTTGCAATAACTGAAACAAATTCTTGCAAACAGTGTTGCTTAGCGTTTGTTTTAGAAGACTTCGCTGTATTAAAGCATTTGAAAAATCCCTCATGTCTTGAAAGTTCTTATAAATGGTCTTGTACAGGACATTACTAAATATTGCTTATGCCGCCCATACATTGCACAAGTTTGGCACTGTACAGTGGGTTTGTGTTAGAGATCGACCGAAGGCGTTTTTTTGGCCGATGCCGAACTTCGGCTAAAATCCTAAACTTCGGCCAAAACCGAAGCCGAAGCCGAATATTTTAAATTTTACAAATGATACTTACGTTTTATATGAATTAAGAAAAAACTTTGCTTTTTTGAGATCACTGAAATAGCTGTAATATCTATTGGATATATAACAAGAAAAAAAAATATATGGTGGCTAGATTGCCTTTTCGTATGATAACTCACAAGAACATCCAAGTAAAAGAAAATAGAAAGCAACAGGGTTGTATTTCAAAGCAACCCTTTCAAAACGTTAAACACAATAGAAACTGTTGGCGAGCAACGATCAAACATAATTTTATTTTTCAAGCTTGGAATGAAAAATATTCGGCTTCGGCTAATCGGCCGATTTTTGCCGTAGGCCGAATGTTGGCCGATTACCAATTTTTGGCCGAAGCCGAAGCCGATTAATCGGTCGAACTCTAGTTTGTGTACTGTACTGGGTTGTGTACTGGGGTGGTTGTGCTATTTACGCAGTGAACTGACTAAATATTAAACCAACGATTTTGATATATGCTCAAGTTTGTAAAACTGTACTGTATTTTTCTATCCGAACTTTTCACGATTCATGTACCACTTCTTACACTATACGCTCCTTTTTTTCTTTGTTTTCGTTTCTTTTTTTTATTGCCACAGCAATTAATAAAATTGAGCAGTATTTGCACATGTTGTCTTCTTCACTTATAGCACAGTTCACTTGTATAGTGTGTGTCACAAGCTTAGTTTACGCAGTGCTAGACTTGAGCACTGAAATTGTGTAGTGTATGACTGGCATTAGCTATAGGTATAAATATCCTTTATTTTTGCTTATTTAGTTTGAAGCTTGATGTCATTTAAATTCCATTTATCTGTCAAATAGTCTGCCATAGTTTACCGTATTGATGAGCATCAGTTTAAAAACTAAGATGTGAATTCTCATTAGTTTCACCGTCACTTTCACTAGTGTCCAGTCCATAAGTGAACTCAACGTGTCTTTCAGATACGCGCATTTTTTTTAATTTCAGGATCTTTATTTTCATCTAGTCTTGTACTTTCAGATTGTTAGTAAGAGAGATTGAAGATGACCCTGGCCATCTTCAAGTAAATCTAAGAAAAATCCATTTTATATCTAGGACCAATAAACGTTGCTAAAGTTCTAAAAATGATTGATAATTATTTGAATTTTTAAAAAAATTTCTGTTTGATCACTTCCTTCACTGTGCGACAACTTCTTCCTCTAAAGCTATACAGACCCGTTAATCTAGAATAAAATATAGTTGAACTACGTACCTTTTTACTTTTCTTAAGTCCTTCTTAAAAGAATATTTTTAATCGATACAAACAATGGGAAAAATGTTACGAAACCCCGGTTTTACCCGTAAATTGTTATTTGGAGGTGTTTTGAAAATTTCAAAGATAGATTGTTGTTATACTCGACAATGCCTACCAGAAAAATAGTAATACACCCCTGTTATTTCCGCATCATTAATTGTTGTCACACAGTGTAATCACTATTCGGACCAAATTCAACGTATACGAATTAATTTTATAGGAAATGAGAGAATGTCCAAAAGTTAGGCTTCGACGATGTAAGCACGATCTGTACTCTAGTTTTCGTTTTTAAAAGACATTTCAAGGGAAGGTGGGCAACATGATGGGCGACAATGTCTTCAATATAATCACTCATCTGTAGGTGACAGATGAGCGACAAAGTCTTCAAATATTCCAGCACTTACAGCAAATTTGGTGACAACTGATCCAAAAGTACTCGCCCTATTACTTGAGAAAATACGAGTGTTAGCAAAAGTACGGAGCAATGTATGGTGAAAAAAGACATTTCGTGTAAATGGTTACATTTTCACCATTTTCGTTTTCGGTCTAGTATTCTAGTAAACGGCACTGATCATGTTCGATGTGGTTGAATACAGGACTTATCAAATAGTGTAAATACAATGTTAGTTACTTCCTCCAACTGTTGTCAAGTGGGTAGTGAGCAAGCCTGTCATGCACGAGGTTGTCAGTTTGAATCTCAAAAAAATTTCAGACTAAAAGTAAAGTGTCATTGCATTTGTAACAATAAAAAATTTATAAGCGCTAATTGACATTTATATATAATTTATATTTTTAGTTAATTTAATTATTTTTTCGAACTGTATTTTTTTCTATATTCTTATGAATTGAACAGGCTAATGTTAGTATCGCCTTTTAAGCCAAATTACATGTGATAATTATTAATGAACAAATAACATCAAAGTTAGTTGTAAATATTCTGACAACAACACATAGTTGAACGGAACAGTTAGCCGTTTTCGAAGGCCACTAAACCTTCATCATCAGCGTTCTTCTGTGTTTTGGTCCACTGTGTGTGATGTCAGTTGATGTAGACTTCTGGCTTATATACCTTATATAATTTATATTATTCTGCAACGAATATGCCCCTATGGGATATTTCAGTGACAAGTCACAGGGTGAATACAAAGTGGGGATGTAACGAATGTTCGCATTCGCTTTCGCATTCGCAAATAATTCGCTTACTTTTGCTATTTGCATTCGCTAAAATGTATGCGAATATTTAAAGCGAATACTAAAGACAAAAATATTGGAAATATTTTCCTGTTTTTGAAAAAGAAAAAACTGTTAAAACTTTTGAAAAATGATAAGCACAACATTACTTCCTTCAAAAAATGTTAAATGCAAATATATTAACTAATCCTTCTTTGTTGAAAATTTTTTTGCGAAACAAGTGCCACTCATATTAGTTCGCATGAAAACTTAAAATGTTGAAGATATATTTCATATGTTTTTCCCAAGATGAACAGAGTACTACTTCTGGAAAAAATGTTCATGAACAATTTATTCCAATTTTTCTTAATATGTATTTTGGTAGCATTTTACAGGAAATATTGAACTTAGGGCCAAAGTACGAATGGGTTGATTGCCTAACATTTTGTAAATTTATTTTTAATTATTATCTATACTTATTTTTATATGATTTCATTTCTTTCAGTTTAACAATTTTTATTTCTAATAAATTAATAAATATTTGCTGAATTCAAGACTCAAGTAGATCTATGTATACAACACAACTTCATGTTCTTAGATAAATTTATTTTCATGTGAATTTTTTAACGTATTGTAATATTTGCATTCGCTTTCGTATTCGCTTTCGCAAAAATTAAAATCTATTATTCGTTTTCACATTCGCATTCGTTAAACTGGTATTCGTTACATCCCTAATACAAAGTATCAATTAAAAGTGACTCGTCCGCTTCATATGAAGTGTTAGACTTCGGACTGGTCCCTATCACTTGAGCACCGGTCACGTGACTAGTTTTCTGTCAGTTGGATTTCCTGCAGGGTATGTACACTTTTATTCAGTGACATATCGTCTTGGGAAAACTTGTCAATAATACAGTTATTATATAGTCATGGGGTTATTTTATGGAATATCATTGACAGTCAGGCACAAAAACATTTTTAAGAATACTGTTGACAACATCATGTGCATCTGGTCTAGTCACACCCGCCATTTTTTGTGCAACCATATTCTTTAAATTTACATTGTAGAATACATATCGCTCATTTACTTCAACAGTGTCACAACTAAAAAAAAACAGTTTTGCAGAAAACGCCTTTTCAGTTTTCAATTTGAATACAACTCAATGAAGACATGAAAAAATATTCTTCTCTCAGGAGGTGATGGTACGAGCTATTTATATGAAATTTTTACACAAGATGAAATACAAAATACCGCACAATTCTGCATTATTAACTCAAAACACTAATTTTTTGAGTTGTGACACTACTGAAGTAAATGAGCGATATGTAGTATGTACTAAATAAATGAATAAATAGAGAAGAAAGAAATTTTTATATTTATAATTTTTTCTTGTTTCAATGGATTATTTAAATTTATGCATTTAAAAACTTTTTCTGTTTGTCACACTAATAAACAACTTGTTGTTCATTTCGTGCATTAAAGCAACACAACAATTTTTGTGGCGAAAATTTTATATTTTTGCTGATTGCATATTTTGTTGAATTAAGTTTTTGCTTTGGATGGAATCATACAAAACGTAAGCTTTATTATATGTTTTACACGCATATTATATAACATTCACACAAGCATATCGTTACCTCAATATAGAAATTCTCTCAATCATTATTTTTTTTGAAATCGAGATTCTTGCATTTTCCTATACATTTGTTGTTCTTCTACCGAAATATATACATATTTTTTTTTTTTTTTTTTTTTTTTTTTTTTATGCATGAATTTTTATTTATTGTATCTTCATATATGAACTAACAATAAGTATTCAAATCTTAAATCTAAAAAATATAATTAGGCCCAACCAATGCCGGACATAAGCTTAGTAGTAGTTATATATAATACATATGTAAGTAGTGATAATCAAAAGGAAAAAAAAAAATAAAAGTATTTTCAAGAAGTCCCATCTGGAGTGCTGTGAATAAGAGCCATTGTGTCCCTCTTTTTTAGGCGGATGTGTCCAGTAAAGTTCAAAATATTACGGGCAAGCGGATTAGGATGTGACTCGAGTTTTGTTAAATATTTGCCAGCGTATTTTACAATTTCTTCAGTCACTAGTGGCATATTCAAATCACGATGTATATTTGAATTTTTGATGTACCATGGAGCCGATGTTATCATGCGTAAAATTTTATTTTGCCTGCGTTGAATTTTCTCTACATTTGAAGCTGAAGCAGTGCCCCATAGTTGAATTCCGTAGCACCATATTGGCTTTAAAAGCGACTTGTATATTAAAAGTTTACAGTCTAGGCTAAGTGTTGAATTTCGACCAATCAGCCAATGTACCTGAGTTAGTTTAAGTTTCATTTGAGTTAACTTAGAATCAATGTGGTGTTTCCATGTAAGTCGTCGATCAAGGTGTATACCAAGATATTTCACATGTGAATGTTGAGAAACAACTTGATTGTTAATCCGAATGGGGGAACAAGTATCTCTTCGTAAAGTAAATGTTACTTGAACACACTTTTGTTCATTTACCTTGATTCTCCATAAGTTTAACCAAAGCTCCATCTGGCTAATGTGTTCCTGGAGTTTGCGGGATGCCTCATCAGGGTTTTCATGCATACTAAGGCAGGCTGTATCGTCGGCAAATGTGGAAGTATGGATACTACTGCTCACAGGCATATCACAAGTATAAATTAAATATAAAACTGGTCCCAGTATACTCCCCTGTGGCACACCAGATGAAATTGTTTCAGGCCTACTTGTAAAGTCTCCTTCCGCAACAGTGAACTTACGGGAAATAATGTAACTTTCCAAAAGATTTAAAATGTTTATTGGTAAGTAAGTCTTCAGTTTTAAAATAAGGCCTTCATGCCACACTTTATCAAATGCCTGGGAAACGTCAATAAACAGCGCAGAACAATACTTTTTTCCCTCAAAAGTTCTTCTTATAAATTGAACTAATCTGTGAGTTTGTTCAATGGTGCTATGCTGACTTCTAAAACCAAATTGATGGTCTGGTATGCACCCACTACTAATTAGAATTGGGGACAATTTTGTTTTGAGCAGTTTTTCGAAAAGCTTTGACATTGTAGATAGTAGACTTATTGGCCTATATGACTCAGCCTTTGTTATATCTTTGCCCGGCTTTGGAATCATTTTAACCTTGGCAAGTTTCCAGTTGTGTGGATAATACTCCAGTCGTAAAATAGCATTAAATATGAATAACAGGATTCTCATTGCAATACGAGGCAAGTTCATCAGCATCTGATTACTAATTCCATCAATACCCGGAGCTTTCTTCGGGTTGAGTTCGGCAATTAATTTTTGTAAATCACGCGTCTTAAACTTTATGTGTTGAGGGGGTAGAGCGACTATATTCGGCAAATCAGCAACACCAGTACATATATTTGGCGTAAAAACGGATTTTAAGTGCTCAGCAAATATTTTACCTTTTTCAGTATCGCTTCTTGCCCAACCTCCGGTAGATGTGCGTAGAGGTGGCTTATACTCAACGGGTGTTTTAAGCTTTCTGGCAGCGCGCCACAAGGAGTAATTAGACGCCGGTGTAACATCAAGACCCTCCAGATAATTTTTAAGAGATGCAATTTTTTCAGATGCAAGCAACTCTTGGAGTCGTTTAGTGCACTCTTTAAATCTGATTTTATTTTGTGGTGATCTGTGCTGTTGCCATTCCCTTCTAGCCCTTCTTTTTTCACGTACGAGACGTTCAATATCTGTAGAATAAATTTTATTAAACCCAATCTGCGGATGGGAGATAGTGGCATGTTCAGCAGCCTGTTTAATATTCTCGCTGAGATTGGCAATGTTCGATTCAATATCATCGGGTGTTCTAAGCGTAATGTTTTCCGTACAATGACTGCTGAGATATTTTTTGAACCCCAGCCAATTTACACGATTGATCATCTTCACATATGGGTCAGGTAAGTTACTTCTTAATGGGCTACAAATTGTGAGGATCGTCGGGGAGTGATCGGACGAGAGATCAAGAGAAGCTTGAACTTGAATTAAATCCCTAGAGATATTTTTTATGACGCCAAAATCTATAACGTCCGGAATTTTTTGTATGTCAGTAGGCCAATAAGTGGGCTCCCCACTCGAAATGACATCCAAGCCCATTTTTGAAATAGTGTTGAACAATGCTCGACCTCTGGGTGTAACAAGGCGCGAACCCCAGAACGTATGTTTCGCATTGTAGTCTCCAGCTGCTACAAAACAAGGTCCAAGAGATTTGTAGAAATCCTCATATTGATTCTCAGTGATTGAAAATCTGGGAGGGGAGTAAATTGATGATATAACGAAATTTGAACAAAAACTTTCAATGCCAATATTTGTTGCTTGTAGGTATTCTTCACAAATGTTATCAAGAACATAGTGCTTGAGTCTTGACTTTATTAGAATTGCTGATCCACCGCAAGCCCTTCCTCTAGGGTCCTTTGTATCATATATAGTGTAGCCATAAATTTTAAAAAGACTTCTCGAAGTCAAATGAGTCTCAGAGACCAACATTATATCAATATTTTTTTCCGTGAGGAAGTGCTCAAGTTCATTTTTATGTTGGCGAATGCCGTTTGCGTTCCAGAAACATATTGTTAACGTGTTCATGGCTTATTAAGTATTGCTTGAAGCAGAGTATTCTGCATTCGCAACATTTCTTGCATCATTGTAGTCATATTTGTTGTAAAATTGTTTATAGTTTGCACAAGATTTTCAATAGTGGCTTCAAGGCGATTATAATTAAAGTTTGAGTTTGTATTTGTAGAATTATTTTGCGGTGAAACATTTTGTGTCGGAATAGAACTAGCCTTAGCAGCATCTGCATACGATACACGGGAAGTAACTGGTTGGCTCATTTGCTGAAAAGTGGCAGAGTAAACGTTTGCTGATTGTGCTGGAGCTAATTTAGGTTTTTGCACCATAGTCTTCTTTACCAAAGAGTACACACGACAACCTCTGTAGTTAGCGGTGTGATTACCTCCACAATTACTGCATTTTTTATCACTTTGATCTTTCGGTTTGTTGCAGCTAGCGGTGCCGTGTAATTCGCCGCACACAACACAAACAGAGGGTAAATTGCAGTATGTTTTTGTATGGCCATATTCTTGGCAATTATGGCACTGTACAGGACCTGAACGCTTATGTGGCTCTTCAACTGTGATTTTTCGGTACAAGAGGTATTTTAAATTATAAATTGGATGCGTCTCATTTTTTTTCAATTTTATATCATTAGGTTCTAGTTCAACACGAAATAGGGGTTGGGGAATCTTTTCTCTATTTATTATATTGGACACATTTTTTACCTTGAACCCCTGGAGGACGAGTGCATCTTTTATTTCTTCGGGGACAACATAAGAATCTATGCCCTTCAATACGATCTGCATGCCCTTAGCGCTCTTAAGCTGGTATGTGTAGAAGCTTGTTTTACTTTTTTCAAATTCAGCAACCATTTTGCGGAAATCTTTTTCGTCATAAATTTGGATTTTAGTTTCATCGATGTTGCCACGTTTTATTGGAACAATGTGAAATTTATTCTCACCAATGACCGAAATTAATTTTTTAATAAGGGCATTTGAATTTTTTTGTCTCAAATAGATTGGTGGCGGCTTGGATGTTTTGTTCGAGGATACCTCGGGTTTGTCGTTGTCATCTTGAAAAATTTTAAAGCGGTTTTGGCGATTAGTTGAGGCTGCGCTGTTATCCCTAGACACTTTTGGAGCAGATGAGATTTTTGAAGAATTCGGGCTTCGCCCGCGCTTTAAAATTGTAATGTATCTGTCCATTCCAACTTGTACCTTGAGTTTCGAGCCGCTGTTATCTGTAGTGATAACTTTCTTAAGTGATAAACACGAGCCTGAAGGGGATGATATTACTGACTTAAATGAAGAAGTACTGGGCAACTGTAATGTTAATGCATCATTACTATTTGGCATTGGACAAAGCGAAGTTGATCGCTGACGAAAAATTGGCGTTGCCGTTAACAAAAGATTTTCATCAGATTTATTTTTTATATTTTTTTCATTCAGAGTTTCAGAACTCACAGTAAAATAAGCATTTCTGCCGTTAGAACTCACTTCAAGTTTTTCTGTATTTGAGGAATTCATACAAAGAATTCCTCAAGGGTTATTCGTTTATGTTTTTTTTTTTAATTTCGGTATTTTTTGTTTTTGTTATTTATGATTGTTTGTTTGACTTTGAGGTATTCCTCAATATCACTTGTTTAAGTTTTTTTTGCGGTTTTTTTGTTTTTGTTATTTTTACTATGTAAAAAATATTAGCAAAGCAGAAAGCTTATTTATTAAAGACAGTATGTATTACGAATAATATGTACTACTAATATTTTTTTTTTGTATATGTAATTTTTGTTTGTTTGGTAAGTAAGTAAAATTCCGCTATTCGACTGTTCGCTATGAAGGTACCACGAGAACTGATATACATATAAAAAAAAATTGATAGCAAAAAATAATGAGTTAGGGCCTTTCTATATTAAGGTAACGATATACACATTCATTTATAAACAAGGATTGCAGCACACAAACGTATGTGGGGATACAAACACACATCTAGACACTCAATAATAATATAATAATTTGCATTTGAAACTTTTTATCACTAACTATTATAATAAATACAGATATGAAGAGAAGAAAAATTAGAAAAAACAAAAATTAAATAAAACTTGAAAATTAAACACAAGAATCCTTAAATAAAAACAACAGCAACAAATACAATGTGCAGAAGAACTTTTTAACAACAAGAAAACTTTTTAACAACAATTAAAAAGCAGTTGTGCTTTTCAAACATACATATGCACGTATGTACATATCGCACACTAAATCATAAACAGTCACAACTCAAAAATTTTCAGATGCTGAGTAGTTGCAGACAACTGTTGATACTGTACAAATGATGCAAGTATGTGAGATAAAAACAAGCATAACGGTATTTTATATTCTTCAAGAAGACTGTATTGCAAAAGAAATTGTTAATTTCTTCAATTAACTGGTTTATAAAAAAGCAAAATTACTTTTATAATTTTGAGTTGTCACTCTTTATGATTTAGTGTGCGATATGTACTTATATGGGCCACAACATCTAGGAAATGAACGAATGAACCAAATGTCCTGAGTACTTTTATTTGTCTGACGTTAACATGCGCCCATCCATACATACCACACACATATGCGACATTAACCAGCAAACATTTAAGTTTTAACTAAGGTGCAACTTGAGATTGGAATTGAATTGCAACATCAAAAATATAATGAAACTAATGCTGAATTGTCATTTTGTAGTGTCATTTTCAAAATGTGTGCAACGCTTATCACATTAGCTTTTTTTATATGGAAGGCAATGCCACACAACGAAAAATATCGGATATGATAAACGTACCCACTAGTACACACTATTGCGATGTCACAAAATGCCATAATGTGTACTCGGCATAACCGTAAATATTATCGTTAACTCGAGATTTATTCTAAACATTATTAGAGTCTAATGCTCTTATGAAAAAACGATTGTTAAAGTTAAAGCATGCTTTAAAACCGGTTTTGCCATACAAAATTTGTTTGTTAAACCAACTTTAAGTTTAACAATCGTTTTTGCATAAGGGCGTAACAATTCTGAAAAACATAAATTTTAACTTTATCAACCTACACGGACTTCACTAATTTTTTTTATAGTGTGATGGATGACTGTTAATATAACTGAGTAATTAAAAAATTGCTATATATGGCAAATTGTTTGTGATGCGGACATGGTACAAATTTTTTTTGTCGCCGATTTAGGTAACTTGTGACTATGTAACTCTATGTGCCCTCGGTTCAGGTAAACTATTTGTTTCAGTTAAAAGTTTCCTTAACGGGATATAGAACTTTGAAACTGGGACTAAATGGAAGGTATGTGCTACTTCCAGTATTACAATTTTGTTTTAAGGGCTACAAGGCAATAATTAAGCATATCAACTTTATACTTCATTATACTTGCATCAGCTTTTTAAAACTTTTTCAATTTTATATACGAGTACATAACTATGTATGTGTGCATGTATGTATATGTAAAGTGCTGACTTAAGAGATAAAAACGAGATAAATTTATTAATTTTTTTGTAACTTTTTAAAGCAACTTTCAACTTTCTGGACCGAGGTATAACATATACATATAGTAAAATATTATAAAAATCATATACACCAATACCTCTCTTTGCGTAGTTTCGTTTTGCGTTTTTTCGAAGTTGCTAAATTTTCACTGTGCGTCGTTAGATTTTCGAAGTTGCGTTGTTTTGGCTTCGAGTCTTTAAATTATTTTTTTTAAAATTTTCTTTTTCTAACAATTAAAAATGCGTCTTGCAAATATCTATGTACATATTTAATAATTTTAAATGTAGAATGAATAAACATATTCTGCTCCAGTTGCCTCTAAGATCATCTTTTACAAGCTTTTTGTTTCGTTTTTAGCAAAAACTCTCTAAGTTTTCTTCAAACAATTTTTTTTTCAATCATTAGACAGTGATTAATATTTATGTTGTTTTAATTGAATTTGTTCTTTTGTTTGTTTTTGTGTGTATGTATGTAATAAAATTTTATATTCAGGTCTATTCGGGAAGTTACATTCAACAAAAATACGCGCATCTTTCACTTTTTGCTATTCTAAAATACTACGTTGGCGATGAATGCTAGAAAACATATGTTTTCTTTCACATTGGATGTATTCAAAAATACTTCGTCACCATGATTCAAAGTCAACGTACGTACATATATATAGTATACAGACACATACATACATATTTGTTTTGTAAAAAAATTTATAAATTTCTTCATTTTGGAGATTTTTCCCATTTTGACGATTTTTTTCATTTTGGCGATTTTTTTTTGTTTTTGGGTTTATTTTTATTTAGGAGATTTTTTTCCCCTTTTGGCGATTTTTTTGGGGTTTTTTTCGTTTTGGGGTTTTTTCATTTTGGCGATTTTTTTTCTTTTTGGCGATTTTCTTTCATTTTGGCGATTTTTATTTAGGCGATTTTTTTTCTTTTTTTTGTTTTTTTTTCATTTTGGCGATTTTTTTCATTTTGGCGATTTTTTTTCGTTTTGGCAATTTTTTTCATTTTGGCGATTTTTTTTCGTTTTGGCAATTTTTTTTTGTTTTTGGCGATTTTTTCCTGTTTTGGGTTTTTTTTCATTTTGACGATTTTTTTTCGTTTTGGCGATTTTTTTCATTTTGGCGATTTTTTTCATTTTGGCGATTTTTTTTTATTTTGGCGATTTTTGGTTTTAGGTTTTAGGTTTTTTTTTTCGTCTGGCGATTTTTTTCATTTTGGCGATTTTTTTTCATTTTGGCGATTTTCTTTCATTTTGGCGATTTTTGTTTGTTTTTGGGTTTATTTTTATTTAGGCGATTTTTTTCTTTTTTTTGTTTTTTTTTCATTTTGGCGATTTTTTTTCATTTTGGCGATTTTTGTCTGTTGTTTAGGTTTTTTTCGTTTTGGCGATTTTTTTCATTTTGGCGATTTTTTTTCGTTTTGGCAATTTTTGTTTTCATTTTGGCGATTTTTTCTGTTTTTTTTTGGGTTTTTTTCGTTTTGGCGATTTTTTTATTTTGGCGATTTTTTCATTTTAGCGATTTTCTTTCATTTTTGCGATTTTTTTTTCATTTTAGCAATTCTACCGTTTTATGCGATTTATTTTAGCTTTAGAAATTTTTTTTATTTTGGTGGTTTTTTTCGTTTTGGCGATTTTTTTTTGTTTTTGGCGATTTTTTTCGGTTTGGCGATTTTATAATTTTTTGTTTTTTTAGTTTTACCGTTTTTGAAAATTTCAAGAGTTTTGCTCTTACGGTTTCCAAGATACAGCAAGTTGTCAAAATTGCATTAACTGATGGAACACCCTTTAATTTAAATTTTTGGAAATTTTAGTGTTAATTTTTGTAGTCTGTATAAAAATTCACTAAACTTACAAATTATACAATACAAATACAATTGTATGTATATTACATGGGATTTTAACATTTTTCGTTGCTCGTTTTGGAACACCCTTTAATTTCCAATTCTCATGTATTTGTTGTTGTAGCGGCCAAAGGTCTACACACTGTGTCCAAATTTCAGGTATGTAGCTCTTACGGTTCTCGAGAAAATACTAATATAGTTTTAGACATAGTTAATTTTACATAACACAAAAAGTTAAAATTTTCCAACCCTTGAAACGTCTTTTTAATTTTTTTCATATTTTTTTAATTTAAAATTTCAATTTTAGTCGTACTGAAGTGTAAAATAAGTTCATTTATTAAAAAAAATAAAAATTTGTTTTCGGTAGTTACTTTTATATGGCAGAATAAAATTTAAGTTTTCCAGCTCTGCAATGGTCTGCTCGATTTTGCTGAATTTCAATACCAATCTATTTTGGAAAATTTCTGACACACCAGTCCAAGAACGAAGTCTCTAGCTTTTCTGGGAGCTTCGGAAAACCGATTTCACGTACAGACAGACGGACAGACGGACATCGCTTATTCGTCTTCCCTATGCATAAGGATCCAGAATATATATATTTTATAGGTCGCTTATTGATATTATAGAAATTACAAACGGAATGACAAACCTATATATACCCTTTTACCATTTTTGTTGGTAAAGGGTATAAAAAGAGATACGAAGTATTAATATGGTGCCTACCAGTGTTGATTAAGCTCTAATGGCGTTCGGCCAGGCTCTACACCACAATTAAGTTTTCTTTAAGTTCTTCAAAGATGTAAATACATTTTTAAAACAAATAAAACAAGTAACTAATTTCACTTTCACTGTTTATTGTTTCTTTTTATGTTACTAAGCACGTATACTGTTAAGTTTTTTTTATTAATTATTTCTTTAAATCCCTTTTTGCTTTCAACTTTTTCTGCATACATGTCAGCTGTTTTCAATGTTGTTGATGTTTTTATAAGAGATTACATAAAATCGATTACTGAAAACGATATTTCTTCGCACGTATTTTAGAATCTGTTGACGTCGAACTGTCAAAGTTAACGTTCGACGACGAAGAAGTGAACCGCCTATTGTCGATTAGCCCTGATTATTTTTGATTTTTAAATGTTTACTTTGTTAAATTTTCTTTTTAAAAAGTAGTATTTTTGTAACCTTGGAACCTATCTTCGATCTTTACATGGTTTGTTATAGAAAATCTTAATTCAATTTGAGTCGTTTCAATTTGCGTCGCGTTTTTTTTTTTGGAACGCAACCACGACGCAAACTGAGGTATTGGTGTATACAAATAATGGACCTTATCGTAGTTGGCATATTTCGACTTCGATTACAACATTTTAGTATATACCAGATTAAAGAACAACTAATGCTGCGTAATTTTATCACTTACAACAATGTCTTAGTCGACGTTGAAGTCGAAATATGGGCATTTCCACAGAAAAGTCCACTTTTGGCACGTTACATCATTTGGTGACATAGCTTGTTGCTAAAAAAATAATATGTTTTATATTCTTATTTGGGTATTGGCTTAGAAAGTAGTTAGTTCTATATTTAGTAAAAGATAAGAACAAATCGAACAGCATGAATCTAAATTACAAGCTTAATTACTTAGTGACGTAACGTGCCAACCACCACTATTCGCGGACAAGCCAAAATGTTTTCCCCAAAAATTCCTCGGTATTTGGCATAACTATAATTATCGTAGATATGAGTGTGTACGCTAAATAAGTTACCGGTATGTTCTTTACTTTATGAAGTGATAAAGTGTTGCCGTTTTGATGTCAAAATTTGTCTATCTTCGACACTTTTTCTAATTTTAATTTTTTATTATATTAGGCTAGGGTATTCTAGTTATACTGTAAGAGATTGATAATATGATTCGTATAATTTAAGAGTTATTCAAATTAATTTAGACGCGTAACGCACTTCAAAACCGGAAATTAAAATTTTCCACTCCAATTTATCTAATTTTGACCCATTTTTGTTTTATTTTTAATACTAAAACTTGCATAGGGTGTGTTCGTTATATTGAAATAGTTTTGAACTACATAACTTGCATTCCAATTCTTATAACTTTGTCCCAATTTTTTTTATTCGAAATCAGTCTTTTTGGTTTTGATATACAGTCAAATTACGTCTATGAAAATAAAAACTTAAGTCCCGCAGAAGGCCGTCAAGGCTGTCAATCTTTACTCAGCGAAGCCACTATTTGACATGAGAGGTAAAAATCTTAAATCGGAAATGTTAAAGAAAGTTAATTAAAAAGTACTCTTAATGTTAATCAATAAAGGAAGAATTTAACAAGAAAGGAAATATATTTTTTTTCAAGAAGAAACTAATACCCACAGACGTTATTGCATGTAATCGGGATAAACACTTGATAACTTTCTTCTATCTGAATACACAGTAAAAAATGGCTTCAAATAAACCTGGTGTCTATTAATATATAGTAAAAGTAACGCTGACAAACGTGCTGATATCGCTGCTGATTTTTGTGTGGCGGCTTCCCGGTTTGGAGCACTTAATTTTTGCTCACAAAAGCGTTTTATTGAATATAATAAAACATGCCAACATAGCAGTTATCTAAAACACACTTTAAAGGTTTAATAATATAAACATATTTATTTATGTATAAAATCACTTTTCAGAATGGTTCATTGGAGTATTCTGTCTTTAAGGCCTGGATTCTGTTAATTCACCTTTTTTCTATAGTTTGTTTCATATACATACGTTCACTGCTTCTAAATAAGCCCTATAGAAAATTTGGTGACAATTGATCCAAATGTACTCGTCCTATGACTTGAGAATATGGAAGTGTTACAAGTAGGGAAAAGTGTATGGTGAAAAAAGGATAGATCCTGTAAGTGGTTACATATTCATTATTATCGTGATGTATTGTATTGATCTTGTGCCAATTTAATTGGGACTTGGTCTAGTATTATAGTAAATGGCAATTAATAAGTTCGATTTTGATGGATCCAACACCTATCAAATAGTATAAATATAATGTTAATTGTTCCCTCCAAGGATACTGCCAAGCCACTCTGAAATCATCCTGTAACTATCCTTAGATATTAGCCTAAGGTTAATATTTATATGTTTATGTTTATACTTTTGAAATATGAGTGCCCCTATGGTCGATTAGGTGGTGTGCAAGCTTGTGATGCCGGAGGTGGTCAGTACGAATCCCAAAAAATATAAAAGATAAAATAGAATTGCATTTAAAACAATAAAAAAATTTTAAGTTTTCATTATTAGAGTTAAGTCTCGGAATGACATTTTTAAATAATTTATGTTATTCTACAGCGATTAGGTCTCTATGAGATACGAGTAGTTCAGTGACATGTCACAAGGTGCATACAAATGATCAATTAACCCCCATCCTAGGCCATCCCCATGTAAAAGTGGCTCGCACGCTTCATAGGAAGTGTTAGAACTCGGATTGGTCCCTATCACTTGGCGACCGACCACGTGACTAGTCTGGTGTCAGTTCCATTTAATGCATATCTTTAAGCAAATTATGGTGCACTTTATTGCCATTAAATTTTTTTACTTTTGTCTTTATAGATTGATCTTTAGATTCAATTAAAATGGAAAACTATGACACTGAAAAAAGAATCTGAATTTCCGCTGCTCTCACGCATTGGAATCTGTAGTTTTGCACAGAGAAAAAACTGCCTCATAGAATCAATAAGATTTTCTCTATGAAACGTTTTTAGGGTAAGGGGTATCCCAGCAGAAAGAAGCGAAGATTTTTCCATAGAGATTCCTTATTGTTTTTATGTGGTAGATCTTATTAATTTTATCAAGAAGAAAACCACATAAAATCAAGAAGAAATCTTATTATTCACAACTTTTTTACTCAATTTCCGTTTTGGCACCAAAAAAATTTCCATAGAGAAAAACTTCTTGATTCTATTAGGTTTTCTTATTAATTGTAAACTATAAGGATTTCTTATTGATTTTAGTACTTTGCCTTATTAATTTTTTTAAAAAGACTTTCTTCTTGATTTTATTAGGGTATCTTATTGATTTTTTTCAACATGGTTTTCTTCTTGATTTTATTAGGTTCCTATATGAGTATGTGTAAAGCATCTTATTGATTTTTTTAATAAGGAAATCTTCTTGATTTTATGAGGTGTCTTGTTATTTCGTTTCTATAAATAGACATACCGACTATTTTTTTCATGATCTTTTTCATTTTTGTATAAGAATGTTTGCACAATAGTTTCAATGGTTATTCAGGCTGCTTTTTAGCATATTGGGTAGAGTGCTTGTCTATCAGGTAGAAGTTTGGTGGTTCAATACTTGGTGAGTAAGTTAGTTAAGAATATAACATAATGTGTATGTATGTATGTATGTATAAATAAATAACATCTACAATATACTACATACATACATACATACATAGTTATGTATATGGTATAGAATTCAAATGAAAATACATAAGTACAGAGAATAAAGACGCAATTTTTTTTTATTGAAAAGAATCAATAAGATAACCTCATAAAAACTAGAAGATTTCTTCCTAATTTTTTCAAAAAGAAATTAATAAGATTTCCTTATTGAAAAAAACCATAGAGATTTCTTATTAATTTTGTTCTATTTTATGAGGTATTTAGTAGGCACTGTTTTCTCTGTGCCTCCGAGTAGATGGTCCATTATGAGACTAGTGAATATTTTAAAGAGCATGGGATATAGGAAAGTATTGCTGGCATAGCTGCTGCCATATAAAGCAACCCCAGTGTTTCATCAAATGGCTGTCGGTAAGGATTTGAATTTATTCACCTACAAAATTCAAATGGCTTATAAGATTAATACAGCAGACGTGCCCAAGTCGCTTGAAAGGGTGGAAGAGGGCGAGAAGTTATTCCAGTTTCTTAATGTAGCAAAATTTATCAGCCACCCTCACATGCGTAACGTACTTCAAAACCGAAAGAAGTCATATTGAATTCCAACTTTTCTAACTGCCTAATTTTTTGTTATTATTATTTTTTTTAATTTGAATATGATATACATAGTTATAATACTGTTAAAGTTTTGAAATGCGATATTCATTAGCTTGAAAAGTAATACAAATTTATGTATATGCATTAGTGCCCATTTGTATCAGTTGTTGTAGGAAAGTTTAAGTTATGAAGGCATCGAAGAGTCTGGTCACACCGGCTTCAGCGGATACTAATCTTAATGCAACATCGCGTAACAGGATGTAACAGCGCCCTCCTTTATTGGTATTGTGTAGCAGAATCATTGGCGAAGTAAAATAGCCAATTAAATGGCTACTAAAATTTAAAACAATTCATTGACACTAGAGGTGGTGCAACACTGAATTATTAAAAAAAACTTTCCAAAAACAGAGAGCCGTCAAACAAAAGTCTTCCCAAAAAAAAAGTATTTTCATCTCATTAAAGAACCACGATGGGCCATAGTTAGGGCTAAAGTATGTCCAGAAAACATGTTGTTCTATTTATTCTGCACAAAAATGGTTACATAAAATTTTTCCGAAAAATGTCGCGCTTGAAAGCAGGGCTGCCAGAAAAAAATTGTAGAAAATCGTCATTTTGACGATAAATTAAAAAAAAATCGTCATTTAGGTATTGCAAAATCGTCAAAAAAATCGTACAAAAAACAACAAGCAAATTTTTAGTAATTCTTGTTTTTATTTAAAATGTCAATATGTATATGTACATATTAATACAAAAATACACATTGTAAATGCGTGCTTATAGCAATTTATAAATGTACATTGAGTTTATACAATATTAAATATTAAAGCTTTAATTCATAGGTACAATTAATTGAGATCAATATATCATAAAAAAATCTTATAAATATAAGTACAAACAAAGAAATGCATTAATATATGCCTATATAAAGTTTGTATGTACATATTTATATAAAAAACATAAGTTTTAGTTTTAGGCAATTTTTAGACATATATATTAGAAGATAATAATTTTAACAAATCAGGTTTAATTATAATTAATTATTGGAAGCTGAAATAAAAAAACATTGGATCAGCATTTAATGCATTACACACATTTTTCCATTTTTAGGTACCTGCTTTAAATTGTGAATAAAATCAAGATTTATGGCTGGATTTTCACGTTTCATAGCTTGTTTTGTTCCTAAGATATGTGGTTTTAAGAAAAATGTAAAAAATATAAAACTTTTGAGTTTCTGATTTTTTTATTGCAATTTTCATGTAAAAAAATTGCGCAATTTTTGCATAAAAAAATTTTTTTTCTTTTTTAAATTCTGAATAACTCCGAAACCATAAAAGATAGGTAAAAAATGATTATTAACTTTTTTTAACAAAATTTTGTGAAGCGTCTTTTGGTTTATTATTTATTGAAATCGAAATAGTGGTTTTCGAGTTATAGTAAAATATATTAGTATGGTCGACTAATTTAGGGGCCAAAATTAGCCACGCCCATAAAAAAAAATCCCTACGTGATAGAGAAAAACTGAATGCAGATTTGAGTTTAACGCATCGAAATCCATATAGTCCGCATACTTTTATCTAAAGGCTATTTTGGCTGTTGTACAGTGTTATTACATCAAAACAACTTGAGTTGTTTAATTTTAAATAATCCTTTGAATACATAATACCCTCGATTGTTCCATTCTCCAATGAGTTTCTTATTTTTGTTTTGCTTAAATTAATCTGGCTGAAAATTCTCTCTACGTTTGCAGAGGAATGGGGTAATACCATTATGTTTTTAATAAATTTTGACAAAATTGGAAAAGCCTGAGAAGAATTGCCGCGTTTTAAAGAAGAAATTTTTTCCCAAAACATACATAAATTTATATCTTTATTTTCAAAAATGGAATCAAAATCTAAAAATTGCAGTTCATGGAATTCAGTATCTAGATCTTGTTTTTCATTTTCTTTAACGAAATGTGGGAATTCTTGAATAATATCTAAAAGTGAGTCATTTTTTTATCTAAAATATTTGCGGGATCAATAATACTTAGACATTTCAGATTATTTTCAAAATCAAATCTTTTTAAAATTTGATCGCACAATTCAATGTAAAAATTAATACAATTGTTTATGATTTCATCAACTTTACAATTGTTTAGTTTTGTTTTTGAAATAATATTTTTGGCATATAGTCCTAGGTACACATTGTTTTTACTTAAATAATTATTGCAGTCTTTGTAATTAACTAAATGTACTTTGCCATCCTTTAGCAAATTGCCTTTAATGAAATTGTTAAGGACTGTTTTAAAAAGTCTTTCCATTTGCATATACATAATGTATATGTACTTTCGCTTTGAAATAGTCGATTAATGTTGTTAATAACACCAAGAATGTATTTTAGAAAAGATAAATAAATTTCATTTTCTTCATTTAAATTTTCAAAAATTTCCCTAGATGTATCAATTTGATCTACATTACAAGCGAATGAAAAATAAATTTTTAAACATTCATATAATTCTAATATGCGAATAACAACTGCTTCTAAAGACAGCCACCTTGTTTGGCTTGGGTGTAACAACTTTTTTGGTTGTAACTCCAATATTTTTTGGATATCATTAAATTGATTACACCTTTTAGGGCTATTTGACAAATAATTAAAAATATTCCGTGTTAATGTTTCAACCGCTGAAGGCAATTTGAGGCACGCGGACGATGAACAAAATGCCAAAGAATGGCAAATACATTTGATTACAAATAACTCAGAAATATCGTTTTTCAATAACTTAGCAACTGAATGATTTTTTCCCGTCATTACAGCTGCTCCGTCAGCTGCAAATCCCAACATATTTTTCTTATAATCTATGTTAAATTTTTGAAAAAGATGAACTATAGATTTATATAAAGTATTGGCATCGCATTGGTCAACTTCTAATAGTCCAAAAAAGAGATCATAAATTTTAAAATCGACACTTACATACTTTTACTACCAAACACAATGACTTCTTATTAGAGATGTCCGTTGACTCATCAATGCATAAAGAAAATACGTTATTTCTTAACACCTCGCACACATAATTTAATTGATATTTTCCAATAACATTTCTTATAATATTTGTGGCTTTTGTTCGTCCCAATGTAAATTTTTTAGCACATTCAGAGTCAGCAAAAGAGTTTTTGAAAAGTTTGGACATATGATCTCCGATTAGAAAGGGCAAATTATGTTCAACAATAAAAAATGCCATGCTTATTTCTGATTCCTTAGAATTTATGCTTATTTTTTTTAGGAAATACCTCATTTATTTTTGACTGGTTGTTAACAATTGAGTTTGTTGCACTAATGTGTTTCTTTGTGGATGCATTAGCCAACAAATCAGCTTTTCCAGATGAAGCTTTCAGCTGGGAGTTGCACAATGTACAGAAAATTTGTCCATTTTTTACCTTTGCCCAAGGTTTAATTTCTGGATCAAATATCCAATCATCTTTGAGCCTACGTCTTTTTCTTTCATTCTAATGTAAACCAAAAACAATATGTTAACATAGAAATAAAGAAAAATTTTAGTCATTGTACTTACCGCAGATAAAATTTGAGATGTACCAGCATCTTCATCTTCATTATTATTTTCACAATTTTTTGTTTTATTTAAATATTTCAGCATTTTAAAATTTATTTATCTTTGTTAAATTGTATTTTTTCAATTGTGTGGTTTCTTTAAAAATTCTTTTGGCTTTTGTTCACTTTTTTCTATGTAAACAACCGTTAACTTTTTTATTTCTTGGTTGAAAATTTTCTTATATTGTCACAGTAAATACATAAATAATACCAAAAATATCAACACTTAAAATCTCACACACATTTGCACAAAATCCTTTACTTAAAAAGTGCATACACAAATGTATTTCTTTACTCTTTAATAACATTGCGTGAAACAAAAAATTGAGTAAACTAGTTGTCTCATCCACAAAGACTTATTAGAGTTTGAGAGTTGCCATTCTTCCATGTAGCAAAAATCGTCCTTTTCGAGGCAAAAAACGTCAATCGTCATTTTGCTAAATTTTTGTTAAAAAATCGTCAAAATGACGATAAATCGTCAAATCTGGCAGCTATGCTTGAAAGTCATGGGGCTACAGTTTACAGTTTTTTTTATGGGTAAAAACTACAATGCACATGTAATTTTTTATGGCCAGTCTATCAGAAACTGCCGAAACTCCCATACATTTTCTGGGTGGTCTAATGTACATACATAAATTCTTATAACTTCTAAAATAATGAAATATTCACAAATATTTTTCCTTTAATGGCATTAAAACCTTTTACAACAAAATTGTTTGCTGCACAATTTCTTTTTATAGATAAATGCATGGACTTTTATGTTTAAAGTTTGATTGTGAAAGTATTTTATAACAATATGGCCTCGAGCAGGTCAATATAAAGACATATGAACAGATACTTTTGTATAATTCCTTCCATTTGCTAAACAATAACACCGTAAATATGTATAAATATTTATGTTTGCCTTGTTGTTACTCAATGTAGATCATGACATGGAAATATAAATTTCGAGACATTTTTTAATAGAAAATATGTGAAGCAATAAACGAATTCACTTCACTTTATGAGAAAGTGAAATCGTTTACATATAATACGTGTGAATATATTTCAGATCACTTTTCTCACTGTTTGAAGTAAAATATGTAAACATATACACACTTACATATCTAAATTCAACTTTTAGAAGGTGTCAAATTGTGTTTGCCAATATGTTGTTATAGAATTGAGACCAAAGGTATAGAGTTTGACCACATTCGTAGTTGATACACTTTTGATACCAATTGGTTAAATTTGATCTCTGGTTTGATTTTTTCTTTGCTATTGGATATATTTATTCATATAGAAATAGCAAAATTTGGACTTATGAAAATCGCAGCAGCAAACTTTTTATCTGCGTGATAAGATCGACTTTCCTTTCGGCTCTGGTAGCTTCTAAGCTGCCCACCTTTGTAAATTGAGATTAGCTGTGGAATCTAGCGCTGATTGCCATGCTACTATCTGTAGAATAGCGGGGATGCAAAATGGTTGCTCAGAGTTAAATTACCCCCACCTCTAAAAGACATCCTACAGTAGTGGCCCTCACACTTGTCAAGATGGGTGTAGAGGCAAGGGCTTAAAGTTAATACCAACAAAGCGGAAATATGTCTCTTCTTTAGGAAGTAAAAGACACCTGATCTCCAAACTATTACTTTTTACAACACAGACAACAACCAAATATCTCGGTTTCATTCCTCACCCTAGGCTGAGTTTAAATACAAATACTCTCGAAAGGGTAAGAAAGTAAAAATTTCATTATTTCTCTGAAAAATTTCATTGGAAACCGACCATGCATAAGAAGACATATCTACATAATCTACACAAAGTTCAAGGAATTGCACCCTTCTATGTAACCAGTGCTCTTCGCATTATTCCTACGGATGCACTGGATATGCTCCTTCATCTACTACCATTGGACCTAGTAGGAAAGGAGATAGCAACAACATCAGCAATCCGTCTTTGTTGTACCTCTCTGTGGAACGGAAATGGTACCGGCCACTGAAGAATACTCAATGGTGAAGCTTGGGAATGGAGGATTGACCAAACCTCTCTTGCTCTAATACACGAACGTCTTTATAAAACCTGGATACCATCCGTAGAATTGTGGATGAATGGAACTCCAGGCAGAAGAAAAAGTGTTGATTTTTATACGGACGGATCCAAAGCACAAGATGGATTCTTTTCTGTCTTCCAGGCAGAGATCCTTGCTATGAAAAAAGTTGCGAATTGGTTAAAAGTGAATGTCACTTCAACGATGACTCTTGGATCCCCGCTTCTAAGAACAACAACAGCTCTCGACTGCCGATCAGCTCTAAATGAGATGGCAGCGCAATTTCGTATTAGGCTCATCTGGATTCCGGGGCATAGAGACTTTCAAGTGAACTATAGGGATGATGACCTTGCTAGAACTGGGACAACCTTACAAGTTCCACCGGATTTTAAATGTGTGGGCTTACCCCTACTCTCTTACAAAAAAATGGCTTAGGAGACAGAAGATGAAACAAATAGAAGGTGGGTCACAAGAAATGATTGCATGATAGTTATGGACGCATCTAATTAGGAAAAACACTGTTTCTTTAATTTTAAAGAATAGCAAACAAATTTCGTTTCTAGTGTCCGTAGGTAGGCATGCACAAAGGTTAAAGGTCGAACACAATAATGCCAGGATATCGATGAAGAGGAAAGTGTAGAACATTTTCTATGTCACTGTCGTAGACTTGCAAGAAAGAGAATGGGAAATTTCCGACGTTGCAAGTGTTGAACTTCAACGTATTAGTACCTCTATATTGAGGTCTGGTTGGTTCGACTGTTGGGACTCTGCATAACCAGAGTCTCCGTGGTATCACATTAAAACAAAACGGTCAAAGTGAGTCCGGGTCTATGACTGCCACCCGTACCTAACCTAACCCTAAGTCCACTAGGTGGTATAGGGCAATTTCTAAGGTAAGTAAAACGTAAGGAACTACATTTCTATATTTTTTTAAGTTAAAAACTAAATATTTTGAATTAATAATGGAGATTCGTTAAATTAAGAATGAAAAGTTTTAAATTAATAATGGAGAACTTTCAAATTACCAATGGTTTGTTTAAAATTAAAAATGTTAAAACTTTACTGATCGAACTAATTTTCGTTTGGCTTATGACGAACATTCGAGAAAAAGAGTTTCGCTAATATTAATATCACTCCGTGTATTTTATAAAATTTGCAATAATTTTAAGATTTTGTGCTCTATAATCATGCAGGGTAATGGAAATTAAAATATACTTGGTCATATTAAAAAATTAATCCCATTTTTTCAACATAACGCAAATGTAAAATGTTACTGGAGGAAAAATATAACGTTTTTATTTAAGAAAAACTTAAATTCTTGATATAACAGTGAGCCTATACCTGATAAAAGCCAAATCACTGCCGACCTTCGTCAAACTGAAGGATTTTTTCCACCATGGTGTTTCCCGACACGGCACACAGTGTTTTGTTCCAAAAACAAAAATACAAAAAATAATCATGTGTTATATTGTAATAAAAGTTTTGCTGTTCGATAGTTAGCAATCTAATAAAAATTTCAGTTTGAAAGAATTTTGAATTCTTAGTTCTTATTGACCCTACCAGAGTGGGTAAAAGTCAGTGAATTGTGTGCCTTAATTTCTAAGCAAAAAGTCTAGTTTTGACCGTTTCATTTAAACAATTGTACTCGTATTAATTTCAGTTTTTTGAGTACAAGATTGTAGTTTAGTTTTCTGAAATTTAAAGAGTATAAAAAAATACACTGTAGCCAGTTTTAAAAAATATTTTTTTTAACTTATTTGTTATTGCATAACAAAAAAACGTTCTAGTCGTATAGGATATAAAAAAAAAAACAAGTAAGAGTGCTATATTCGGCTGTGCCGAATCTTATATACCCTTTACCAACATGCGTACATACATATATATAATATACAGACACATACAAACATATTTGTTTTGTGAAAAAATTTATAATTTTTTTCTCTAAAACAATTAATAGTAAGTGACCTTACAGTATTTTTCGATTAAAGAATTTGATTCAATTATTTTATTTTCGATATTAACAATAGTTGAATATTTCACTCTAAACTCTGTGGTTAAGATATATTTTACATTCACTCTTATTTCAGTCAACATCGACGTCACGTCAATATATTAACAAAAAATTGGGGCTCGTTTACTTGCTCTCTAGATGTTCAAAAACCGTGCTGCTATTTAATAACTCTAAAATATTCTTAGTATTGCACCTCCATACCAAGTAAACTAACTTGTTTTATATTTTCCCGTATTTAATAATCATTGATGTTGCAAAACTGCTTTAGTGTCTTGATTTAAATTTCCCATTGCAAATGGTATACATCGTGGTATTATGTAAACGTTTTATTCCTACAGGATTTTTTTGAAATTTGTGCAGCAGAAAGGAAAGGTATCAGGAAAATGAAACGGAACATGTCCTTTATGTCTTTAGCGATAAATTTTAGTTTTATCTCCATTTACTAAAAATTAATAGTTATTATGCTGAGAGCACAATAAGCACAAACCTTCGTTTATACTTCAATTAGTTTAGATATCCATAAAAAATTAACCAATTAATTAATTAACCAAGTATAAAAAATCTTGAGTAATGATTTTCCTAAAACATAAAATCTGTTTAACTGAAAAAAATATTTTTGGTTATTTTTTTACCGAAACTTTTTTTAAGCTCCAACCCTGGAACCATTTTTCTGAGTTTCTTTATAAAATATAGAATATATGTAATTACCAAAGAAATAATTAGTTTTATATACCAGAAAAAATTTAAGTTTTCCAGCTCTGGAGCTATGTATTTTATTTTTCTAATTTCTACGCCAAACTATTTCATTCTAAGTCAGAAAGTATATAAAACTTGTAAACAAAAAGAAAAAACTAACTTGACCTAGTTACTTTTGTAAAAAAACAATAAATTTAGCAACCCTGGAATCAACCTTTTAGATTTTTCTGATTTAAAAAATTAATAAAGTGTGTTAAGTGAACAAAGAAATAAAAAAAATTAATTTTATACTTTAATATTAAAAAAAAATCAAAGTTTCCATCTTTGGAGCTGTAATTTTCATTTTTCAAATTTTATACGCTAAACTTTTCTTTCAGATGCATAAAATATATTCAATTTATAAAGGAAAAGAAAAACATTTTTAGAACTATTTAATTTTACATAACACAAAAAGTGTAAGTTTTCCAACCCTGGAATCATAGTTTAGGATTTTTCGAATTCCTTATACCAATCTAGTTCTTTAAAAAATACATAAAATATGTTAAGTCAACGAAGCAAAAACTAAATAAGAAAAAACTTAGTTTCATTTAATTCCGTTAATATTAAAAAAATTCAGTGAAGTGCGAGTTTGACTCGCGCACGAAGGGTTCCGTACATTCGGTTCTGAGCACTTTTTAATGTGGCTTTTTTGCTTTTTTGAAGTTTTTTTTTCAGTTTCGGTTTTTTTCATTTTGGCGATTTTTTCTGTTTTTGGGGCTTTTTTTTAATTTTGGAGATTTCTTTCATTTTGGCGATTCTTTTTCCATTTTGGCGATTTTTTTCCTATTTTGTGGGTTTTTTTCAGTTTGGCGATTTTTTTTCATTTTGGCGATTTTTTCCTGTTTTTGGTCTTTTTTCATTTTAGCGATTTTTTTCTGTTTTTTGGGGTTTTTTTATTTTGGCGATTTTTTTCATTTTGGCGATTTTTTTTTTCATTTTGGGGTTTTTTTTTCATTTTGGCGATTTTTTTTCATTTTGGCGATTTTTTCCTGTTTTTGGGCTTTTTTTTCATTTTGGCGAATTTTTTCTGTTATTGGGGTTTTTTTCGTTTTGGCGATTTTTTTTTATTTTGGCGATTTTTTTTCATTTTGGCGATTTTTTTTCATGTTAGCAATTTTTCCGTTTTATGAGATTTATTTTAGTCTTAGAATTTTTTTTTAATTTGGTGCTTTTTTTCGTTTTGGCGATTTTTTTTGTTTTTGGCGATTTTTTAGACGTTTCCAGGGTTGGAAAACTCTAACTTTTTGTGTTATGTAAAATTAACTATGCCTAAAACTATATTAGTATTTTCTCGAGAACCGTAAGAGCTACAGACCTGAAATTTGAACACAGTGTGTAAACCTTTGGCCGCTACAATAACAAATACATGAGAATTGGAAATTAAAGGGTGTTCCAAAACGAGCAACGCAATTTTAAAATATCATGTGATATAAATATTATAATTTACTTTCTTTTGATGGCAAGTTTTATACTGTTGGAAAAAAGTAATGGAGTTTTTGAAATAAGACATCTTTTATAATGAAAATGTGCCTAGAGGTTTTAAAAATTTTTATTTTATGTAAAAGAACTCAATTGTAATAATTTTAATAGCAGCTGTAACGCTTAAGCCTCTAACCGTAATATTTGCATATAACTACAAGTAGCAAAACAGATTTTGAGCAATTATATCTTAAAGACCAAGTGCTTAATTTCCAGGAATGCCTATGATTTCAGTAGCACCTCAATCATATAAAAACATTATATATCCACTTTATTGTTTTATCCTTTTCTTATTAATGTTCGTACCTACTACTAATAATTAATTTTAATCACAAACAATATACATTTACATACGTATATTTTTGAACTAGAACACATATATACGAATTTTTGTTTGCTGGGTGCTTATCAGTATAACAAATTCAAATAAAATGCGCAACAGCTGTTCGAAACATTGATGGGAGTTCAATACCTTCACATTATTTTTGATTGTACGAAAACTATTTAAATGGTATCAAATCATTTTTTTATTCTTATGAACAATGTTATGACTTTGATATTTAGTGAAATTACAATTTTATCGTCATATGTATACATTACATACATTACAACGTATTATAATTATGAATAGCTGATAGCCAAAGTAGCTAGTGCTATTTAAATATTATATTAGTCTTATATTTATATAAGTTTTAGTATCATGTAAATAAATAAATAATTATAAAAATATTTATATTTTTATTATCATTATAAGTGTTATGATTAAACGCACATATTATAACTTTTTTTGATATTATTAAATAAAAATAGTTTTTGTGCGCTTGTATGCTGTTTGTTCGCACAAATGTACTAGGTATATGTATGTTACATATTCATACATACTAGTGTTCGTCCAGTGGTTGAAAATCAACCATTAACGCACAGAGGTGGAGAATAGAATGAAAATATTTAAAGTTTGATGAATTTAAAACACAATTTAAAAACTATATTCAAATATACATACATATGTATAGACTCCAAGGTAAACCACTCTCTTAAACCACTTTCTTAACTACTAAATACGAATTTAAAATTTCATTTATCGGCATAAATAAGAATAGATTTTAAGCAAACTATTTAAAAAAAGTTGTTCACTTTTTGAACTAAATGTAATTAGATATTTGCTCCTAGTGTTTTCACTTCATATTCATTATTATTGCCCAAAACAAAAATAAAGTTTTAGACTCCCCATTAAAACGTTTGTTACAAAAAAGTTTCTATTCCCTATTCTTTGAGAAAGACCCCATATGTATGTACGAATATGCTAGCCTAATAATATAAACATTCCATCATATTCCAACATTCCATCATTCCAGTATGTTCAGTAATTTAAAGCACAGAAACATAATGAAAACAATGAACAAAAACAAAACGCACACAAAATAAACCAAAAATAAAAAACTTACTTTGTGCTGTAGGTGAATTTAACTTTAATCAAAGTTATTAATAATTAAAAAAATATATTATTTTTAAGCATCTAAAGAAAAATAATACAGTACCACTCGTTATTTAAATATCCAAATTTTATTAGTTTCAGCAATAATCGTTTAAGTACATAGAAAGATGGAAATAAAAATAGAATGAACAAATAAAATACGTTTTTCCTTCTGAGTGTTTATGGAGTTGCCAAGCCAAATTGTTGTAATTTTTTTTTAGCAAATTAAGAGAGAAAGAGAAATCATGGCTTTATGATTGGCTAATATCCTTAACTGTTTTTAACTATCTTAGACACAAAAATGTAGAAGAAACAAGTAAGAGTGCTATATTCGGCTGTGCCGAATCTTAAATACCCTTTACCAACGTACGTACATATATATAGTATACAGACACATACATACATATTTGTTTTGTAAAAAAATTTATAAATTTCTTCATTTTGGAGTTTTTTCCCATTTTGACGATTTTTTTTTTCATTTTGGCGATTTTTTTTTTGTTTTTGGGTTTATTTTTATTTAGGAGATTTTTTTTCCCTTTTGGCGATTTTTTTGGGTTTTTTTCGTTTTGGGGTTTTTTTAATTTTGGCGAATTTTTTCATTTTTTTTCATTTTGGCGATTTTCTTTCATTTTGGCGATTTTTATTTAGGCGATTTTTTTTTTTCATTTTGGCGATTTTTGTCTGTTTTTAGGTTTTTTTTCGTTTTGGCGATTTTTTTCATTTTGGCGATTTTTTTTGGTTTTTTTTTTGGGTTTTTTTCGTTTTGGCGATTTTTTCATTTTGGCGATTTTTTTTCATTTTGGCGATTTTTGTCTGTTTTTTTCAGTTTTGTCGCTTTTTTCTCGTTTTGGCGATTTTTTTCTGTTTTTGGAGGTTTTTTTTCATTTTGGCGATATTTTTCTGTTTTTGGGGTTTTTCTTTATTTTGGAGATTTTGACGATTTTTTTTTCGTTTTGGCGATTTTTTTCATTTTGGCGATTTTTTTTCACTTTGGCGATTTTTGTCTGTTTTTTTTACGTTTTGTCGCTTTTTCCCGTTTTGGCGATTTTTTTCTGTTTTTGGAGGTTTTTTCATTTTGGCGATATTTTTCTGTTTTTGGGCTTTTCTTTATTTTGGAGATTTTTCCCATTTTGACGATTTTTTTTCGTTTTGGCGATTTTTTTCATTTTGGCGATTTTTGTCTGTTTTTAGGTTTTGTTTTCGTCTGGCGATTTTTTTCATTTTGGCGATTTTTTTTCATTTTGGCGTTTTTCTTTCATTTTGGCGATTTTTTTTGTTTTTGGGTTTATTTTTATTTAGGCGATTTTTTTCTTTTTTTTGTTTTTTTACATTTTGGCGATTTTTGTCTGTTGTTTAGGTTTTTTTTCGTTTTGGCGATTTTTTTCATTTTGGCGTTTTTTTTCGTTTTGGCAATTTTTGTTTTGTTTTTGGCGATTTTTTCCTGTTTTGGGGTTTTTTTTTCATTTTGGCGATTTTTTCTGTTTTTTTTTTGGGGTTTTTTCGGTTTGGCGATTTTTTTATTTTGGCGATTTTTTTCATTTTAGCGATTTTCTTTCATTTTGGCGATTTTTTTAGCTTTAGAAATTTTTTTTTAATTTGGTGGTTTTTTTCGTTTTGGCGATTTTTTTTTGTTTTTGGCGATTTTTTTCGATTTGGCGATTTTATAATTTTTTGTTTTTTTAGTTTTACCGTTTTTGAAAATTTCAAGAGTTTTGCTCTTACGGTTTCCAAGATACAGCAAGTTGTCAAAATTGCATTAACTGATGGAACACCCTTTAATTTAAACTTTTGGAAATTTTAGTGTTAATTTTTGTAGTCTGTATAAAAATTCACTAAACTTACAAATTATACAATACAAATACATGTATATTACATGGGATTTTAACATTTTTCGTTGCTCGTTTTAGAACACCCTTTAATTTCCAATTCTCATGTATTTGTTGTTGTAGCGGCCAAAGGTCTACACACTGTGTCTAAATTTCAGGTCTGTAGCTCTTACCGTTCTCGAGAAAATACTAATATAGTTTTAGACATAGTTAATTTTACATAACACAAAAAGTTAAGTTAACAGGCAGTAAAACTATATTAGTATTTTCTCGAGAACCATAAGAGCTACAGACCTGAAATTTGGACACAGTGTGTAGACCTTTAATCGCTACAACAACAAATACATGAGAATTGGAAATTAAAGGGTGTTCCAAAACGAGCAACAAAAATTTTAAAATCCAATGTAATATACATACAATTGTATGTATGTATATACACTTGAAAGTTGTAAGGTTAGTTTATTTTTATACAGACTACAAAAATTAACACTAAAATTTCATAAAATTTAAATTAAAGGGTGTTCCATTAGTTAATGCAATTTTGACTATGCAATTTTGACAACTTGCTGTATCTTGGAAACCGTGAGAGCAAAACTCTTGAAATTTTCAAAAACGGTTAAACTCAAAAAACCAAAAATTATAAAATCGCCAAAACGAAAAAAAGCACCAAGTTAAAAAAAATTCTAAGACTAAAATAAATCGCATAAAACGGAAAAATTGCTAAAATGAAAAAAAAATCGCCAAAATGAAAGCAAATCGCCAAAATGAAAAAAAATCGCCAAAATGAAAAAAAAAATCGCCAAAACGAAAAATAAACCTATAAAACAGAAAAAAATCGCCAAAATGAAAAAAAAAAATCGTCAAAATGAGAAAAATCGCCAAAACGAAAAAAAACCCCAAAAAACAGAAAAAAAATCGCCAAAATGAAAAAAAACCAAAAAAGAAAAAAATCGCCTTAATAAAAAAAAAAAACGCAAAAACAGAAAAAAATCGCCAAAATGAAAAAAAAATCGTCAAAATGAGAAAAATCGCCAAAATGAAGAAAGGCCCAACAACAGAAAAAAATCGCCAAAATGAAAAAAACCAAAGAAGAAAAAAATCGCCTAAATAAAAAAAACGCAAAAACAGAAAAAAATCGCCAAAATAAAAAAAACCTCCAAAAACAGAAAAAAACGCCAAAACGAAAAAAACAACAAAACTGAAAAAATCGTTTAAACTGAAAAAACTTCAAAAAAGCAAAAGAGCCTACCTTTCGTGCGCTATTCAAAGTCGCACTTTACTGAATTTTTTAATATTAAAGGAATTAAATGAAACTAAGTTTTTCCTTATTTCGTTTTTGCTTTGTTCACTTAACATATTTTATGTATTTTTTTAAGAACTAGATTAATGTCAATAATCAGAAAAATCCAAAATTATGACTCAAGGGTTGGAAAACTTACACTTTTTGTGTTATGTAAAATTAAATAGGTCTAAAAAATTGGTTCTTTTACTTTATAAATTGAATATATTTTATGCTTCTGAAAGAAAAGTTTGGCGTATGAAATTTGAAAAATGAAAATTACAGCTCCAAAGATGGACACTTTAACAAAATGATAAATTTTTTCACAAAACAAATATGTATGTATGTGTCTGTATACTATATATATGTACGTACGTTGGTAAACGGTATATAAGATTCGGCACAGACGAATATAGCACTCTTACTTGTTTTATATTTTTTTAGTTTAAAACTCCAATTTTAGTCGTACTAAAGTGTAAAATAAGTTCATTTATTAAAAAAAAAATAAAAATTTGTTTCGGTAGTTACTTTTATATGGCAAAATAAAGTTTAAGTTTTCCAGCTCTGCAATCGTCTGCTCGATTTTGCTGAATTTCAATACCAATCTATTTTGGAAAATTTCTGACACACCAGTCTAAGAACGAAGTCTCTAGCTTTTCTGGGAGCTTCGGAAAACCGATTTCACGTACAGACAGACGGACATCGCTTATTCGTCTTCCCTATGCATAAGGATCCAGAATATATATATTTTATGGGTCGCTTATTGATATTATAGAAATTACAAACGGAATGACAAACCTTTATATACCCTTTTACCATTTTTGTTGGTAAAGGGTATAAAAACAAAAAATATGGTGTTCTTGTTTATTTTTGCTTTTGCTTATTTGTTACATTTTCTAAAATATTGTTAAAAGAATGTTTGAAAATTTTACCACAATTTTGAAAAATATGTGTAGTAGGTAGGGTTTGGGATTTCCCGGACTTTTGCACTTCCCGGGAAACGGGAATTAAAAAATCAATTTCCCGGGAATTCCCGGGATTCCCGGGAAAAGCTAATTTTCTAAATTAAATACATTTATCAAATAAAAGTTGGTGAAATTTCGATTGTTTTATTAATGTAAGCATTCTTTTGAAATAAAAGTTAATAAAAAAGCAGTTCTAAGACAAATTTTTAAGAATTTTTAATTGAATTTAAGCAAATGGAATAAAGTTTTTACACAGAAAAAGATCATATAAAAACCAATTGACGACTGTTACCACAATTAGTAGACAATTTTCTAATAAGACTTACCTTCACTTTAATAAGAATTTGCCTTGCTTGTTTCTCATTCTTTTTGAAAAAGTTCCAGGCGATTTCTTATCGTTAAGTACAAGCAGGTTACAGTACCATACTGCGCTGAATTTTGAATACCCTGAGCCACAGTATGTCTAAGTGTCTTTTATTTTATTTCTCCTAAAATATTTTCTGCAGGGTTTCCATAATAGCGTCTACTTGTAATCAATTTAAGTTTCGTCAACTCAGAGTTCTTACAGCTTAAAATTTTCACTACACTTTTCCAAATTTGTTCACTAATTCGGCGAAAAATCACTTCAAGTTCGCTTAGCATCGAATTATTTACTTTAGGAAATGATTATATCATTGCAATCATTGATACTTATACAATTTATTCCACTTTTTATAGGAGATATGGTATGACCTCAATTTAATGGAATTTTTATAAAATTTCAGACTAGATTTGAATAGCTCACATTTTTATTTTATATTAAAAATATATGGACATTTTACTTCTTGTTTATCGGAGTCGAAAGAATTCTTTCTTTCTTACAGTTACATTTAAAACAAAAACTCAATTTAAATTTTAAGATTAAAAAATTTCCTTCGAACAAAGTATATGTAAGTGTTTAAACAGACGATGAAAAACGTGTCAACGTTCGTGTAAATTTAGTCATACAATCATTCAAACGAACTTTTGTAATATATAAAAAAATAATAAGTTTTTATATTTAAGTAAAATTGGATTATAAATTCTATATATTTATGAAATAACATGCACTTTAAATTTCCCGTTTTCCCGCGAAAATCTCAAAAATTTCCCGGGAATATTAGACAGACATTTCCCTGGATTTCCCGCCCGGGAATTCCCGTTTCCCAAACCCTAGTAGTAGGCCAGTAAGTCGGCTGCCCGCTTGAAATGACGTCCAACCCAATTTTTTAAATTGTATTGAACAACGCTCGACCTGTAGGTGTATTCAGACGTGAACGCCAGGACGAATGTTTTGCTTTGTAATCGCCAGCTGCTACGAATCATTTAGGGTTCTAGTGAGATAAGCAATAGCTTTATAAATACTTGTTAATAATCTTAAGAACTGACATTATTATGAATTTAAACAAAAAATTATTTTAATCACTTGTTCCAATATTTTTTCATCATCAAATTTTTATAATTAAATTTAGTTCAAGGTGTATCTAACTAGGTGGCAGCGTTACTTCAGCTGATAATTTTTTGCTCTATGTGCTTTGTAGCTGAAGAGTGTCAAAAACTTCGATTTTGTTTTGGTTTATGAATTCGCCTTGGGTTTTAGTACAATTATTTTTATGTTTTTGACATTCTTCGGTTCTTTACATAGCTATGGTTGCCGTATTTTTGTATAAAAAATCCTTACGCAGTCACCTGTATAATTACACCATGATTTAGTTCTTCTAAAACTTTTATATAAAATTTTTTAATTCATAAACCTCTATAGGGTGTAGCCATTCATTTTGAAAAGGCTTCTCGAAGAGAAATGAGTCTCAGAGACCAACTTCATATTAATATTTTTTGCATGAGGAAGTACTCAAGTTAATTTTTGTGTTGGCTAAGGCTGCCTGCGTTCCAGAAACATACTTCTAACGTGTTCATAGCTTAGTAACTATTGCTTGAAACAGTGTATTTTGCATTCGCAGCATCTCTTGCATCAAAATAGTCAGATTTGTTGTACCAAATTATCCATAGGAGAATCAAGGTGAGTGAAATTAAAGATTGAGTTTGTATTTGTTGAATTAGTTGGAGGTGAAACTTTTTGTGTAGGAATAGAATTAATCTTCACAGCGTTGGCATACGATACATGTGTAGTGATTGTTTGGGTGATTTGAGAATAAATAGTGGAGTACGTATTTACTGTTCGAGCTGGGGTTACTTAAGGTTTTTGACTCATAGCATGTTTAGAGAAAGAGTACACAGGACATCCTCTGTAGTTGGCAGTGTGATTACCTCCACAATTACTGACGTTTTTTTTTGCAACTAGCGGTACCGTGTAGTTCACGGCACAAGACACAAACATTCCTAACAATTGCGGCACTTCCTCATTTTATATCATTTGGCTCCAGTTCAACGCGAAATAGAGGTTGGAGGATCTTCTCCCTATTTATTATATTTGAGAAATGTTTTACCATAAATCCCTGGAGGATGAGTGCATCTTTTATTTCAACAGGAGAAACATAAGAATCTATGCCCATCAATATGATGATTTTTTTTAGTAGTCCTTTAGCACTCTTAAGCTGGTATGTATTAAAACTGTTTTTTTTTTTCTAAATCAGTAGCAATTTTTCGGAAGTTTTTTTCTTCATATATTTGAATTTTTGTTTCATCACTGTTACCACGTTTTATTGGAATAATATGAAAGGCATTCTCTCCAATGACCGAGATTAATTTTGTAATAATGGCTTTTGAATATTTTTTTTCAGATAGGTTGGTAGTGGTTTGGAAGTTTTCTTCGAGGATACGTCGGGTTCGTTGTTTTCATCTTCCAATATTTAAAACACTTTTGATGGTTAGTTGAGGCGCATTCGTTATCCCTGAATACCTTGGGAGCCGATGAGATTTTTGATGAATTTGGGTTTCGTTCACGCTTTACTACTGTAACATATCTGTCCATTCCGAATTGCACCTTAGGTTTCTGACTACTGCTATCTATAGTGATAACTTGGTTAAGTGATGGATTCGAGCCCGGAGTAGATAATGGCGCTAACTTAAAAGAAGAAGTACTCGGAAACGGTAATGTTAACGAATCACTAGTTGGCATTGGAGTAAGCGAAGTTTATGGTTCACGAAAAAGTGGAAATCACTTCACAATCTTTTATATAGACTATTGACTATTCCTCAATGTTTTTTTTGTTTTGTTTTTGTTAATTATGGCTATGTAAAAAATATTAGTAGCAAAGGCAAATAAAGCTTATTTATATAATATGTTTACGATTATTATGTACTGCGAATATTTTTGTTCTTGTATGATTTTGTTTGTTTGTTTAGTATGTAAGTATGTACATATATAAGGAAAACTCCGCTAAGACGTCTGTTCACTATGAAGGTTCAACGAGATCTCGTTAAGGGCATAATAAAAGATTTTATATGTTTGGAGAAATCCAGGAGAAAAACTAAGAAATTAGATATTCAGTATTATGAATTGCTTTCGACTTCCTCGACATCTTCGATAAATAAAATTATTTTTTTAAGCCAGTTTTATTAAAACTAAAGAAGAGAATCACTTAAATCCCAAACATTTAAACCAAATGATTTTTGAGAAATATTGTGTTAGAATATCTCTTTAAATTTTTGAAGTAATTAATACAATGACCTCACAGGGCTGTTAATTTTTAATGAATAAATATTTATGAAATTTTTTTTGCCTGGATCACACTATCGGCACAATGTGTCGATTTTCGTCGGTTCACTGCAATATAGTCGTAAGTAATAAGCCAAAATTGCTTTATTAATAAAGTAATTCTGGAATAAGTTTAACAAATACATGGCCTATGGCAGGAATTGAACCGACGACCTTCGGACTGACAGGCTAGCATCGCTACCACTCAGCCACACGGGCCTTATTATCAATGCAGTATGATTCAAATATGTCCTTATATTTCAGTTAGATGAGATATAAGACAAATTTAGCTTATTACTTATGACTTATTTCAGTGAGGCGACGAAAATCGGTACATTGTGCCGATAGTCTGATCCATGCTTAAGAATTCTTATGTGTATGGGTTTTTTATTGTTGTTATAAACTCAAATTAATAAATAATTTATGCACTTTAAGTTGTTGAAATTAATTGATTTATCAAGAAACGTAATTAATCGGTTAACCGGTCAATACCGAAATTAACCGAAGAGCCAAAACCTCAATTAATTAATCAAACGGTTAACCGATTAAAGCAAATGCAGTATTAAATGAATACCCTAGTAACCAGTGATCTTTGTACTAATCCTATGGATGCATTGGGCATGCTCCTGCGCCTGCTAGGATTGGACTTTGTATGAAAGAAGATATCAATAATCTCAGCAATCCGTCTACGTTATATTTGTCTGGGGCATGAAAACGGTACCAGCGACTGTAAAATACTTGACCCTGGAGTATTGAGCAAACCAGCCCTGCTGATCTTTATAAAACCTAAATACCATCCATAGAAGTCTGGAGGAATGGCAGGTAGATGAAAAAGAGGACATTTTTATACGGATAGCTCCAAAGCCCGGAAAGGCGGGGGTTACAGAGTATTTTCCGGGACATTAAGTCTTCGTATTGCAATGTGGCTTTCAAATCATTACCAGCTAGAGATTCTCGCTATAAAGGAAGTTGCGGATTGGTTGAGAGTGAATGTCACTTCAGTGACTGTAATTAATCTATGCATACATTGATACACGAACAGCTGTTACTCGTGTTTCCCTTGAATCCCCATATAGCAAGAGACGTCAACTCTCGATAGTCTCTAAACGAGATGGTATAGCCATTTAATATTAGGATCATATGCATCTCGGTGCATAAAAGCTTTCAGGGGTACTGCATTGCTGATAAGCTTGCTAGAATTGTATGCATATGTTAATTAAAGTCACTGAAGTGACATTCACTCTAAACCAATCCGCAACTTCCTTTATAGCGATACACTGATAGTCAAGCAGCTGTTATATCCCTTGAATCCCCATACAACAAGAGCCGTCGACTCTCGATAGTCTTCAAACGAGATGGCAGAGCAGTTTATTATTAGGACCATATGGATATCAGTGCATACAAGCTTTTAGAACTGGGACAATGTTACAGGTTCCACCAGAATGTGCCCACTCGCTTGCGAACTCATACTCACATTTTCTATACAAATTAATACAAAAAGCAGGCCCAGAAAGCACTCGAGAGATAGAATATAAAATATATTTTGACATCGTTTTTTCTTATGCTCTCACATATAAATAAATTCTCCTTCAACAATGCTAGCATGCTTTCAATAAATTTCATACATTTTTTAACAAAACTACAAAGACAAATAAGCACAATAGAAAATAACACAACAATTAGAGAGTATTTGAAGTTACTTATTCTGTTTGATCATTAATGTGACACACAAGAATTGATTGGCAGTTATGGATTCACCTAAATAGGAAAAATAGGATTTCTTTGATTTCAATAAATAGGAAGCAAATCGTGATTCCAGTGTCCGTGCTGGCTGGAAACTGTCTCACAAAAGCTAAAAGTCAAATACAATGACTTTTAAATGTAGATACCGAGACGTCGATGAAGAGCTAAATTTTCTGTGTCACTGTTCTGGACTAGTCAAGAAGAAAAAGGCCACTATGAGCGCACTTGATTTCCCGGAACTTTCTCTAGCTGGTTAATATTGAGTCCTGGTCTTGCTGGTATCACAATGGACCAAAAGAGTCTAAGTGAGTCGTTTTTATGTTTCGAGAAGTCATGAGTTTTTAATTTATACTGATTGTAGATAATACTTATAATAAATAAATAATAGTAAATTTTTTAGGTAACTTAGATACAGATACACTGACAAAAGAGCACAATATGTATTCAAATTAGCGCATATAAAGGAACATAAAACTAGTTTTCAGTTACAAATGAATCTTTATGTAATAATATTTTGTGGAAAAGCAAACACGTAATAGTAAAAAGGAAATATTTTCCGAATAAAAGCAACGACGTCGTGGCCTTAATGTTAGAAAACAATTAAAACATAATACACATATAAAGACATAGTTTTATATTTCCGGTAGAAGTTTTATTATCCTCTTGAAAGAAAAAGAAAATAACCTTAAGGTTATTTTTAGTTTTTAACATTCTCAAGTTTTCCAGGTACAATAAGTTCGTAAGGATAGACAGGACAGCCTTTTAGACGATTACAATGCAAACAAAGTTGAAAAGAAATATAGAACTGTTTAAAGTTGTCACTGATAAATGAACAAATAAACAGCATGCAGAATAAAGGACAAAAAAAAAACAAAAGTTGAGGATAAACAAGTAAGAGTGTTATATTCGTCTGTGCCGAATCTTATATACCCTTTACCAACGTACGTACATATATATAGTATAAAGACACATACAAACATATTTGTTTTGTGAAAAAATTTATCATTTTGTTAAAGTTTCCATCTTTGGAGCTGTAATTTTCATTTTTCAAATTTCATACGCCAAACTTTTCTTTCTGAAGCATAAAATATATTAAATTTATAAAGAAAAAGAAAAAAAATTTTAGACCTATTTAATTTTACATAATACAAAAGTGTGAGTTTTCCAACCCTGGAGTCATAATTTTGGATTTTTCTAATTCCCTATACCAATCTAGTTCTTTAAAAAATATATAAAATATGTTAAGTGCACAAAGCAAAAACGAAATAAGGAAAAACTTAGTTTCATTTAATTCCTTTAATATTAAAAAATTCAGTAAATTGCGACTTTGAATAGCGCACGAAAGGTAGGCTCTTTTGCTTTTTTGAAGTTTTTTCAGTTTAAACGATTTTTTCAGTTTTGTCGCTTTTTTCTTGTTTTACCGTTTTGGCCATTTTTTTTCATTTTGGCGATTTTTTTTATTTTGGCGATTTTTTTCTGTTATTTAGGTTTTTTTTCGTTTTGGCGATTTTTTTCATTTTGGCGATTTTTTTCCCTTTTTGGCGATTTTCTTTCATTTTGGCGATTTTTTTTCATTTTAGCAATCTTTCCGTTTTATGCGATTTATTTTAGTCTTAGAATTTTTTTTTAATTTGGTGCTTTTTTTCGTTTTGGCGCTTTTTTTTGTTTTCGGCGATTTTTTTCGGTTTGGCGATTTTATAATTTTTTGTTTTTTTAGTTTTACCGTTTTTGAAAATTTCAAGAGTTTTGCTCTCACGGTTTCCAAGATACAGCAAGCTGTCAAAATTGCATAGTCAAAATTGCATTAACTAATGGAACACCCTTTAATTTAAATTTTATGAAATTTTAGTGCTAATTTTTGTAGTCTGTATAAAAATAAACTAACCTTATAACTTTCAAGTGTATATACATACAATTGTATGTATATTACATGATATTTTAAAATCATCAATTAAAGCTCTGCAATCGTCTGCTCGATTTTGCTGAATTTCAATACCAATCTATTTTGGAAGATTTCTGACACACCAGTCCAAGAACGAAGTCTCTAGCTCTTCTGGGAGCTTCGGACAGACGGATAGACGGACAGACGGACAGACGGACATCGCTTATTCGTCTTCCCTATGCATAAGGATCCAGAATATATATATTTTATGGGTCGCTTATTGATATTATAGAAATTACAAACGGAATGACAAACCTATATATACCCTTTTACCATTTTTTTGGTAAAGGGTATAAAAATGAAATGCTATCGCAAGATAAAAAAGGAGATATGGAGAAAGAGGGACTACCCCTTGACCAAGTAAATATTGTCGTATATTTTTAGGGTTCCGTACACCAAAGGTGAAAAAGGAACCCTATTGTTTTCGCTACGCTGTCCGTCTGTCCGTCTGTCCGTCACAGGGTATTTTCTCGAGAACCGTAAGAGCTACGGACCTGAAATTTGGACAGAGTGTGTAGACCCTTGGCCGCTACAACAACAAATACATGAGAATTGGAAATTAAAGGGTGTGCCAAAACGAGCAACGAAAAATGTTAAAATCCAATGTAATATACATACAATTGTATGTATATGCACTTGAAATTTGTAAAGTTAGTGTATTTTTATACAGACTACAACAATTAACACTAAAATTTAAAAAAGTTTAATTAGAGGGTGTACCATCAGTTAATGTAATTTTGACTATGTAATTTTGACAACTTGCTGTATCTTGGAAACCGTAAGAGCAAACTTCTTGAAATTTTCAAAAACGGTAAAACAAAAAAATCTCAAAATTATAAAATCGCCAAACCGAAAAAAAAATCGCCAAAATCAAAAAAAAATCGCCAAAACGAAAAAAAGCACCAAATTAAAAAAATTTCTAAATCGAAAATAAATCGCGGAAAACCGGAAAAATCGCCAAAATGAAAAAATCGTCAAAATGAAAAAAAAATCGCCAAAATTAAAAAAATTGCCAAAATGAAAAAAAATTGCCAAAATGAAAAAAAAAAAAAATGAAAAAAATCGCCAAAATGAAAAAAATCGCCAAAATTAAAAAAAAATCGCCAAAATTAAAAAAATCGCCAAAACGAGAAAAAAGCGAAATATAATAAAAAAAAATTATTTCAGCTGAAAAAACGTAAAAAAACTGTATTAAAAAAATTATCAAAGCCAACGTACGGAACCCTTCGTGGGCGAGTTAAAGTCGCACTTTACTGAATTTATTTTTGTCATATTTTGAAACGATTTTAATATTGGCTTTTAGTTGCAAGAGCTTTCTGTTTTGGTAACTACTAATTGGAAAAAGTTGTTTTTCTCATGTTCTTTTCATCACTGAAAGGAAAATAGTTTTTAATTATTCCTGTAAGAAACTCAGTAAAATTTTTGTATTGTATTTATCTGAAAATACTTCTATTAACCCTAATAATGAGCAAAATTTAAATTCGACAGCACTACAAAAAGTTTGCAGTCACTGTGTTTGACCGTAACCATAATTTATAAATAAACATGAACAAGTTTCCTATTGCTGTTTGACGAATGCGAGGGAAATATCTTGGGCGGATTAGGATAGTTCATGTTGGGCTTGGATAAAAATACCTAGGACAAGAGGAAAAATAACATTCCGGTGCTTATTTAAGGTTTTTGTGCGAAATAAATGCTTATACATACAGAACAAAATACCAATGTAAAATCGTCATGCTAAGAGTTTGATTTAAATTAATTCAAATCACGTTAAATTTACTAGAAATAGTATGTTGTTTAAGTGTGTTGGCGATTGTTTGCTTCGTTCATACCCTGTCGGAAATTTGGCTAACTTTAAACTAACTTTAAGCTAACTATTTCGCAACTACTACTGACTGACACTTGGATTACTTTGCAATGTAATTAACTGACTATTTTAACATTGCTATGTCCTAGGCGGTAGTCAATTGTCTCACTCTGCACTACTTTCAGCTAACTTAACGTTGACTTTTTCAAATCACCTGGTAATCGGTAATTTAAAAAATATTTTCCAGGGTTCGAACATGTATCATCACACGTTGTGTACTCAATGCGCTACCACTCAGCTAAGCTGTCATCTAAAATAACAACAGTAAAATGTTAATATAAGTAGCTGAGAATAAATTTTTTGGCTCTCATCAAATTCGATTACGTACTGAACCTAAGAATTAATTTCGGGTACGTTCTGGATAACCTTGCAGCTAGCTTTTAGTCAGTCTATGAAAAGTTAACTATAAGTTAACTATTTTTATAGTCAACCACACATTCTCCGACAAGGTAGCTCAATACACTTATGTGCTTAATTATATAGGTTGTTTTTGTATTGTTATTGTTTTGTAAATAGCCGACAAACTGCAGCTGGCTGGTAGGCAGTGTAATAGTCTTCCAGTAGGAAGACAGCAGGTTCGATTCATGGAGTCAAGTCAAAGTACTTTGTATTTTTTTAACTAAAACTTTTGAAACAAATTGTATGTAAAATGATTTATGAAATAATGTTGAATTAAAATGTTATTCATGGTGGTACATAAAGAATATTTAAAGTTGTTTTGTCTGCAGGGATAAGCACGTTGACCACCACGCGATGAGTAAATAATTAATAAAATACAATTACTACACTAAATTAAATTCATGTTGTTCCAACTTGAAATATCTTTTATTCAACATGATTTTTCATTTTAATTTTAACAGTACGTAAATGTAAAATGGACGTGAAATAAAGTTATTTCAAAAGGAATTTTTTTTTAAATTACTATAAATCATGTTAGATTAAAATGAAACACATATAAAGCAAAATCAATGCCGAAAAAGATTAGATTAGCCTTGTTTACGTGGATTTAAAGTTGAAATTTTTCTGTGTATACCATGGTATAAATATAGAAGGTATTTCCATTTGAAAATAAGGATTTTTGAATAATTTTGTAATTATCTTTTGCGAATAAATAAAGTTATCCCATATTTTTAAGTTTTCTGCCTATTACAAATCTTTAAACTATATTTTCATTAACTTTTGGCATTCAGAAACCAAACTGATGGATGATTTTGATTAATTCATAATGCATTTTCATTAAGTTTAACAAATATTGATTGATAGTGCATTTTGTTTAATCTACATAATTCGTTTCTTGTTGATTGCTATATCCTTTTCTAAAAAATATTAGTTTTATAACCGATCAGATCTTTTGGCAAGCTTATTTCACAGATCTTATAGGCCCTTAGCCACTCTAACCAATTATTTTACGTAACTCTACTCTTTTCTACTGGCACAGTCACTATTACTAGAAATATAAGAGAATAGAAATCTTAAGTTTAAATCATTTCATTAAATAAATCTTTTCAAAAAGCAGAAAAAAGGCCCAGTTCCTTTTCAAAATTTTTGGCCGTCAAAAGGAGTGAGATGAAAATGTTGACCAAGTTCTTGTTTGGCACAATATCTATCAGTTAAATATGTTATGCATTATATAAATTTGAAATCGTAAGGGTGTCATATAATTTCTAGACAATCTGTTAACTTGGCAATATTTTTACGTTTCTAAAAAAGGAGAGAATATGAATATTTGTTCACTACTTTACATGGGAAAAAATGTTGTCAAGTAAGCAGATTACCTATAAATGATATGACAACCTAGGTTAGGGTAGAAAGGGTGGTGCTATACCGCACCTCCACTCGGAGACCCAATTGGGTCCATTGTGATTCCCTTCTATTGCCCATTACTAGTAATATTTACCCCTCCCATTTACAGCCAGAAGAGACCCTATTATCCGTCATTAAGCCACCAAACCCCCATGATGAAACCCCTGATGTCCTCTAGTTTACACTTCCCGACATCAGTAATGCTTTCATGAAAACGTCTGCTCAGCCATCTAAGCCTATGTCGTTGCAGCTTCGGGCAGTGACAGATAAGATGTTCAATGGTTTCTGGTTCCTCTTCATCCCCGCACATCCTACAAAAATCTGGAGTGCCAATTTCCCAAATGCTGGTTCTTGCTCTGACCGAGCACTGACCTGTCAACGCGCCTATCATGATTCGCATCGCCTTCCTATTCATATCCAGTAGTAGTTTAGATCTTCCTGAGTCTAGTTTTGGCCAAAAACCCTTCGAGACCCTACAATCCTCCCTACTTCACCATGAACTGTTGGTCCTACTTTCTACACAATTACTGAGCTCTTTATAGTAATGACCTATCGGTAATTTCACCGATCTGTCCGACATTCCCTCATCTAACGCTGATCCTATTCTTGCCAGCTCATCTGCAATTTCATTTCCCCCAACACTGCTGTGGCCAGGAACCCAACAAAGTCTGACACTATAGTTATCCATAAGCAAGTTGAGGGCTTTCCTACAGTTACTAACAACTTCAAAGCTTTTAGCGCTGCCTGGCTGTCGACGTAGAAGGTTACCTTCTCACCTTCAGCTACATTGCTGGCCACTATCACACCCTAACGAGTACAAGTTTATATAATTCATAGCATATTGTAGCGATAGGTATTGTACTAAAGAAGAACTTGGTCAACATTTTTATCTCATTACTTTTGATGACCGAAATTTTGAAACTATGTTTTTGTGAGGATGTATAATTATAATATTTAACATCGATCATTACCGCCCTAAGAAAGTTTTCACTTGAACAATTTGACTATACGAGCTCTTGAAAGGCTCTTTTCATGCATTAAATAATAATTATGTACTTCTTATTCTCCAAGTTGAAAAATAATTATTTTCATCCTGCTTAATTTAGCATAAATCACATGTAGTACCCGTATATACATACATACATATCGTCACCTTAAATGCAAACGGACGAAACTACACTTTTAAATTTTTTACAGGAGAAACAAAAAACGTTTCAAAATAAATAATAATAAAGTGTTTTTTAAAATTTTCTTTGAAACTTACTTGTAGCATGGATACTTATATGTTTTTAACAATTTATCTCCTTTTTATATATATTTAAGATTTTATGTTAGTTATGTTCTTCCCCCAATACAAAATAGATGCATTCGTAATTACGTCCGTTTGAATTTCTTTAATAAAATCGCCATTTTTGTTTGCAGATGTTTAAATATTTGCGTGAACATTTAACTAGATAAAATGAACCATAATCAATCAAAAACTCCGTTTGCATTTAAGGTGACGATATATTATGTTTTAATTAAACGATTTGAAAATCAAAGTCAAGCTTAAGTAATTACTTGAAGGTCACTCAATGTTAACGGCCTCGACTTTCTGCAAACACTCATCGATGTATGAAATCGTTTTCATTTAAGCAAAATGCAACATTTAAAATGCCATTTTCACCTTCTCATTGTTGATGCATAAAAATGCTTTAAAATTTATTTAAATAATAAAAAGAGTACTATAGAGGACGTGGGAGTGCTCTAAAGCTTTGAGTATGTAAAAAAAGTTTCAAACCACAAAAATTTATTAAAAAAAACTTTTGCAGTATTTTTCACATTTTAAACCATATTTCAAATGCCTGCAGTTAAACAATTTTATACACTTGCATTCGCATTTGAACTCGTAGAAAATAAAATAAAAACAAAAATTGAAAGAAGATGGAAATAAAAATGAATGTTAAATCATGGTTTTAAATATTTTTGTACTCACACGATCCATTTCAAAGTCACTAAAACCCACCGAAAGAAAAGTTAGTAAGAGGCAGAGATTTTGAGTGGGTATTCCTTTGCCACACAACAGATGTCCGCCCAATTGATTTAGAGTAGTGGATGGAAAAAGTTCATGTAATCCCAAGTGATTTAAGAGGGCCTAAAAATATAAAAGAGACACATGCACACACACAAATATGCCGGATTTTTAAAAGGGAATGTAAAAAAATAAATTGAGGAAATAAAATAATTTCACATATACTACGTTTATACGCAGGGCTTATTTGCAAATAAAACAGTAAATTGTTGCCATATTATTGTTTTTATTGCGACTTACTAATTCAGAAATCTATTCACGTTTAACGCACTATTTGCAAATAAAATGGAAAAGGTTGCCACGCTTACAAATGTTTCATAAGAAAAAACAATAAATGGATAAATATTGCACAAAAAACATTAATAGAAGCAAATAATAACAATTAAAACAAATAATTATTTGATATTTTGTGCATTTTACACTATTTTTTTGTCAACATAAGTAAACTTTCTATATAAGTGCTACCAAGTTTGTGTACTTTTGCTATGCCGTATAAACAGTGAGTTAATTTATTTGCAAATAATTTTATTTGCAAATAGTGCGCGTATAAACGTAGTAATACATACTTTTACAAACTACAATAAAGTATCGGTATGTAAACTAGACGTAGAACGAATGAATATAAAGAGAGTAGTATTAAATCTGCCTGAAGTACGAGTTTTAAAAACAAAAGGTGTTTTTTACGTTGTTGAATTGAATGGGTGAATGCGGATAAAAATATTGTAAATGCGAATGAGCAAACTCATTCGCTAGTTGCAGTGGCAGGAAGAAGGCAAGAGGAAATTTGCATTTAAATTTGAAATATAAAAACCGCCAAGTTTATTTAGTGGTTACGGTTAAAAACACACACATACACATACATACATACATACACACGCTAACATGGTACACAAGTGTATGTATGTATGTGTATTGATATAAATATGTACTTGTATATGTACGTAAGTTCACAGTATTAAATCGGAGTTGTTTATTATGTAGACCCCAGTAGGAAATTTGGTAAATGGATAATTATAATTTTATTTCGTAGAAACTGTGCGTGTCTAAAATGAATGAAAACTTCTTAACTTTATGATTGAGTTTTCAAAAATGGCGGGTAACAGACTGAAATAAATTTTTTCCTTAATTTTTGCACAAAAAAAAGTGCAAAAAGAAATAAATTTTTTGGCAAAAGATGTTACCAAGATTTGCTCGGTAAACTCTTAGCTACATTATTGCTATATATAGCTAAGCGCTATCACTAAGTCTCAATTAACTGTTGGCCAAAAATTAATGACACCATTTTTTGAGGGTGCACTGATTTTTGAAATCTTTGGAGGCCCTTAAAAAAATTAGTCACCAAAATCGCCAAACTGAGTATAGGGTTTTACTACCCTTTGGTGGTACTATCGATAATATACTGGCAGGACTGGGCGGGTTTTTCTCTGTTGCACAGTGTAATAGAATCACTTAAATCACTCATATTAAACAAGTAAGAGCACGCAAAGAAAAAATATGGTTGAGGTAATCATAACCAAACAGCAACATACTATGATTGAATTATATGGTTGCAGTCAAATTATATTATTGTCAATGGAAAAGCAAATTTTAAATAATATTATTTTCTGAGTTAATAATAATATTATCTACAAAAATAATTAACTTTGTTATACTTAATCTTATTATTGTAAATAAGACAACACTATTGTTAGATGTGACTAAAATATAATTGAGACTTACCATACCATGTTCTAATATTGTAATAATATTGTTAAATACGACCATAGTATTATTTTATGTAATAATAATATTTTGTTTTTTAATCATATATTTATTGGCAAATCTTTTGTTCAAAACAGCTGTGCGGTAAATCCGAAATAAAAATAAATTAATATTGTCGAAATAAAATGTATGTTTGTATGTATAGAATTGTATACTTACATATATGTATATACACGAAATAGAAACACATCTGTATAAAGAGATATACATACATATGTACATATTATTTTTATTTATCTACTCTTGCCTTTAAACTTTTTTTTATTTATTTAACACCACTCGCGCACTACCGATAGTTTACAAACGAAACACTGAACTGACAGAAGATGTTTCTGAAAATGATTTTTTTAAAAACTTCACATAGTATGGTTTTGGATAACATAATATTGTTGTCTACATCATATTATTTTTACACAATAATTCAAATTATATTGTGGTCATAGATTTTTAACAAAGCTATATTGTTAAACCCTAACCATATCGCACTTTCTATGAATATAATAATATAATTATTAAATTCAAACATTACTCTGTTTATCGTAACGAAATTAATGTATAAAATAACAATAACTACCACACATTTGTTTCAGAGAACATAGTATTGTTTTCTCAACCATTTTACAACCATATATTTTCTTTGCGTGAGTGCTATATTCGGGTATGCCGAATCTTATATATCCTCCACCGAAGTACGTATGGAGTATATCTAGGAGCATAGTAGTGCGCCAGGCCAACTAGCACTCAACTAAAAAATGCTGAGAACCCGAAAATTTTAGCCAGGAGGGCGGGGCTCCGCCCATAAAGCTCAGAATTAAAAAAGCAAATCTAAGGCGCTTAATGGAAGCTATTTTATTGAAATTTGGCATATACATATATTTCGATAAAGCAGGGCTATAAATCTTTTATTGAAAAAGCTATCACTAAGTCTGAATTTAAACCTCACTTGCATGTACTACGGCTCAGCATATTTAGATATACTATTTATATAGGTATTATTATTCGTTTGCAACGAAACTTGACACGCATAATAAGCACTGACCGAGAGAAATTTTTAGTTTGAAAAAGTGGGCAGGGTTACGCCCATAAGACTACAAAAAAAATCGGGGCTACGCCCATAAAGCTCAGAATTAAAAAAGCAAATCTAAGGCGCTTAATGGAAGCTATTTTATTGAAATTTGGCATATACATATATTTCGATAAAGCAGGGCTATAAATTTTTTATTGAAAAAGCTATCACTAAGTCTGAATTTAAACCTCACTTTCATGTACTACGGCTCAGCATATTTAGATATACTATTTATATAGGTATTATTATTCGTTTGCAACGAAACTTGACACGCATAATAAGCACTGGCCGAAAGAAATTTTTACTTTGAAAAAGTGGGCAGGGTTACGCCCATAAGAATACAAAAAAAAAATCGGGGCTACGCTCATAAAGCTCAGAGTTAAAAGAACAAATCTAAGCCGTTTAACTCAAGCGATTTACATATATATTTGTTATTGTTTTTGCATTTCTCAGATATAAGAGAATCATGGACATCTGTTCACTACTTAATATTGGAAAAATGTTGTCAAATTAACAGATTTCCTTAAAATGATGGCACCCTCACGATAACGAAATAAAATTCATCGTATGTTGTGGTTAACATATTGATCTCAGTACTTTTGGCGGATGAAATTTTTGGATAGGAAATTAGCCTTTTTTCACATTTATGTTTTTCTATGGATACATATATATTTCATACATACATACATAAATACTTCTTTAAATTTATAGTAAGTCACCTGTACCCATATTAAATAATAAGGAACAATTAATTAGAGAGGACTTTAACAAAGATCAGAACTTTCTAATGGCAAATTAATTGCCCATATCTAAAGCAACTTGAATCGGCATATACATATATGCCTTTACCATTTGATACGTACACCGCAAACTGAATGAAATAAGTATCCATGATGGTACTTACATTTTTCGCTTTTATTCTAATGTCAGAGTTGACACACGTAATGAGGCTGATTATTTTAATTTTATTATAACAGAATTTATAATGAGCCTGGTTATCTTTATTTTATAATAACAGAACTTCTATAGTTGAAAGTAGGGATGGGCGCGAGTCGTGACACGAACACGCGCGACTCAACACGAGGTGTTCCTGATAAAAAAAAACTGATTTCGTGTGTTCGGTTCATTTCGTGTTGAGGAAAATTTACACGAAAAACCCGAAACGATTTTAAGTATAAAATATGTATGAATGAATTTCCAGTGAAGAAAAAAGTTTAATATTTTTTATCGTCAAACACACAACACCAGCATATTTGTTAGCATTGTATGGGACTCTGAAGCTTAAAGTTCTGTACGCAAACCGATAGTACAAAGAAACAAGTAACAATGCTATATTCGACCTTGCTGAATCTTGTATACCCTTTACCAACGTATGTATATGTAGTATACAGATATATACATAAGTACATACATACATATTTGTCTTGTATTAAAATTTATAATTTTTTGTTATAGTGCAATTTTTAATAAGTGACCTCTCGGTTTTTTGCGACTAAAGAATTTGCATGAGTAAAGATATTCCTAAAACATGAAATAGGTTTAACTAAAAAAAGTTATTTTTAGTTATTATTTTACCCAAATTTATTTTTTCAAATTTCCAGCCCTGGACTTAAATTTTTCTGGCTGTGGTTTTTATTTTTCTAGTTTTCAATACCCAACTTTTCTTTCCGAAACATAAAATATATATATAAATTAATATATAAAAAAAATATTAGACCTAGTTAGATTTATATATCACAAAAAGTGTAAGTTTCCCAACCCTGGAATCATAATATTAATTTTTTCTGATTTCTTACACCAATCTTTTTCTTTTAAGGATCTAAGATATTTTAAATTTATACATAATAAGGGAAAATTAGTTTTAGTAGGTTATTTTAATATAAAAAAAGTTAAGGTTCCCAACCTTGGAAACGTCTTTTTGATTTTTTTCTATATTTTTAATATAAATTTTATTCGTACTGAAATATAAAATAAGTTTATTAAACAAAAAATCAAAAAATTTGTGTTATCTAGTTACTTTTATATGGCAAAATCAAGTTTAAGTCTTCCAGCTCTGAAACGGTCTGCTCGATTTCGCTGATTTTCATTACCAATCTATGTTGGACCATGTCTGATACACGAGTCCAAGACCGAAGTCTCTAACTTTTCTGGGAGCTTCGGAAAACCGATTTCACGTACATACATACAATTGTATGTATATAGACTTCAAATTTGTAAGTGTATTTTTATACAGACTACAACAATTAACACTAAAATTAAAAAAAAAAATAATTAAAGGGCGTACCATCAGTTAATGTAATTTTGACTATTTAGTTTTGACAACTTGCTGTATCTTGGAAAACGTAAGAGCAAAACTGTTGAAATTTTCAAAAACGGTAAAACTAAAAAATCAAAAAATTATAAAATCGCCAAACCGAAAAAATCGCCATAAACAAAAAAAAAAAGGCTAAAATAAATGGCGAAAAATCGCCAAAATGAAAATTTTGCTAAAATTATAAAAACCCCAAAAACAGAAAAAAAAATCGCGAAATGAAAAAAAATCGCCAAATGAAAAAAAATCACCAAATGAAAAAAAAATTGCCAAAATAAAAAAAAACTCCATAAACAGAAAAAATCGCCAAAATGAAAAAAATCACCAAATGATAAAAAAATTGCGAAAATAAAAAAATTCCCATTAATAGAAAAAATCGCCAAAATGAAAAAAATCACCAAAATAAAAGAAAAACCCAAAAATAGAAAAAAATAGTCAAAATGAAAAAATTGCCAAAATTATAAAAACCCCAAAAACAGAAAAAAAATCGCGAAATGAAAAAAAATCGCCATATGAAAAAAAATCACCAAATGATAAAAAAATTGCCAAAATAAAAAAAAAACTCCATAAACAGAAAAAATCGCCAAAATGAAAAAAATCACAAAAATAAAAGAAAAACCCAAAAATAGAAAAAAATAGTCAAATTCTTTAGTCGAAAAAAAACCAAGAGGTCAGTTATTTAAAATTGCACTATAACAAAAAATTATTAATTTTATCACAAACAAATATGTATGTATGTACTTATGTAAGTATCTGTATACTACATATACATACATACGTTGGTAAAGGGTATATAAGATTCGGCACAGCCGAATATAGCACTCTTACTTCTTTGTGTTAACTTTTATTTAAATAGAATGCTTACATTATCTTATTTGTTTTTACTTTTTATACATCAATAGTTAATTTTGTACAATAATTATTATTTTTATTTTTTGTTTACATATAAATGGGAATGAAAAGCGGATCGCTCCTTCTGTTGTAAATATTTATTTAGAGTCCATTTGAAATTTCGGCATAAGTTTCTATAAAAATACAATTAAATTATTTTCTTCTAACTAACAGTGACATAAGTACATGCATATATATCGCACACTAAATCATACAGAGTGACAACTCAAAAAAAATCAGATGCTAAATAGTTACAAACAACTGTTGATACTGTATAAATGACGCAAGTATGTGACATAAAAACAAGTAAGAGTGCTATATTCGTCTGTGCCGAATCTTATATACCCTTTACCAACGTACGTATGTACATATATATAGTATACAGACACATACATATGTACATATTTGTTTTGTGAAAAAATTTATCATTTTTTTAAAGTTTCCATCTTTGGAGGTGTAATTTTAATTTTTCAAATTTCATACGCCAAACTTTTCTTTCAGAAGCATAAAATATATTAAATTTATAAAGAAAAAGAAAAAAAATTTTAGACCTATTTAATTTTACATAACACAAAAGTGTGAGTTTTCCAACCCTGGAGTCATAATTTTGGATTTTTCTGATTATGGATACCAATCTAGTTCTTTAAAAAAATACATAAAATATGGTAAGTGAACAAAGCAAAAACGAAATAAGGAAAAACTTAGTTTCATTTAATACCTTTAATATTAAACAAGTAAGAGTGCTATATTCGGCTGTGCCGAATCTTATATACCCTTTACCAACGTGCGTACATATATATAGTATACAGACACATACAAACATATTTGTTTTGTGAAAAAATTTATAATTTTTTTCTCTAAAACAATTAATAGTAAGTGACCTTTCAGTATTTTTCGATTAAAGAATTTGATTCAATTACACTGTACAACAAAATAACATTTTTTGGCTGTCCTTTAGATAAAATTACGCGGACTATATGGATTTCGATGCGTTAAATTCAAATCTGCTGTCAGTTTTGCTCTATCACGTAGAGATTTTTTTTATGGGCGTGGCTAATTTTTGCCCCTAAATTAGTCGGCCATACTAATATATTTTACTATAACTCGAAAACCGCTATTTCGATTTTAATAAATAATAAACCAAAAGACGCGCCACAAAATTTTGTTAAAAAATATTAATAATCATTTTTCACCTATCTTTTATGGTTTCGGAGTTATTCAGAATTTAAAAAAGAAAAAAGTTTTTTTTATGCAAAAATCGCGTAATTTTTTTAAATGAAAATTACAATAAAAAAATCATATTTCATATTTTTTACATTTGTCTTAAAACTACATATCCTAGGAATAAAACAAGCTATAAAACGTGAAAATCCAGCAATTAATCTTGATTTTATTCACAATTTAAAGTTCTGTTACCAGCCCGCAATGCCCTTTCAATATCATTACCAGATGTCAGTGATGGGAAATGAGATTTGCATTTCGGTATCAAAAACAAATTTTCTTAGTACTTTTTTGATCCCGAGAGTACCAAAAATTATAACATTTCTTATTTAAATTTTATTAACAAAAAATTATAAGAAATTCATTTACAAAAAAAGGAACACATAGGTACAAATTTACAAATAGGTGTAGCCTGGATTAGACTTAATACTTTTGGAACATAAAGCTTGCCTCCGTATTCCATAGCTCGCTAAAGCTAAAGCTAAATTCGACCGCTAAAATGTTTAACAAATAGAAAATTTAAAATTTTTGGCGATGACATAAAGCAATAAAATTTCGGCGAATTACATTTTTAAGCCATTACCTGATTTATCAATACCCGTTTGAAAATTGCATTCGTAGCCGAAAATTAGATTTAGCTTTAGCGAGTTACAGAATACGATGGCTGTTGATTTATATTTTGTTTTCATGAAATTTTGGTAAGAGAAAATCCTTTCGACATTTACAGCGGAGTGAGGCATGGATAAAATTCCGTAAGCTACTCTCGATATATCAGGAAACATGTATTCATCTAATGCGTTTTTATATAAGCCAGTGCTCTATATTGGTTGTTAATATTTCAAATTATTTTTCTTTTCTTTTTTTCTTTTCCCTGGTAACATTTTAATTAAAAGTGGTATAATGATATTCGTTTAAAAGATAAAATACTTTCAGGGGGAAACTTACTAAACCAAACTAACATTTTATTGTCAAAGTCCACTTTTGCCCTTAGAACTTAATATAAACTTTTTAAAATTTTCTTTAAACTGATTTAAAACAGTTGTTTCAATAGATCAACTTCTGTGCCACATAAAATATCATTGAATGAAATATTGATATTGATATTTAATTGTGGTTACACTTTTCTAAAAGATCTTTACTAATAAAGCTTCTTTCTATTTGTCGAAAAAACAATTTAATTCTTGGCAAAATATATGCATGTGCGAGTCTTCTGACTGCATTTCTAAGTTGCCCGTGAGAGTATCAAATTTCTTAGGGGAGTACTACGGTACTTTTTCATGTCAAACAGTATAAAAAAATGTATGATCGTACCAACTTTCCCATCACTGCCAGATGTAAATGTGACTGCATTTAATGCATTACACACATTTTTCCATTTTTAGGTACCTGCTTTAAATTGTGAATAAAATCAAGATTTATTGCTGGATTTTCACGTTTTATAGCTTGTTTTATTCCTAGGATATGTGGTTTTAAGAAAAATGTAAAAAATATAAAACTTGTGAGTTTCTGATTTTTTTATTGTAATTTTCATTTAAAAAAATTACGCGATTTTTGCATAAAAAAAACTTTTTTCTTTTTTAAATTCTGAATAACTTCGAAACCATAAAAAATAGGTAAAACATGATTATAAATATTTTTTAACAAAATTTTGTGGCGCGTCTTTTAGTTTATTATTTATTAAAATCGAAATAGCGGTTTTCGAGTTATAGTAAAATATATTAGTATGGCCGAATAATTTAGGGGCCAAAATTAGCCACGCCCATAAAAAAATCTCTACGTGATAGAGCAAAACTGACAGCAGATTTGAATTTAACGCATCGAAATCCATATAGTCTGCATACTTTTATCTAAAGGCTATTTTGGCTGTTGCACAGTGTTATTTTATTTTTGATATTAACAATAGTTGAATATTTCACTCTAAACTCTGTGGTTAAGATATATTTTACATTCACTCTTATTTCAGTCAACATCGACGTCACGTCAATATATTAACAGAAAATTGGGGCTCGTTTACTTGCTCTCTAGATGTTCAAAAACCGTGCTGCTATTTAATAACTCTAAAATAGTCTCAGTCTTGCACCTCCATACCAAGTAAACTAACTTGTTTTATATTTTCCCGTATTTAATAATCATTGATGTTGCAAAACTGCTTAGTGTCTTGATTTAAATTTCCCATTGCAAATATTATACATCGTGGTATTATGTAAACGTTTTATTCCGACAGGATTTGTTTGAAATTTGTTCAGCAGAAAGGAAAGGTAACAGGAAAATGAAACGGAACAGTCCTTTATGTCTTTTTAAGGAAAAGAAAAAAATTTTTAGACCTATTTAATTTTACATAACACAAAACGTGTAAGTTTTCCAACCCTGAAATCATAATTTAGGATTTTTCTAATTCCTTATACCAATCTAGTTCCTTAAAACATACATAAAATATGTTAAGTGAACAAAGCAAAAAGTAAAAAAGAAAAAACTTATATTTATTTAGTTACTCTATTATCAAAATAAGTTCAAAGTTTCCATCTCTGGAGCCTTGGTTTTCATTTTTATAATTTTATACGCCAATTTTTTCTTTCAGAAGCATAAAATATATTTAATTTATAAAGGAAAAGATAATTATTTAGACCTATTTAACTCTACATAACACAAAACGTGTAAGTTTTCCAACCCTGGAGTCATAATTTTGGATTTTTCTGATTATTGATACCAATCTAGTTTTTTAAAAAATACATTAAATATGTTAAGTGAACGAAGCAAAAACGAAATAAGAAAAAACTTAGTTTCATTTAATTCCTTTAATATAAAAAAATTCAGTAAAGTGCGACTTTGACTCACGCACGAAGGGTTCCGTACATTCGGTTCTGAGCATTTTTTAATGTGGCTTTTTTGCTTTTTTGAAGTTTTTTTTTTCAGTTTAAACGATATTTTTAGTTTTGTCGCTTTTTTCTCATTTTGGCGATTTTTTTTCTGTTTTTTAAGGTTTTTTTCATTTTGGCGATTTTTTTCTGTTTTTGGGGGCTTATTTTCATTTTGAAGATTTTTTTCATTTTGGCGTTTTTTTCCAATTTTGGGGGTTTTTTCATTTTGGCGTTTTTTTTATTTTGGGGATTTTTTTTTGGTTCTAGCGTTTTTTTATTCTGGACATTTTTTTCATTTTGGCGATTTTTTTCAAGGTTGGCAAACGGTATCGTAAAAATACCGATACCGATTCAAATACCGCTATAATTAGATACCGGTATGGTTACCGATACCGAAATCCATTTCGGTTAGAAAATACCGGTATCCAGACTACCGTTTACGTCTATACCGGTACGTACCGGTATACCGATTCCGGCCAAAAAATAAATGATAAGTGAGTTGTAGTTGCCAAATTTTTATTATGTATTACAACTTTTTTCACCATGAGACATTTTGGTTTTTATTTCGACCATTGCATTCGTTTTGCTTTATTATTCCAGAAGCCAACCAATCCCATTTGTCAGCCAATATTATTGCCACGTTTATAAAACATAGAATCTCCAAAAAAAGAGCAAAGCCAGAACTAAAAATATTTAAAATGTTTTGTAATAGATACTATGGTTTCAAAAACATAGCATAGATAAGAACATTTGTTTTTCTAGCATTTATTCGAAGACAACTAAAATTAGTTTTTATTCAGAATACCAAAAGTTAAGTTGTTTTAGTTTCAATCCAACTTAGTTGAGCTGTAAACCGTAATATGGGCAAAAATTGCAAAAATATATATCAATTAACTTTCTTTCTTTGGCTTAGAGAAAAAACTTCTAAACTTTTATATTTGAAGTTAAAGATTCCTCTCTTGAGGTGAAGAAAACCTGCTTTAAATTTTTAAATGTTAATTGTACAAGAAAATTAATTTCTTTGTTTTTAAGTTGGCTGAAAGAATATTGTATATTCTTTGAATCGAAATATTCCAATGTTCGTTTCGTCTGAATTTGGCGAAAAAGTTATAAACAATATGGGTCCAGTACAAAAATATTGCCTAAGAACGTGTCCAAAGTATAAAAGTGTCGAAAAAAACCCAAAAAATTATATTTGGTGAAAAATACAGACATATATTTGAAATTTACTGAAACAAGATATACATATGTACATATTTGATTCAAAAGGCCTTAGTCTCTTCTTTCTGTATCCGTTTATAAATTTAAAATCGGTTGATATTTAACTTAGTTAGAAGTTGATAAGTGCCTACGGGTACGAAAAAGCGGTTTTTTACCCGTAAAGGCTGGTACTCTGTTCGAAGTTGAGACAAATTGTCAGTGCAATTGGTTACTTCGCCTGAGAAATTTGACATGTACTAAATGTAGACCGCGAGTTGGGGCGGTTGTTTTAATAAATTTCTCGCTTTTTTTGGCTTGAAAGTATGCAACATTGCTAAAATTCCGTGCGAAAAAAGCACTACTCATGTTGTTTCCCAGCTAAACTAAAATGATACCAGATTAATTTTGCATGGAAAGACATGATTTTCCGTGTTTTTCACACCAAGTACAGAGTACTACTCTTGCGAATTTATTTCGCAAATATTTCATACCAAATACATACTTTTATATGTAGTTTGACAGCATTTCGCACGAAATTGTGAACAGAGTACCACGCTTAACTCAAGATTTTGGAGATGTCTGGAAAATGTTTATACCTAGCAGAAAAATAGTAACACTTCGCAGGTATTTCGATTTCATTAAAATTTGTCACACAGAATAATTTATCAGTATAGACTTTATATATGTAAAGTTTGAACTGCAGTCTCCTTGTTTCACTTTTTTAATAAATTATTGTTTAGTAATAGTATAAAATCATATATAGAAACAAATAAGTTTATATGCTTTTATACATACATATGTTAATGTAAAAATACTCCCTTTTTGAAGTAATTTAATAAAAAAAAGTTTTTTTGCTATGTCCACTGCCTGAAATAATAAATTTGTCAGTAATATCGGTATACCGGTATTATAAACTCGATAACGGTATGTACCGGTAATACCGATACCGAAATAAAAAAAAATACCGATACCGCTACCGATACCGAAATTTAAAAAATAATTGTACCGGTATCAATACCGATGCCATTATTTGTTTCGGTTTCCAACCTTGATTTTTTTTCATTTTGGCGATTTTTTTCCTGTTTCTGGGTTTTTTTCATTTTGGCGTTTTTTTTTATTTTTTCTTTTTGGCGATTTTTTTTGTTTTTGTGGGTTTATTTTCATTTTGGAGTTTTTTTTTTGGTTCTAGTGTTTTTTTATTTTGGACATTTTTTTCATTTTTGCGATTTTTTTTCATTTTGGCGATATTTTTCCTGTTTCTGGGTTTTTTTCATTTTGGCGTTTTTTTTTATTTTTTCATTTTTGCGATTTTGTTTTTTTAATTTTTTGCGATTTTTTCCTATTTTGGGGGTTTTTTTATTTTGGCGATTTTTTTCATTTTGGCGTTTATGTCATTTTGGCGATTTTTTCCTGTTTTGGGGGTTTTTTTCATTTTGGCGATTTTTTTCCTGTTTTTGGGGTTTTTTTCATTTTGGCCATTTTTTTTCTGTTTTTTGGGTTTTTTTCCGTTTTGGCGTTTTTTTTCATTTTGGCGATTTTTTATCATTTTGGTGATTTTTTTCTGTTTTTGGGGCTTTTATTCATTTTGGAGTTTTTTTTGGAGATTTTTTTCATTTTGTTGATTTTTTTTTCATTTTGGCGATTTTTTCTGCTTTTGTAGGGTTTCTTTCGTTTTGGCGATTTTTTTTATTTTGGCGATTTTTTTTTCATTTTGGCGATTTTTTTTTCATTTTAGCAATTTTCCCAGTTATTTGCGATTTATTTTAGTCTTAGACATTTTTTTTTTTGTAATTTGGTGCTTTTTTTAATTTTAGCGATTTTTTTTTGTTTTTGGCGATTTTTTTCGGTTTGGCGATTTTATAATTTTTTGATTTCTTAGTTTTACCGTTTTTGAAAATTTCAAGAGTTTTGCTCTTACGGTTTCCAAGATACAGCAAGTTGTCAAAATTGCATAGTCAAAATTGCATTAACTGATGGAACACCCTTTAATTTAAATTTTTTGAAATTTTAGTGTTAATTTTTGTAGTCTGTATAAAAATACACTAGCCTTACAAATTTCATGTGTATATACATATAATTGTATGTATATTACATGGGATTTTAGAATTTTTCGTTGCTCGTTTTGGAACACCCTTTAATTTCCAATTCTCATGTATTTGTTGTTGTAGCGGCCAAAGATCTACACACTGTGTCCAAATTTCAGGACTGTAGCTCTTACGGTTCTCGAGAAAATACCCTGTGACAGACATAGTTTTAGACACATGTAGTTAATTTTACATAACACAATCCCATGTAATATATATACAATTGTAAAGTTAGTGTATTTTTATACAGACTATAACAATTAACACTAAAATGTAAAAAATTTAAATTAAAGGGTGTTCCATCAGTTAATGCAATTTGGCTATGCAATTTTGACAACTTGCTGTATCTTGGAAACCGTAAGAGCAAAACTCTTGAAATTTTCAAAAACGGTAAAACTAAAAAATCAAAAAATTATAAAATCGCCAAACCGAAAAAAATCGCCAAAAACAAAAAAAAAATCGCCTAAGCGAAAAAAGCACCAAATTACAAAAAAAAAAATGTCTAAGACTAAAATAAATCGCGAATAACCGGAAAAATTGCTAAAATAAAAAAAACGCCAAAATGAAAGAAAATCACCAAAATGAAAAATAACCCCAAAATGAAAAAAAATCGCCAAAATGAAAAAAAACGCCAAAACGAAAAAAACCCCAAAAAACAGAAAAAAATCGCCAGAATGAAAAAAACCCCAAAAACAGGAAAAAATCGCCAAAATAAAAAAAAGATGCCAAAATGAAAAAATCTCCAAAATAAAAAAAAACCCTAAAAACAGAAAAAAAAATCGCCAAAATGAAAAAAAATCGCCAACATGAAAAAAATCGCCAAAAATGAAAAAAAAAACCCAAAAACAGAAAAAAATCGCCAAAATGAGAAAGAAGCGACAAAACTGAAAAAATTTTTTAAACTGAAAAAAACTTCAAAAAATCAAAAAAGCCACATTAAAAAATGCTCAGCACCGAATGTACGGTACCCTTCGTGCGCGAGTCAAAGTCGCACTTTACTGAATTTTTTAATATTAAAGGAATTAAACGAAACTAAGTTTTTTCTGAAACAAATATGTATGGATGTGTATGTATACTATATATATGTACGTACGTTGGTAAAGGGTATATAAGATTCGGCACAGCCGAATATAGCACTCTTACTTATTAAAGTGTGCGTTTATTCTAAGAAGTGCTTCCGACAAGTCATGAATAGTAACATACATTTTAAGACTTGCCAGACACATATTTCTTAGTTCAAAAATCATTCTTGTTGATATTATAGAAATTACAAACGGAATGACAAACCTAAATATATCCTTTTACCATTTTTTTGGTAAAGGGTATAACAAGTATATTCTTCAAGAAGACAATATTGCAAAAGAAATTGTTGAGGTCGTTATAGATTTCTTCAATTAAGTGGTTTATAAAAAAGCTAAAGCACTTTTATAATTTTGAGTTGTGACTCTTTATGTGCGATATGTGTACGCAAACTTAAAAATGTACGAGGGCGGTTCGGAAACTTCTTAGCCTAGCATAAAAAGCGCGGTATAAACAGAAAAAAGTTAAGTGTTTTGGAAACTTCCATCTCTGTATGAACATGTGTTCATACATGTTAAATTTTGTTTCGATCTGGCAACTCCTTCATATAGAAACAGGTGCTCACAAAACACGCATCCGCGATTTTTTAACAATGGAAAAATTAGAAATGCGTGGTTTCATTAAATATTTACATTTTTTTTTTTTTTTTTTATAATACATGATATTTATTTATTGTATCTTCATATATGAACTAACAATAAGTATTCAAATCTTAAATATAAAAATATAATTAGGCCCGACCAGTGTCGGACATAAGCTTAGTAATAGTTATATATAATACATAAGTAGTGATAATCAAAAGGAAAAAATATAAAAACTAAAAGTATTTTCAGGAAGACCCATCTGGAGTGCTGTGAATAAGAGCCCTTGTGTCCCTCTTTTTTAGGCGGATGTGTCCAGTAAAGTTCAAAATATTACGGGCAAGCGGATTAGGATGTGACTCGAGTTTTGTTAGATATTTGCCTGCGTATTTTGCAATTTCTTCAGTCACTAGTGGCATATTCAAATCACGATGTATATTTGAATTTTTGATGTACCATGGAGCCGATGTTATCATGCGTAAAATTTTGTTTTGCCTGCGTTGAATTTTCTCTACATTTGAAGCTGAAGCAGTGCCCCATAGTTGAATTCCATAGCACCATATTGGCTTTAAGAGCGACTTGTATATTAAAAGTTTACAGTCTAGGCTAAGTGTAGAATTTCGACCAATCAGCCAATGTACCTGAGTTAATTTAAGTTTCATTTGAGTTAACTTAGAGTCAATATGGTGTTTCCATGTAAGTCGTCGGTCAAGGTGTATACCAAGATATTTCACATGTGAATGTTGAGAAACAACTTGATTGTTAATCCGAATGGGGGAACAAGTATCTCTTCGTAAAGTAAATGTTACTTGAACACACTTTTGTTCATTTACCTTGATTCTCCATAAGTTTAACCAAAGCTCCATCTGGTTAATGTGTTCCTGGAGTTTTCGGGATGCCTCATCAGGGTTTTCATGCATACTAAGGCAGGCTGTATCGTCGGCAAATGTGGAAGTATGGATACTACTGCTCACAGGCATATCACAAGTATAATTTAATTTGAGGGTGGCGTTGGCTGAAGTAGTTAGCACGTTGACTACAAAACCGAAGGTCCTGGGTTCAATCCCTGTATCCGACAGTCATTAAATAACAACACCACGCATTTTTCTGATGTGCATTAGTGTCCCTTTGTGTCAGTTGTTGTAGGAAAGTTCAAGTGATGAAGGCATAGTCACTGGTCACTGAACTATACCGACTTCAGCAGATACTAATCCTAATGTAACATCAGAGCGCCCTCCTTCGTTGTGTAGCAAAATCATTGGCGAAGTAAAATAATCAATAAAATGGCTACAAGACACAGCTTCAAAAAATTAATACGCCTCATTTAACATCAGAGAGGCGCTGCAACACTGCATTATTCAAAACGTGCGAAAAAGCAGAGTTGTAAAAGAATGAAGCTTTCCTCTATCTCTTCCTTCACCACCTGTCTTCACTCTCACTATCCCTTTCCTAAAGAAGGTAACACCTAGTAATAGTAGTAGGCATTAATTGCCTGAGTGTTACTTCTCTTTTATAAAAAAAAAAAAAAAAAAAATATAAAACTGGTCCCAGTATACTCCCCTGTGGCACACCAGATGAAATTGTTTCAGGCCTACTTGTAAAGTCTCCTTCCGCAACAGTGAACTTACGGGAAATAATGTGACTTTCCAAAAGATTTAAAATATTTATTGGTAAGTAAGTCTTCAATTTTAAAATTAGGCCTTCATGCCACACTTTATCAAATGCCTGGGAAACGTCAATAAACAGCGCAGAACAATACTTTTTTTCCTCAAAGGTTCTTCTTATAAATTGAACCAATCTGTGAGTTTGTTCAATGGTGCTATGCTGACTTCTAAAACCAAATTGATGGTCTGGTATGCACCCACTACTAATTAGAATTGGCGACAATTTTGTTTTGAGCAGTTTTTCGAAAAGCTTTGACATTGTAGATAGTAGACTTATTGGCCTATATGACTCAACCTTGGTTATATCTTTGCCCGGCTTTGGAATCATTTTAACCTTGGCAAGTTTCCAGTTGTGTGGATAATACTCCAGTCGTAAAATAGCATTAAATATGAATAACAGGATTCTCATTGCAATACGAGGCAAGTTCATCAGCATCTGATTACTAATTCCATCAATACCCGGAGCTTTCTTCGGGTTGAGTTCGGCGATTAATTTTTGTAAATCACGCGTCTTAAACTTTATGTGTTGAGGGGGTAGAGCGACTATATTCGGCAAATCAGCAACACCAGTACATATATTTGGCGTAAAAACGGATTTTAAGTGCTCAGCAAATATTTTACCTTTTTCAGTATCGCTTCTTGCCCAACCTCCGGTAGATGTGCGTAGAGGTGGCTTATACTCAGCGGGTGTTTTAAGCTTTCTGGCAGCGCGCCATAAAGAGTAATTAGACGCCGGTGTGACATCAAGACCCTCCAGATAATTTTTAAGAGATGGAATTTTTTTCAGATGCAAGCAACTCTTGGAGTCGTTTAGTGCACTCTTTAAATCTGATTTTATTTTGTGGTGATCTGTGCTGTTGCCATTCCATTCTAGCCCTTCTTTTTTCACGTACGAGACGTTCAATGTCTGTAGAATAAATTTTATTAAACCCAATCTGCGAATGGGAGATAGTGGCATGTTCAGCAGCCTGTTTAATATTCTCGCTGAGATTGGCAATGTTCGATTCAATATCATCGGGTGTTCTGAGCGTAATGTTTTCCGTACAATGACTGCTGAGATATTTTTTGAACCCCAGCCAATTAACACAATTGATCTTCTTCACATATGGGTCAGGTAAGTTACTTCTTAATGAGCTACAAATTGTAATGATCGTCGGGGAGTGATCGGACGAGAGATCAAGAGAAGCTTGAACTTGAATTAAATCCCTAGAGATATTTTTTTATGACGCCAAAATCTATAACATCCGGAATTTTTTGTATGTCAGTAGGCCAATAAGTGGGCTCCCCACTCGAAATGACATCCAAGCCCATTTTTGAAATAGTGTTGAACAATGCTCGACCTCTGGGTGTAACAAGGCGCGAACCCCAGAACGTATGTTTCGCATTGTAGTCTCCAGCTGCTACAAAACAAGGTCCAAGAGATTTGTAGAAATCCTCATATTGATTCTCAGTGATTGAAAATCTGGGAGGGGAGTAAATTGATGATATAACGAAATTTGAACAAAAACTTTCAATGCCAATCTTTGTTGCTTGTAGGTATTCTTCACAAATGTTATCAAGAACATAGTGCTTGAGTCTTGACTTTATTAGAATTGCTGATCCACCGCAAGCCCTTCCTCTAGGGTCCTTTGTATCATATATAGTGTAGCCATAAATTTTAAAAAGACTTCTCGAAGTCAAATGAGTCTCAGATACTAACATTATATCAATATTTTTTTCCGTGAGGAAGTGCTCAAGTTCATTTTTATGTTGGCGAATGCCGTTTGCGTTCCAGAAACATATTGTTAACGTGTTCATGGCTTATTAAGTATTGCTTGAAGCAGAGTGTTCTGCATTCGCAACATTTCTTGCATCATGCTAGTCATATTTGTTGTAAAATTTTTTATAGTTTGCACAAGATTTTCAATAGTGGCTTCAAGGCGATTATAATTAAAGTTTGAGTTTGTATTTGTAGAATTATTTTGCGGTGAAACATTTTGTGTCGGAATAGAACTAGCCTTAGCAGCATCTGCATACGATACACGGGAAGTAACTGGTTGGCTCATTTGCTGAAAAGTGGCAGAGTAAACGTTTGCTGATTGAGCTGGCGCTAATTTAGGTTTTTGCACCATAGTCTTCTTTACAAAAGAGTACACAGGACAACCTCTGTAGTTAGCGGTGTGATTACCTCCACAATTACTGCATTTTTTATCACTTTGATCTTTTGGTTTGTTGCAGCTAGCGGTGCCGTGTAATTCGCCGCACACAACACAAACAGAGGGTAAATTGCAGTATATTTTTGTATGGCCATATTCTTGGCAATTATGGCACTGTACAGGACCTGAACGCTTATGTGGCTCTTCAACTGTGATTTTTCGGTACAAGAGGTATTTTAAATTATAAATTGGATGCGTCTCATTTTTTTTCAATTGTATATCATTAGGCTCAAGTTCAACACGAAATAGGGGTTGGGGAATCTTTTCTCTATTTATTATATTATTATTATTATATTAAATATTTACATAAAAAAGGTTTATCGGGACAAGAAATTCATAATGATATGGTGAATGTGTTAGGTGAAAGTGCTCCTTCATATGCAACAGTAAAAAATTGGGTTGCTGAATTTAAATGTGGTCGTACAAGCATTGAAGATGAACCACGTACTGGACGTCCAAAAACAGCAACAACAACAGAAATTGTAGACAAAGTGCATGATATGGTATTAAATGATCGACGAATAAAAGTGCATGAAATAGCTAATATCATGGGCATCTCAAATGATCGAGTCCATTTAATTTTGCATGAAGAACTACAGATGAAAAAGCTTTCTGCAAGATGGGTGCCGCATTTGTTAACAGTCGACCAAAAACGCATAAGAATGAACATTTCTCAAGCTTGTTTGGATCGTTTTAAGTGAAATAAAATGGATTTTAAGCGTCGTTTCATAACTGTTGATGAGACATGGATCCACCACTATACTCCAGAGACAAAAGAACAATCCAAACAATAGACTGAAGCTGGAGGAAGTGCCCCAAAGAAGGCAAAATCAATTCAATCGGCTGGTAAGGTTATGGCAACGATTTTTTGGGACTTCAAAGGTGTTTTATTGATTGACTATCTGCAAAAGGGTAAAACAATAAATTCAGAGTACTATTGCAACCTTTTGGATCAATTAAATGTACAAATTCGAGAAAAACGTCCTGGCTTACAACACAAAAAACTATTTTTCATCAAGACAACGCACCAGCGCGCAAGAGTGTTTTAACAATGGCTAAAATCAACGAAGTAAAGTACGAGTTGCTTGACCACCCACCTTATTCTCCTGATTTGGATCCCAGTGAGTTTTACCTGTTCCCAAATCTAAAAAAATTCCTTGCTGGCAAGCGTTTTACCTCAAATAAAGATGCAATTACAGTTGTAAACCACTATTTTGAAGACCTTGAGGAAAACTATTTTAATCAAGGGATAGAATTGCTAGAAAAGCGTTGGACTAAGTGTATTGAAGTTTTAGGAGATTATATTGAAAAATAAAAATATTTTTGAAAAACTAACTATTCTCTTTCATTGATAGGCTAAGAAGTTTCCGAACCGCCCTCGTAAACAAACACGAAGTAAAATTACATCAACGTAATCTTAAAATGGGTTTAAACATAGGTGCAGTCAATTTACCCAAAAATCTTAGACCAACTAGAGTTATTATGTTAAAAACCCTATTGATTTTTGAGTTCCTGTTTCAACTTTATTATTTGTTGAACTTCTCATTTGTTTAAATGAAAGTTTATAACATAATAACTCTAGTTGTTCTAAGATTTTTGGGTAAAGGTTCCCTGATGATCTGCATTAGCAACAGTGAAATGCGCATAGGATCCAGCTAAACCCCTCAATAATCAATTTCAATGTATTTTTAATAAAAAAATTATTTTACTAATTAAGTAAAATAATAAGTTGGGATTATTCGTGCGTTAATAAATGTTAAACTTAAATTGTAGCAATTCCCAAAAATAAAACACTAATAATATTTTCTATTTATGTACGTATTTACTTTTAGAATGAATAAAATTGCTTTTATTATTATTATTATTATTATTATTATTATTTTATTTCCCGGGAATGGGAAAAGTATGGGAAATCGGAAACCCTAGTTTAGAGTGGTTGGCATCTATTTGTTACCTCTTGCATTTTTTTTATATAGGAATTTAGCAGATTTAGAGCAAGTACTATAAAAATTGCAAATACCTATGATAATTTTCCAATAAAGTATGTAGTCCCAATACATTTTATTAAAAGTTATGAACAAAGTTAAAAACTTATTTGTCATCGTCGCAGACTTGAGTTGTAATTTATTACATTTTTACAACTTTTTGACGTTCATATGATGTGTTGTATGCACATTCATATATAAGTATGCGCATATATGTATGTATGTATTTACATACATACATATGTATGTATGGATGCACATATCGCTCATTTACTTCAATAGTGTCATAACTCAAAAAATGCGTTTTTTTAGTTAATAATGCAAAATAATTCATCATTTTGGATTTTATTTCGTGAGAGAAGAATATTTTTGCATGTCTCCATTGAGTTGAATGTAAACTGAAACTTTAAACGCATTTTCTGCAAACTAGTTTGGTTTGAGTTGTGACACTGTTGAAGTAAATTAGCTACATATACATATGTACTTGTCGTTCAAGTGTGAATAATAACTAGATCACTCAATGTTAGACATTCATAAAATTTAATAGTAAATTTATGAGTCCACAAGTACAAAAGTAAGTCTTCTTCTTTTATTTTATTGCATTTTTATTATCGTACATTTATTTATTTAGTGTATTAATACGTGAATGAAAAAATTTTTAACTTTTTTATGCTCAAAGTACGAGTATGCTGATGAATTCGACCGAATATTCGTATATAGATATTTCCACAGAAAATCTTATATTTTTTATATATTTTTTTTTATTGATTTTTCATTGAAATTGAGAAAATTCAAGATAATATTGAGAAAATTCGAATTGAAATTGAGAATTTCAATTTGAAATTGAGAAAATTCCAAAGGAAAATGGGAACTTCAATTTGAAAACTCCAAATGAAATTGAGAATGTCTATTTGAAATTGAGAAAATTCCTGTTGAAAATGAGAATTTCAATTTGAAATTGAGAAAATTCCAAATGAAAATGAGAAAATGCCAAATGAGAATGAGAAATTTTAATTTGAAATTGAGAAAATTCCAAATTAAGCTGGAATTCAGAAAATTTATTTATTCGACATCGTTTTAATAAGTATATGTACATATATGATTAAAACTAATATGTAGCTACGAGTATGTATTATTGCCCGAAATTCATATCTTCCAGATCTATGGCAGACTGGTAAAACGATGTAGTATGCTGTATAGCTCTACTGCAATCGCCAACAGTTATACTTGCCTTTGAAATATTAATTGTCTCTTCTAAAAACACATGTATGTATGTATTTTTGCATGTATGAATATACGTATATATATATATATATATATATATATATATATATATACATATATGCAGCCATACATACATATGTATATCAATTTTCATTAAGTATTTCTCAATGTTAAAAAAAATAAGTTGAAAATCTCATTTTTATTTGGAATTTTCTCAATTTCAAAGTAAAATTTCTCATTTTCATTTGGCATTTTCTCATTTTCATTTGGAGTTTTCTTAATTTCAACAGGAATTTTCTCAATTTCAAATAGAAATTCTCAATTTCATTTGGAATTTTCTCAATTTTAAATTGAAAATCTCATTTACATTGGAAATTTCTCAATTTCAAATTGAAATTCTACCTTTTACCTTTGTACCTTTTTCTAAAAAGTACTTTTCCCAAAAAGTACCTTTTTCTAAAAAGTAATTTTCTTAAAAAGTACCTTTTTCTAAAAAGTATTTTTCCCAAAAAGCACATTTTTCTAAAAAGGCTTATTTTGTAGCAGCATTAGTATGCTTTTAAAATTTTTAGTCTATCTAATGTAGTTTCCGAGACATAAAGATACCAGTTTTACCCATTTTTACCCCCTTTGCACTTTTTGGGCAGTTCAAAATAACATAAATTTTATTATCCCAGCTTCTACTGAGCGGTAAGAAAACATAGTAAATTATTTTTACAATATGTACAATATGTGTACAATATCATTAACATAAAGGTACCGAAAACGGGTAACATTTTACCCCTTTTTAAGTGCAAATTCTCAGAAAGTGTGCATCCCATTCAAGATTCTGTCCAGAAAAACGCACCAAAGAAGATATGTTGAGTGCAAAAGAGGTACCAAAATTCAGTTTTTACCACTTTTAACCCTAAAAGACAAAATATTGGAAAAGTACCAAATACGTGTCGGGTTATTATACCCTTTACCAAAAAAATGGTAAAAGGGTATATATAGGTTTGTCATTCCATTTGTAATTTCTATAATATCAATAAGCGACCCATAAAATATATATATTCTGGATCCTTATGAATAGGGAAGACGAATAAGCGATGTCCCTCTGTCCGTCTGTCTGTACGTGAAATCGGTTTTCCGAAGCTCTCAGAAAAGCTAGAGACTTCGTTCTTGGACTGGTGTGTCAGAAATTTTTCAAAATAGATTGGTATTGAAATTCGGCAAAATCGGGCAGACGATTGCAGAGCTGGAAAACTTAAACTTTATTTTGCCATATAAAAGTAACTACCGAGAATAAATTTTTATTTATTTTTTATAAATAAACTTATTTTACACTTCACTTAAAAAAATATAAAAAAAAGTTAAAAATACGTTTCCAGGGTTGGAAAACTTTAACTTATTGTGTTATGTAAAATTAACTATGTCTAAAACTATGTCTGTCACAGGGTATTTTCTCGGAGACCGTAAGAGCTACAGACCTGAAATTTTGACATAGTGTGTAGACGTTTGGCCGCTACAATAACAATGACATGAGAATTGCAAATTAAAGGGTGTTCTAAAACGAGCAACGAAAAATGTTAAAATCCCATGTAATATATTTACATACAATTGTAAAGTTAGTGTATTTTTATACAGACTATAACAATTAACACTAAAATGTAAAAAAATTTAAATTAAAGGCTGTTCCATCAGTTAATGCAATTTTGACTATGCAATTTTGACAACTTGCTGTATCTTGGAAACCGTAAGAGCAAAACTCTTGAAATTTTCAAAAACGGTAAAGCTAAAAAATCAAAAAATTATAAAATCGGCAAACCGAAAAAAATCGCCAAAAACAAAATAAAAATCGCCAAAACGAAAAAAGCACCAAATTAAAATAAAATGTCTATGACTAAAATAAATCGCGAAAAATCGGAAAATTTGCTTTAATGAAAAAAACAAAAAAATCGCCAAAATGGAAAAAATCGCCAAAACGAAAAAACCCCAAAAAAACCGAAAAAATCGCCGAAACGAGAATAAATCTACAAAACTGAAAAAATCGTTTAAACTGAAAAAAACTTCAAAAAAGCAAGAAACAAAAAAACCACATTAAAAAATGCTCAAAACCGAATGTACGGAACCCTTCGTGCGCGAATCAAAGTCGCACTTTAGTGAATTTTTATACCCTTTACCAAAAATGGAAAAGGGTATATATAGGTTTGTCATTCCGTGTGTAATTTCCATAATATTAATTTGCGACCCAAAAAATTTATATATTCTGGGTCCTTATGAATAGGGAAGATGAATAAGCGATGTCCGTCTGTCCGTCCGTCCGTCTGGTGTACGTGAAATCAATTTTCCGAAGCTCCCAGAAAAGCTAGAGACTTCGTTCTTAGACTGGTGTATCAGAAATGGTCCAACTTAGATTGGTATTAAAAATCAGCGAAATCGAGCAGACGGTTGCAGAGCTGGAAAGCTTAAACTTGATTTTGCCATGTAAAATTGACTAGGTACACACATTTTTTGATTGTTTTCATGTTTCAGTACGAATAAATTTGGCATTAACAATATAAAAAAATAAAAAAAAATAAAAAAATACGTTTCCAGGGTTGGGAACTTTAATTTTTTTATATAAAATAACCTACTCAAACTAATTTTTCCTTTTTATCTATAAATTAAACATATCTTACATTCTTCAAAGAAAAGTATTGATGTAAGAAATCAGAAAAATTTTAAATTATGTTTCCAGGGTTGGGAAATGTACACTTTTTGTGATATATAAAATAAACTAATTATAATGATTTTTTTATATTTTAATTTATATATATTTTTTATATTTTAAAAAGAAAATATGGGTATAAAAAATTAGAAAAATAAAAACGACAGCTCCACAGCTGGAAAATTTAAACTTTTTAGGGTTCCGCACACTAAAGAAGAAAAGGAACCCTATTTTTTCGCCACGCTGTCCGTCCGTCTGTCACAGGGTATTTGCTCGAGAACCGTAAGAGCTACGGACCTGAAATTTAGACATAGTCTGTACACCTTTGGCCGCCACAACAACAATTACAAAAGAGCTAAAAATTAAAGGATGTCCCAAAACCAGCAACGAAAAATATTAAAATCCCATGTAATATACATACAATTGTATGTATGTATATACACTTTAAATTTGTAGGGTTAGTGTATTTTTATACAGACTACAACAATTAACACAAAAATTTAAAAAAATTTTAATTAAAGGGTATTCCATCAGTTAATGCAATTTTGACTATGTAATTTTGATAACTTGCTGTATATTGGAAACCGTAAGAGCAAAACTCTTGAAATTTTCAAAAACGGTTAAACTAAAAAATGAGAAATTTATTAAATCGCCAAACCGAAAAAAATCGCCAAAAACAAAACAAATCGCCAAAACAAAAAAAGCACCAAACTAAAAAAATTTCTAAAACTAAAATAAATCGCGAAAATCCAAAGGAAAATAAATCGCCAAAATGAAATAAAACCCCCAAAAAGAGAAAAAAATCGCCAAATGAAAATAAATCGCCAAAATGATAAAAACGCCCAAAAACAGAAAAACGTCGCCAAAATAAAAAAATCGCCAAAATGGAAAAAAAACCCAAAAACAGAAAAAAATTGCCAAATGAAAAAAAACGCAAAAACAAAAAAAAAACTTTTAAAAATAAAAAAAAAAAATCCCAAAAAACAGAAAAAACCGCCAAAATTAGAAAAAAGCGACAAAAATAAAAAAAATCTTTTAGACCGAAAAAAACTTCAAAAAAGCCAAATTAAAAAAAAATTTAAAACCGAATGTATGGAACCTTTCGTGCGCGAGTCAAAGTCGCACTTTACTGAATTTGTTTTGATATTAAAGTAACTAAATAAAACTAGTATTTTCCTTATTTATTTTTTTTGTTCACCTAACATATTTCATATATTTTTTAAAGAACAATATTAATATAAGGAACCAAAAAAATATAAAATGATGATCACAGGGTTGGGAAAAGTACACTTTTTTTATATATAAAACTAGTTAAATAAAGCTAGTTATTTCTTACTAAAAATTGCACTATAACAAAAAATTATAAATTTTATAACAAAACAAATATGTATGTATGTACTTATATGTGTATATGTATACTACATATACATACATACGTTGGTAAAGGGTATATAAGATTCGGCACAGCCGAATATAGCACTCTTACTTGTTTTTTACCAGCATTCGTATGCAATTAGAATTTTTAGTCTATCTAATGTAGTTTCCGAGATATAAAGATACCAATTTTACCCTTTTTACCCCTTTTCGCGTTTGAATTTCCAAAAATCCCTTCTTAGTGGATTTACACATCGGAAGAGGAGTCTACACATAAAATTTCAGCTCTATAGCTATAGTGCTTTGGGCTAGGCGATGATATGTCAAAAAGAACTCAATTTGCTGCCTAACAGATTTTATAAGAATTATTCTGTTGCTCAGACATATGTTCGGGCATCCATGTAAGAGCATGGACGAAAGTTGGAAATGAGCGGTCTCCAGTAGCCATTTGCGATGTCCGACATGATGCCCATACCAAGTTCATGGCTAGGGGAGACTAGGGATGGGCAAATGAAAAAAAATGTATCGATATATATCGTATCGATATTTTTTAACAGTATCGATATATATTTTTGGAAAACATCGATATTTCGATATATCGATCTTTTTTGCCAAAATTTTCCAAATCTAAATTAAATTCCCATACTAACATATCGTGCCATAAACGCCAAAAAATATAAATTTTGAACAACTATTGAGACCTTATGAGTTTTTAAGGATTTTTAAAAAAAGATTTCCATAAGAAATGTTGTTGATTAAGCCTTTGGAAAGTCTTAATAATTTTTATAAATAAGGATGTTAATCATTGATTAATGAATGCCCGTGTATATGACTTCAAAGTTCATCATTGCGGAATACGAGAAATATTCGTAACAGAACAGAAAATAAAAACTACTTCTACTTTTAGGCTTATACCCACACAATCCAAATTTGGCATTTAGCTTAGTTAAAAAATAAAAGTCACCTGGCTTAGTGGGGTCACCTTATAGATACGCTTGGGCTGTTATGAAATTTCTCTTCTTTTCTTCGCATCACTAGTAGTGAAGCCAATATCGTAGTTAAAAACGGCTATAGCTCTTAAAAGTATCGAAACGCGATACTCGTAAATAAGAATCGATGTATCGATATATCGGTTTCTGAAATATCAGCGATATATATCGATATTTATTTTCTCAAATTTCGATATATCGATATTTTTTGCCCATCCCTATTGGACACCGTAGTTACACATATTTGAATTTTTGGTATGTTGCTTTATTTAATTTTTTTTATTCATTTAGCTGAGAGGTAAGTAGTTAGTTTATTAGTGTTGATGAGGTTGTCGGTTCAACTCCGCCCAAAGATATTTAGGGTATTTCGCAGTAAAGCCAAAAATCGTTTCGAGGATTGTGATTGTATATAAAAACAAGTAAGAGTGCTATATTCGGCTGTGCCGAATCTTATATACCCTTTACCAACGTGCGTACATACATATAGTATACAGACACATACAAACATATTTGTTTTGTGAAAAAATTTATAATTTTTTTCTCTAAAACAATTAATAGTAAGTGACCTTACAGTATTTTTCGATTAAAGAATTTGATTCAATTATTTTATTTTCGATATTAACAATAGTTGAATATTTCACTCTAAACTCTGTGGTTAAGATATATTTTACATTCACTCTTATTTCAGTCAACATCGACGTCACGTCAATATATTAACAAAAAATTGGGGCTCGTTTACTTGCTCTCTAGATGTTCAAAAACCGTGCTGCTATTTAATAACTCTAAAATATTCTTAGTATTGCACCTCCATACCAAGTAAACTAACTTGTTTTATATTTTCCCGTAGTTAATAATCATTGATGTTGCAAAACTGCTTAGTGTCTTGATTTAAATTTCCCATTGCAAATGGTATACATCGTGGTATTATGTAAACGTTTTATTCCTACACGATTTCTTTAAAATTTGTTCAGCAGGAAGGAAAGGTATCAGGAAAATGAAACGGAACATGTCCTTTATGTCTTTAGCGATAAATTTTAGTTTTATCTCCATTTACTAAAAATTAATAGTTATTATGCTGAGAGCACAATAAGCGCAAACATTCGTTTATACTTCAATTAGTTTAGATATCCATAAAAAAATTAACCAATTAATTAATTAACCAAGTATAAAAAATCTTGAGTAATGATTTTCCTAAAACATAAAATCTGTTTAACTGAAAAAAAAATATTTTTGGTTATTTTTTTACCGAAACTTTTTTTAAGCTCCAACCCTGGAACAATTTTTCTGAGTTTCTTTATAAAATATAGAATATATGTAATTACCAAAGTAATAATTAGTTTTATATATCAGAACAAATTTAAGTTTTCCAGCTCTGGAGCTATGTATTTTATTTTTCTAATTTCTACGCCAAACTATTTCATTCTAAGTCATAAAGCACCAAATTACAAAAAAAATGTCTTAGACTAAAATAAATCGTGAATAACCGGAAAAATTGCTAACATGAAAAAAAATCGCCAAAATGAAAGAAAATCACCAAAATGAAAAATAACCCAAAATGAAAAAAAATCGCCAAAATAAAAAAATCGCCAAAATGAAAAAAAAATCGCCAAAATGAAAAAAATCTCCAAAATAAAATAAGCACTAAAAACAGAAAAAAATCGCCAAAATGAAAAAACCCCAAAACAGGCAAAAATCGCCTAAATGAAAAAAAATTGCCAAAATGAAAGAAATCTCCAAAATGAAAAAAAGCCCCAAAAACAGAAAAAATCGCCAAAATGAAAAAAAAAGTCCCAAAACAGGAAAAAAAATCGCCAAAATGAAAAAAAACCCCAAAATAGGAAAAAATCGCCAAAATGGAAAAAGAATCGCCAAAATGAAAAAAATCATCAAAATGAAAATAATCTCCAAAAACAGAAAAAAATCGCCAAAATGAAAAAAAATCGCCAAAATGAAAAAAACCCTCAAAATAGGAAAATATCGCCAAAGTGGAAAAAGAATCGCCAAAATGAAAAAAATCATCAAAATGAAAATAATCTCCAAAAACAGAAAAAATCGCCAAAATGAAAAAAACCGAAACTGAAAAAAAAGCAACAAAGCCACATTAAAAAGTGCTCAGAACCGAATGTACGGAACCCTTCGTGCGCGAGTCAAAGTCGCACTTTACTGAATTTTTTAATATTAAAGGAATTAAATGAAACTAAGTTTTTTCTTATTTAGTTTTTGCTTCGTTCACTTAACATATTTTATATATTTTTTAAAGAACTAGATTGGTATAAGGAATTAGAAAAATCCTAAATTATGATTCCAGGGTTGGAAAACTTACACTTTTTGTATTATGTAAAATTAAATAGTTCTAAAAATGTTTTTCTTTTCCTTTATAAATTGAATATATTTTATGCTTCTGAAAGAAAAGTTTGGCGTATAAAATTTGAAAAACGAAAATTACAGCTCCAAAGATGGAAACTTTGATTTTTTTTTAATATTAAAGTATAAAATTAATTTTTTTTATTTCTTTGTTCACTTAACACACTTTATTAATTTTTTAAATCAGAAAAGCCTAAAAGGTTGATTCCAGGGTTACTAAATTTATTGTTTTTTTACAAAAGTAACTAGGTCAAGTTAGTTTTTTCTTTTTGTTTACAAGTTTATACTTTACTTTATGACTTAGAATGAAATAGTTTGGCGTAGAAATTAGAAAAATAAAAGACATAGCTCTAGAGCTGGAAAACTTAATTTTTTTCTGGTATATAAAACTAATTATTACTTTGGTAATTACATATATTCTATATTTTATAAAGAAACTCAGAAAAATGGTTCCAGGGTTGGAGCTTAAAAAAAGTTTCGGTAAAAAAATAACCAAAAATATTTTTTTTTCAGTTAAACAGATTTTATGTTTTAGGAAAATCATTATTCAAGATTTTTTATACTTGGTTAATTAATTAATTGGTTAATTTTTTTATGGATATCTAAACTAATTGAAGTATAAACGAAGGTTTGTGCTTATTGTTATCTCAGCATAAAAACTATTAATTTTTATTAAATGGAGATACAACTAAAATTTATCGCTAAAGACATAAAGGACATGTTCCATTTCATTTTCCTGATACCTTTCCTTTCTGCTGAACAAATTTCAAAAAAATCCTGTAGGAATAAAACGTTTACATAATACCACGATGTATATCATTTGCAATGGGAAAATTAAATCAAGACACTAAGCAGTTTTGCAACATCAATGATTATTAAATACGGGAAAATATAAAACAAGTTAGTTTACTTGGTATGGAGGTGCAATACTAAGAATATATTAGAGTTATTAAATAGCAGCACGGTTTTTGAACATCTCGAGAGCGAGTAAACAAGCCCCAATATTTTGGTAATGTATTGACGTGACGTCGATGTTGACTGAAATAAGAGTGAATGTAAAATATATCTTAACCACAGAGTTGGGAGTGAAATATTCAACTATTGCTAATATCGAAAATAAAATAATTGAATCAAATTCTTTAATCGAAAAATACTGTAAGGTCACTTACTATTAATTGTTTTAGAGAAAAAAATTATAAATTTTTTCACAAAACAAATATGTTTGTATGTGTCTGTATACTATATATATGTATGTACCCATGTTGGTAAAGGGTATATAAGATTCGGCACAGCCGAATATAGCACTCTTACTTGTTATTTATGTTAACTACATATCGCTCCTTTACTTCAATAGTGTGTTTTAGGTTTTATCGCGCATTTTTTGTGCTCATAACTTACATTTTATAGTGCTTGAAAATAACAGGCCTCTTAATAAGCAAAATTTGTAAAATAACCGATCTCTAACAAGTCTAATCTACGAATGTACCCTTATAAATGTAATATTTAATATTTTTTATGTTATTTTTAATTTTTTATACTCAATTTTTATACCCAGTTTTGTTAAGTTTCTTTTTTTTAATGTCTACTTCTGAATTTTTACACATTTTTCACGTTTCCGTTCTTATTAATAAATATTAAAAAAATGGTACCGTCATGGTCCAAAAAGTACATTTTGTTTTGACAGTTGGTACAAAATCCAAGAAGTAATTTTCCTTCCTTGGTTTGTCATAACTACCCAGGGGCGAACACTGCATACCACATTACATCTCTTTAATGATGTTTGCCATACTTTGTGTTCAATCAATGCTAGCTTACAAAGTGTACGAAAGTAAGGTAGATTGTATTCGAACTGCCCACTGCCAACTTACAATGTATGTTAGGCAATACTGAGCTTTTATGTTGATTGGATGAACACTTCCGTATCTTGCTTACTTTGTGTGCAAGTGAAAGGCATTCACTCCACAAATGCGGCAATGCATTTGAAAATGTATACTAGATACGTATATGAGGTGGTGTGCATTACTGTCTTACATGTGTTCATCGAATCATCGCTTCTGTAATCGACATTTTCGCCGCTTGGTAGGTACATGTTGAAATGCATGAGATTTTACCAAAGGAATTAAGAGAGAGAGAGAGAGAGAGAGAGAGTAAGCAATGTACAAAGGTGCTAAAACCAAAATACAAATAAGTACAATATTTTTAATTGTAAATTATGAGGGGTTGATCACAGCATTATATTTTTTTCGTGTTATTACTTTAACGTCCCTTTTCAAAATGTATGGTTAAGAGTTAACGTGAACTTTAACTGACAGTTCTTCATACAAAACTTGGAGTTATAGTCTCTGTTATCTTTTAAGCATACATTGTGAAAAGGTACGTAAAACGTGTTAATTTATGAGTTCCATCTGAATACCCCAAATATATATATGATTCAGGTTTTAGTCTCTTCTTTCTATACCCAGCGGCGAACGCTGCATATCACATTACATCTCTTTAATGATGTTTGACATACTTTGTGTTCAATTAATGCTAGCTTACAAAGTATACGAAAGTAAGCTAGATTGTATTCGAACTGCCCACTGCCAACTTACAATGTATGTTAGGCAATACTGAGCTTTTATGTTGATTGGATGAACACTTCCGTATCTCGCTTAATTTGTGTGCAAGTGAAAGGCATTCACTCCACAAATGCGGCAATGCATTTGAAAATGTATACTAGATACGTATATGAGGTGGTGTGCATTACTGTCTTACATGTGTTCATCGAATCATCGCTTCTGTAATCGACATTTTCGCCGCTTGGTAGGTACATGTTGAAATGCATGAGATTTTACCAAAGGAATTAAGAGAGAGAGAGAGAGAGAGAGAGTAAGCAATGTACAAAGGTGCTAAAACCAAAATACAAATAAGTACAATATTTTTAATTGTAAATTATGAGGGGTTGATCACAGCATTATATTTTTTTCGTGTTATTACTTTAACGTCCCTTTTCAAAATGTATGGTTAAGAGTTAACGTGAACTTTAACTGACAGTTCTTCATACAAAACTTGGAGTTATAGTCTCTGTTATCTTTTAAGCATACATTGTGAAAAGGTACGTAAAACGTGTTAATTTATGAGTTCCATCTGAATACCCCAAATATATATATGATTCAGGTTTTAGTCTCTTCTTTCTATACCCAGCGGCGAACGCTGCATATCACATTACATCTCTTTAATGATGTTTGACATACTTTGTGTTCAATTAATGCTAGCTTACAAAGTATACGAAAGTAAGCTAGATTGTATTCGAACTGCCCACTGCCAACTTACAATGTATGTTAGGCAATACTGAGCTTTTATGTTGATTGGATGAACACTTCCGTATCTCGCTTAATTTGTGTGCAAGTGAAAGGCATTCACTCCACAAATGCGGCAATGCATTTGAAAATGTATACTAGATACGTATATGAGGTGGTGTGCATTACTGTCTTACATGTGTTCATCGAATCATCGCTTCTGTAATCGACATTTTCGCCGCTTGGTAGGTACATGTTGAAATGCATGAGATTTTACCAAAGGAATTAAGAGAGAGAGAGAGAGAGAGAGAGTAAGCAATGTACAAAGGTGCTAAAACCAAAATACAAATAAGTACAATATTTTTAATTGTAAATTATGAGGGGTTGATCACAGCATTATATTTTTTTCGTGTTATTACTTTAACGTCCCTTTTCAAAATGTATGGTTAAGAGTTAACGTGAACTTTAACTGACAGTTCTTCATACAAAACTTGGAGTTATAGTCTCTGTTATCTTTTAAGCATACATTGTGAAAAGGTACGTAAAACGTGTTAATTTATGAGTTCCATCTGAATACCCCAAATATATATATGATTCAGGTTTTAGTCTCTTCTTTCTATACCCAGCGGCGAACGCTGCATATCACATTACATCTCTTTAATGATGTTTGACATACTTTGTGTTCAATTAATGCTAGCTTACAAAGTATACGAAAGTAAGCTAGATTGTATTCGAACTGCCCACTGCCAACTTACAATGTATGTTAGGCAATACTGAGCTTTTATGTTGATTGGATGAACACTTCCGTATCTCGCTTAATTTGTGTGCAAGTGAAAGGCATTCACTCCACAAATGCGGCAATGCATTTGAAAATGTATACTAGATACGTATATGAGGTGGTGTGCATTACTGTCTTACATGTGTTCATCGAATCATCGCTTCTGTAATCGACATTTTCGCCGCTTGGTAGGTACATGTTGAAATGCATGAGATTTTACCAAAGGAATTAAGAGAGAGAGAGAGAGAGAGAGAGAGAGTAAGCAATGTACAAAGGTGCTAAAACCAAAATACAAATAAGTACAATATTTTTAATTGTAAATTATGAGGGGTTGATCACAGCATTATATTTTTTTCGTGTTATTACTTTAACGTCCCTTTTCAAAATGTATGGTTAAGAGTTAACGTGAACTTTAACTGACAGTTCTTCATACAAAACTTGGAGTTATAGTCTCTGTTATCTTTTAAGCATACATTGTGAAAAGGTACGTAAAACGTGTTAATTTATGAGTTCCATCTGAATACCCCAAATATATATATGATTCAGGTTTTAGTCTCTTCTTTCTATACCCAGCGGCGAACGCTGCATATCACATTACATCTCTTTAATGATGTCTGACATACTTTGTGTTCAATTAATGCTAGCTTACAAAGTATACGAAAGTAAGCTAGATTGTATTCGAACTGCCCACTGCCAACTTACAATGTATGTTAGGCAATACTGAGCTTTTATGTTGATTGGATGAACACTTCCGTATCTCGCTTAATTTGTGTGCAAGTGAAAGGCATTCACTCCACAAATGCGGCAATGCATTTGAAAATGTATACTAGGTACGTATATGAGGTGGTGTGCATTACTGTCTTACATGTGTGCATCGAATCATCGCTTCTGTAATCGACATTTTCGCCGCTGGGTATCCGTTTATAAATTTAACTCAGTTAGAGGTTGATAAGTGCCTACGGGTACGAAATTCCAGTTTTTTACCCGTAACTCAAGATTTTGGAGGTGTTTGGAAAATTTCAAATACAGATTGTTGTTATACTCGACAATACCTACCAGAAAAATAGTAACACTCCGCAGGTATTTTTTTTGTCACACTGTGTAATGAAATAAAATTAACTTTTACAAATTTTGATGCATAAATATTTTATAGTATTACCGTAATAGCACAAATTCAGTAAGAAATATAAATGCATCTGAAAGAATTTCATAATCAATAAGAACTAAGACTTCCAAATTCTTTCAAACTGGTTTGAATTAGATTTTTACTTAACGAACAGCACAACTTTTATTACAATATAAGACATGATTACTTTAAACCGACTTAAAAAAAATAGGAGGTTAACAATTCGTCTCAATTTTTTATTTTATTTTTTTATCTGCCTGAGTATAGTTTCCCATTGGTCCCATTGTTAAAAAGTGGACGGGGACACGCTCACAATTTTTTTTTATTTAATTTTATGATATTCTAATTGTTTGATTGCTGCGAAACCTATACAACACCTTTGGTTCTTGTAATTACACAATTTTAAGGTTGACAAAATGGGCGGGGTTACGCCTATTAAAATTTATTATAATATTTCACGCGGTTCTACTTAATCGATTTTTGCAAAACTCACTACACACCTTGAGCTATGAAATAGACACAAGCCTCCATTTTAAAAAAAGGGGGTTAGTTACGCCCATTAAAATTTAATATTTTATTTTAAGTGGTTCTACCTTAACGATTTTTACAAGACTTAACACGCACCCTGAGCTCTGAAAAATGCACAATCTTGCATTTAAAAAATTAGCGAAGGCACGCCCATTAAAATTTAATTTTATATTTCACGTACATACTACTTCTTATCTTCTTCTATCAGATCTTTGCATTGAAGTCGGTTTTTTTTGGCAGAAAGAATTATTGCTTGTTAATTAAAAAATAAAAGTAAGACAAATGCAAAATTTTTTTAATAAAATTTTACATTCCTTGCTTTTTCGAATATTCGAATAAATCTGGAAAATTATTCGTCTATTCGAATAAATTATAAAACACGAATAATTGACAACACTACTTGTTCCTAAAATATATGTATGTACATGCCAAGACATGCTTATAGGGTTTGTAAAATTACCATATTTTTAATGAAATCACTTTTCTACGTTAATTATTGTACGCATAATATCACTGTTTGTAATGGCAGCATGAATAATTGATATATAACTTAAGTCTGATTTTCCAACTTACATCTAAGTATTCGCTCTCTAAAGCCATTAGTCTGAGCGGCGGACTTTGAAGATCTTTCAAAAAGGCCACTGGCGCCAATAGATGCCCGCTTATTATTTTCTCATTATATTCAGGTCTCTCCGACAACATCACGAGCAATTCAGTAGAGCCCTGAGAATGTGCTACATAATGCAACTTTGAGTGATAAGTAGAACTTAATACATAATCCACTACAGCAGGGAGGTCTAGTGTGCCCATTTCGTGCCAAGTAAAATTCCAAAATTCTTGTTGAGATGAATCATATATCAAATGTTGCTTGGAATAGGTTGTACCGCGGGCATTGGGTAGCCAAATATCGTAGCCTTGCTCATGCAATAGAGAGGCCAAGGAGCGATTTTTACCGGCTAAAATAAAATCAGCTGCAGAGCCCAATAAGCCATGCATGAGTATTATAGGACGTTTCACTGTATTTTGATTATTATACTTATTGACTGAGATTAAAGAGGACGGTATGCGATGCACTGTTAATATATAATTGTCATTTGTTTGTACCTTATGGATTTCGCATTTACAAGAGCTCATTTCTGTTATTTTGCAGATAAGGTCGTTTTGTGCCAGAGTCCAGCAATTTAAACATAAAATTATATGCAAAATAAGTCCTAGGTATTTCAAGGAACTCATCGCTGGCGTGTTAGTTGAAAAAAACTTCATGGCTGCCTTCCGCTAATTTTTAGTCACAATTTGTAATATACATACATACATCTTTAATGAAACTCAAGTTAATCAGTTTAATTTATCTATCCACAAGTGCTTAGTTTAAGCTTGTATTCACTACTGATTTGTAACAAAAAATTTAACACATTAAACTAATTTTTTTATGTTTTGATAAAGATGTGTTTATATTTGACTGTCTCAGTGTCTTCTGTCTAGTTACATACATACCTGCAAGTGTCTGTCTATCTGTCTATTTGTCTGCCTGACTGCCTATCTGTTTGTTGGTAATTCAAACGGCCCTATTTACATGTTGACCATCAAATACATGTTAAATCAAAATTTATTAAGTCATTCCTAATGTTTGTTACTCATATAAAAAAAAACGCAGTTCTTAAATGTAGTTTTCAAATATTTATTTTAATTTGCACTGCCTCTGCTGCTTTATTTTTGTTTTTTGCTTAATTTATATTTATCTTTATTTTGTCAACTTGTGTGTTTATTTTGTTATTGTTGTTCTAGAGGTCGTAGAGGTGTAATAAAAATAGTTAAAATATAATTAAGTATATAGTCTATAAAAATGTTATTAATGCTCATAATTCTTAATTCAATGCATAATAACCAGGGAAACCGGAAATATGCTTTAAAAAATTTGTTTTACTTCAAAAATATGCTCTCAAAAATGAAACAATCGGTTTATTTGGAAATAAAACTATTCAATAACATTTGAAAAAAAAAATAAAATAAGCCAAGAATAACAAGAATTAAAAGTTTTAAGAACGCCCGACATACAGACCAAACGGCTGGATCAATTTTCTTCAAGTATAGGCGGGAAGATATTAGATCAAGTCACCTTTCCAACGAAAAAACAATCAAATTAAAATCGGTCAAGCCAAACTATGAACACTCTTGATCAATCAAGTCACATTTCAAACAGAAAAAACTAAACCAAAATCGGCTTGGTCTGTACGTGGACTCGTTCGTACCAGTGATGTCAGAATTCTGTCACCAATAATAAAAAAAATTTACTAAAAAATGGCTATTCGATATCGAATGCAAAAGCCATAAATATTAAAAAAAAAAAAAAGAAGAAGATAGTTCATATTATATTTTTTGCAGCAAATCGGGAATTTTTTTTAAAGCAAATAAAAGTAAAAATAATAAATTAAAGCAATAAATCAAATAAGTTTTCTTCAGTTACTCAATAATCAAACAAAAACTGAATACCTAAATGCATAAATGTACTTATATACATACATACATATGTACATATGTATGTAGGAAATTTTTTAATTAAAAAATCTGATCATCATTATTGACATCACTGTTGTTTCTATCATAGCTGTCGTGTTTATGCCAATAAATTTTAAGAAACTCTCAGATAATTTCACAGTTGTAGCAACAATCTGCATGATGTTTTCAATCCAAACCTATTTGATCCATTTTCTATTTATTAACTTTTATTTCAACTCTAATTTCTATTTTATTTTCACTTCGATAAAACAAAAATGACATTTAGTTTACTGATATCATGAGGCACCAACTAGACCCGACAACTTTCAACGACATTACCACGATTATAAGAAAGGAGTAGCAAATGTATTTTTTTTGGTAGTTCCTTTGTTGTGAGTTAAAATTTGTTATGAAAAAATCGCAAAAAATTTCATATATGGAAAAATTGCTAACAAAAAGCTAAAAACCAAAAAAAAGTAACTAAAAAATGTCTAATAGCTAAATTGACTTTTCTTCTGGCTAAATGGTATGAAAAATGGCTAAATTGGCATCACTGACTCGTACATATACACTGATACACAAACAAACAATTACGAGATGGGCGCGTGTTGAATTTTTCCAACACGACACGACACGACACGAACACGAATACCAAGACGCTTAATACATACAAAGCACGCACGCGAAAAATTTCATCAACACGATACTTCACAAATATTATTAGTAAGCAGTGTTGCCAGCTTAGGGAATTTGTCCCCAAATTGGGGATTTACTTTCGCGATTGGGGATAAAAATTTCGTATTGGGGATCTGGGAATTTGTTGGGAATGATAACTAAATTTTAGGGAATTTTGTGGAGATTTTTTTTTATAACAAGAATGATTTTTGAACTAAGAAATATGTGTCTGGCAAGTCTTAAAATGTGTGTTACTATTCATGACTTGTCGGAAACACTTCTTAGAATAAACACACACTTTAAAAATAATTCAAAGTTTCTGCGGCTAATGAATCAGTAGATTTCGAATATAAATTTTTTGAAATGGTAAACTTTGGTTAAACATTTTTGTATACTTGTGTATTTTAAATTACGAGTATGTGTAATTTTTTCTTTACAACACCTAATTCACACGTTGATTTTTCAATGATTTTTTGAAACATGATTTTTGGAGTTTGTTGGCGAACGGTATAGAAAAGCAAAGGGTGTAGAAAAAAAATCACATTTTCGGTTACATTCAATGCGACAACAGCTTTTTATAATACAAAGCAGTGTTGCCAGAAGTAGGTGGAAATCACTACATGCAGGTATTTATAGGAGTGTAGGAAATATCGGACAAATATTTTATTTTGGCCAAAACGTTTCTTTGTTTATACGTATTAATAATACTTTGATAAAACGTAGGTATTTTTTATACTCAGATTGCATTTTTTGTATATAAATATAAAAAGAACTATACTTAAAATATATTTTTGCTCATAAACCGTTTCAAAATTTGTTTTTGCTCGAAATTACATAGACTTTTATCTAATGGCAGGCACCTCAGGAAATAGAAAATGGGCATCAATTAAACAACGATTTAATAATTAAAGAAAATACACTTACATCTTTATGTTAAATTTGTATTATATATAAGATAATTTCTGAAAATCTGTAGAGAAGTATGCATTAATTTCGAACGCAGAAGTAGTCACTTTAAATAATTTAATAAACAAGAACTATATATGTATGTCAAAATAAGGGCTCAAATGTTTTTAATTAATCTTTTTTAAATTAAAATTAATAAAATTTGTAGATTTTCGTATGGGAAAATTTTTTTTAACATGTAGGGAAAATGGATTTTTTTTAATCTACTGGCAACACTGATACCATTTTTGAAGGCAAAAAAATCAAACCTAGAAACATAGAAAAAATCATCGTACGAATGTACAATGTTTTTGGAAGCAACTTTTAAAGAGAATTTAAAATAAAACAAGATTTTTAAATCCTCGTATGAATTGGGCCCAAGTCTTATAAGTACAAATTAATTTAATATGAATGTAAATATAGCTATCGATATAAATGAATTTTATTGAATAAATATGTTATTTTTGTCATTGTTATTTAAATTAAATAAAATTTATTTTATTTGTTCACAAAAGAGACAATTTGAATCAAAAAACTCAATTAGGGATTTTCGGGGATGAAAAATCAAAAATTGGGGATAAGCTCTAGCAAAAAACAAAATTGCCAACACTGTTACTATGGTGTTGAATATCAGAGAATTTAATTGAATTTTTCCAAAATATGGCATGGGGTTGGCACTTCCAGCTGATATTCGTATCTGCCACCACCGCCGATACTATCGGTTTACGTACAGAACTTTAAGCTTCAGAGGCCCATACAATATCAACAAATATGCTGGTGATGTGTGTTTGACGATACAAAATATAAAATTTTTTCTATACTGGAAATTCATGCATACATATCGGGCCTTATTTTCGATTTTATCGTAAGCGACAAAAATTAAATTTTTCAGGAACAGGTTTGTTTTTAAATATTCATATTTATTTTTGTACGTAAATTGTCGCTTACGATAAAATTGCACAGCCTGTATCATAAAAGTTATTAACAATTTTGATAATTCTAAACAATGCGTAGGCCCATAAAATTTTAATTTCAATAAAAAAGTCCATTTTTGATAACATGTCGTTTACGATAAAATCGAAAAAAAGGCTCATATATGTATTTTACACTTAAAATCGTTTCGTGTTTTTCGTGTCAATTTTTGTTCAACACGAATCGACCCGGACATGCAGAAATCTGATTTTTTATCACGAACACTTCGTATTGAGTCGTGCGTGTTCGTGTCACGATAAAAAAACACTCCATGCGCCCATCTCTACACACAATACAAACTCATGACACCCCTTTTTAACAACCGACTATAAAAAGGGGTGTTATAAGTTTGTAGTGTGTGTCTGTGTATCTTTGTGTCTGTCCGTGTCCACGTACAGACCAAACGGGTAGACCGATTTCGATTAAGTTTCTTTTGTTTGAAAGGTGACTTGATCGAGATGGTCTTTAGTTATGTTTCAAGAAAATCGGTCCAGGCGATTAAAAGATATCACATCCTCTCTATATACATATATTCAGGGGTTTTTAAAATTTTTAATTTTTATTATTTTGGTCGGGGCTTAAAAAAGGAAACAATAAATAACAAATATTAAAAAATGTGACATTTTTAGATTTAATTGAACTGTAGTGAATTTTAATCAGAAATAATTTCTTAATCAGGCTTGAGTTCAGTAATTTGAATTCTTATTGAATGAAATATTTTTATTAATTAATGTGAGTATCTAAACAAGAGAAGAAAAATGATGGTTTGGCTAAGCACCAATGAAATATATAGACAATGCTTAACCACCAGCAAATAAATTGAAATTTTTACATAATAATACAAATAATGTTGTAGTCATAAGTTTTTAACAAAACTCTAACAATCGGCCATGACACAGAGTTCAATTTCGTTCGGAATCGGAATTCAATCCACCCCATTTTTGTAGGAGATGGTGTCAAAAAAAGAAAACTAAAATACGGAAACTTGTGAGGTGTGTCCAAACTGTGAGAGGCGATGGTATGTTGGGTTATGCTCTGGCTAGGGCTTGACATTTTCAGGTTTATTCAATTCCGATTCCGAATGGAATTGAACTCTGTGACATGGCCGAATATCACACTTTTTGCATATAATAATGTATTTATGGAATTCAAGCATTATTTTGTTTATCGTAACGCAATTAGTGTTTATAATATCAATAACCTCACATTTGTTTCAGAAAACATAATATTTTTTTCTCAATCATTCTACAATCATAAGTATAGAGGATGTCCTGCATACTCTTTCGTTAAACAGGCTGTTAGTCAAAAATCTAAAGTAAACGCAGCTCAAGCAGGAAATACGTACTCCACTATTTATCCTCAAATGACCCAACCAATTACTACAAATGTATCGTTTGTCGACGCTGTGAAGATCAATTCTATTTCCACGCAGAAAGTATCACCACCTAACTAATAAATCAACAAATGCTAACACAAGCTTAAATTTCAGCCGCCCTGAAGCCACAATTGATGCAAGAAATGCTGCGAATACACTGCTTCAAGCAATAGTTAATCAACCATGAACACGTTAAAAGTATGTTTCTGGAACAAAAACGGCATTTGCCAACACAAAAATTAACTCGAGCACTCCCTCACGGATAAAAATATGAATCAAATGTTGATATCTGAGACTCATTTCACTTCAAGAAGCCTTTTCAAAACGAATGGCTACATCTGATATGATTCAAAGGACCCGAGAAGAAGAGCATGCGCTGGATCAGCAATTCTAATAAAGTCAAGACGCATGCACTATATTTTTGAAAATATTTGTCTATCTACAAGCAACAAATATTTGTGTCCAAGATTTTTGTACAAAAGTCGTGATGTCATCAATTTACTCCCCTCCCAGAATCTTAGTCGCTGAGGATCAATACGAGGACTTTTGCAAATAGTTTGGACCTTATTTCGTAGCAGTTAGCGACTACAAATTCACAACAAACGTTCTGTGGTTCATTTCTTATTACACCTTGAGGTAGAGCATTGTTCAACAAAAATGTTTCAAAAATTTGCTTATAATTTCGAGTGCGGAGCTTACTTAGTAGCATACGGTCATAAAAAATTTCAGATGGTATAGATTTTCTCTCCTCGAAGATCATCAATCGTCAGCGATACTGAAAAAGGTAACATATCGTCGTTGTTCCGACAAACTCAGCTATGTATTTTTTACTAAGTTTTCAGGAGAACAAAAAAACCAGTTATTGCCAGTATTACTGGCACCAACTTCAAAGGGCACTGTAGGTAACATATATAAAAATCTTTTATTTAACTAGATCTACATATATTATTTGTAGCTTTTTAGTGCTTATATATCCTTTACCAAAAAAAATGGTAAAAGGGTATATACAGGTTTGTCATTCCGTTTGTAATTTCTATAATATCAATTAGCGACCCATAAAATATATACATTCTGGATCCTTATGCATAGGGAAGACGAATAAGCGATGTCCGTCTGTCCGTCTGTCTGTAGGTGAAATCGATTTTCCGAAGCTCCCAGAAAAGCTAGACACTTCGCTCTTGGACTGGTGTGTCCAAAATAGATTGGTATTGAAATTCAGCAAAATCGAGCAGACGAAAACTGGAAAACTTAAACTTTATTTTACCATATAAAAGTAACTACCGAAAAGAAAATTTTTTTTAATAAATTAACTTATTTTACAATTCAGTACGACTAAAATTGTTATTTTAAATTATAAAAAAATATAAAAAAATTTAAAAGACGTTTTTAGTGTTGGAAAACTTTAACTTTTTGTGTTATGTAAAATTAACTATGTCTGTCACAGTGTATTTTCTCGAGAACCGTAAGAGCGACAGACCTAAAATTTGGACACAGTGTGTAGACCATTGATCATCAAAAGGCCGCCCGTGGGCACTTTGTTATGCTCTTTTTAACCGACTTCAAAAAAAGAAGGAGGTTAACAATTCGTCACTATTTTTTTTTTTTTTTTTTTTTAGGTGTGTAGGTCCATAACTCGGTGCATTTTAGACCGATTGTAAAAAATTTTTTGTTGTCTGAGAGGGTATAGCTTCCCATTGGTCCCATTTGAAAAAAGTGGGCGGGGTCACGCCCACAATTTTTTAAATTTGATTTATTGATCTTCTACTTATTTGATTGCTGCGAAACCTAGCAAACATCTTTGGTTCTTGTAATTAAAAAATTCTTGAGTTGAAAAAATGGGCGGGGCTACGCCCATTCAAATGTATTATAACATTACACGTGGTTCTACTTAACCGATTTTTACAAAGCTTAGCACACACCTTGAACTCTAAAATATACAAAATTTTCTTTTAAAAAAATGGGCGGGACTACGCCCATTAAAATTTTATATTATATTTCACAAGGTTATATTTCACCGATTTTTACGAAACTTGGCACACACCCTAAGCTTTAATCAAGGCACAAAATTGCGTTAAAAAAGTGGGCGGGGCACGCCTATTAAACTTTAGTATAATATTTCATGTGCTTGTATTTAACCAATATTGACGAAACTTGGCACACACCCTAAGCTTTAATCAAGCCAAAAAATTGCGTTAAAAAAATGGGCGGGGTCACGCCTAAAATTTTTTAAATTTGATTTTGTAATCTTCTACTCATTTGATTGCTGGGAAACCTAGCAAACATCTTTGGTTTTTGTAATTACAAAATTTTTAAGTTGAAAAAATGGGTGGGGCTACGCCCATTAAAATGTATTATAACATTACACGTGGTTCTACTTAACCGATTTTTACGAAACTTAGCACACTTCTTGAAATAAAGAAAGATATTTACAAATAATTTTTTTTTGAATTGACCAGAGTTTAAAAGTATTCACTAAAAAGGTAAAAATAAATCTTTTAAAAAAAAAATTAAACCGACTTCAAAAATAAGCACTAAAAAGCAACAAATAATATAGATCTAGTTAAATAAAAGATTTTTATATATGTTACCTACAGTGCCGTTTGAAGTTGGTGCCAGCAACATTGGTAACTAAGCACATACATATGTACATAAAAATTACTTGCAGTTTTTTTACCGGGCATGTTCCTATGTGTTTAGTACCAGTATTACTGGCACCAACTTCAAACGGCACTGTAGGTAACATATATAAAAATCTTTTATTTAACTAGATCTATATTATTTGTTGCTTTTTAGTGCTTATTTTTGAAGTCGGTTTAATTTTTTTTTAAAAAGTTTTATTTACACGTATATTCGTACAAGCATGCAATTTGCTCTCTTTTACATTACATATGTATATGTTTGCTTATCATTGGTGTAGACCTTTAGCCGCTACAACAACAAGTATATGAGAATTAGAAATTAAAGGGTGTTCCAAAACGAGCAACGAAAAATATTAAAAACCCATGTAAAATACATACAATTGTATGTATGTATGTATGTATGTATATACACTTGAAATTTGTAAGGTTAGTGTATTTTTATACAGACTACAAATATTAACACTTAAATTCCAAAAAAAATAAATTAAAGGGTGTTCCATCAGTTAATGCAGTTTTGACAACTTGCTGTATCTTGGAAACCGTAAGAGCAAATCTCTTGAAATTTTCAAAAACGGTAAAATTAAAAAATCAAAAAATTATAAAATCGCCAGACCGGAAAAAATCGCCAAAAACAAAAAAAAAATCGCCAAAACGAATAAACACCAAATTAAAAAATATGTTCGCGGAAAACCGGAACAATTGCTAAAATGAAAAAAAAATCGCCAAAATGAAAGAAAATCGCCAAAATGATAAAAAAAATCGCCAAAATGAAAAAAATCGTCAAAACGAAAAAAGTCGCCAAAATGAAAAAAACCCAAAACAGGAAAAAATCGCCAAAATGAAAAAACCCAAAAACAAAAAAAATCTCCTAAATTAAAAAAAAATCACCAAAATGAAAAAAACCTCCAAATTGAAAAAAAGCCCCAAAACAGAAAAAAAATCGCCAAAATGAAAAGAACCTCCAAAAACAGAAAAAAATCGCCAAAATTAAAAAAAAAACTCCAAAAAACAGAAAAAAGTCGCCAAAACGAGAAAAAAGCGACAAAACTGAAAAAATCGTTTAAACTGAAAAAAACTTAAAAAGCAAAAAAAAAAAAAAAAAAACATTAAAAAATTCTCAAAACCGAATGTTCTGAATTTTTTAATATTAAAGGAATTCAATGAAACTAAGTTTTTTCTTATTTCGTTTTTGATTTGTTGTTCACTTAAATATTTTAGGTATTTTTTAAAAAACTAGATTGGTATCAATAATCAGAAAAATCCAAAATTATGACTCCAGCTTTGGAAAACTTACGCTTTTTGTGTTATGTAAAACTAAATAGGTCTAAATAATTAATTTTTCCTTTATAAATCAAATATATTTTATGTTTCTGAAAGAAAAAATTGGCCTATAAAATTATAAAAATGAAAACCAAGGCTCCAGAGATGGAAACTTTGAACTTTTTTTGGTAATAGAGTAACTAAATAAAACTAAGTTTTTTATTTGTTCCTTTTTGCTTTGTTCACTTAGCATATTTTATGTATTTTTAAAGAACTAGATTGGTATAAGGAATTAGAATAATCCTAAATTATGATTCCAGGGTTGGAAAACTTACACTATTTGTGTTATGTAAAATTAAATAGGCTTAAATTTTTTTTCTCTTCCTTTATAAATTGAATATATTTTATGCTTCTGAAAGAAAAGTTTGGCGTATAAAATTTGAGAAATGAAAATTGCAGCTCCAAAGATAGAAACTTTGAACTTTTTTTGATATTAAAGTATAAAATTAATTTTTTTATGTCTTTGTTTACTTAGCACACTTTGTTAGTTTTTTAAATCAGAAAAATCTACAAGGTTGATTCCAGGGTTGTTAAATTTATTGTTTTTTTACAAAAGTAACTAGGTCAAGCCAGTTTTTTCTTTTTGTTTACAAGTTTTATATACTTTATGACTTAGAATGAAATAGTTTGGGACAGAAATTAGAAAAATAAAAGACATAGCTCCAGAGCTGGAAAACTTAAACTTTTTCTGGTATATAAAACTAATTATTTCTTTGGCAATTAAATATATTCTATATTTTATAAAGAAATATGTCACGATTTTCGGCCTTTCGTTGCCGGCCGGGTATACATTAACGGGACTGCTACACTGGTAACTTACTAGTTTGTTCGGCTGTGCTCGTCGGGCTTGGGCGGGTGTTCGTCGCAGCTCAGTTGTGTAACACAGTTAAAGTGTACCAGTGCGTTGGTCCAAGGGTACAGTAAATTTTGGGGCCGTAATATAAACAGGTAGTTTCTGCGGAACGAGTAGCATCGCGCTAGGGAGTTAGATGTATTCCCCCGTTTGGCCCACCCTTGGTATCCCTGTGAAATACCCCTTTTTGGTAGCACAGTAAATAATTTGCGGCTAGCCCTTACCATCACCAACTCCACCAAATGCCTACCCTTACTTTATTACTCACTCATATTTTCAATTACCAATTTGCCTTTGATCACTACAACCTCCGTTCGTATTTCCAATTGTGTACCAACAATTTGTACTACTGTATATTTCAGTTTAATGTTAACAGTCTTAGTTTTACTATACAAAACTAATAAGATAATTTTACGTTTCAAAATATTCTACTTACGAATAGTTTACAATTGCGTGTTTGTTTCTAATAATATTATGTATATAAACCAAGTTTGTCCTAAAATATGTTACATTTGGATTACGCGTAAAATTAATATAAAAGTCTTCAACTTTCAAAGTTGTTTTGCTTACAATCTCATTCAATTTGCTAAATTCAAATTTACTTTACTATCATAATTAAACTTAGCTTCATATTAGCTACCGTGTTTTCAAATTTCTAGGCTCTCATTACACCGTCAGTTAAAAATTAATCAAATATTTCAACTCACTTCTACCGAGAAACATTATTTATCGAGATTGCGTTGAAACCAAATGTCGCTTTTTAATACCGAATTTTGCAACAAAGTAGGTTTAAAGTCAAAGTAATTTTGAAATTTCACTTGGTTTATTATGAATATTTTGTTCGTATCATAGTAGGATTATGCTAAAAGTCATTTTGAGTTGCTAATCTGCTCACTTTAAAATCTGAGTTCAAGTGAGTCTACGCTAAAAACAAGTAAGAGTGTTATATTCGGCTGTGCCGAATCTTATATACCCTTTACCAACGTACGTACATATATATTATATACAGACACATACATACATATTTATTTTGTGAAAAAAAAAATTATTTCTTTTTTCACTAAAGCAATGAATAATAAGTGACCTTTCAGTATTTTTCGATTAAAGAATTTGATTCAATTATTTTATTTTCTATATTAGCAATAGTTGAATATTTTATTTAAACGTTTTATTCTTACAGGATTTTTCTTTAAATTTGTTCTCAGAAAGGAAAGGTATCAGGAAAATGAAACGGAACATGTCCTTTAATTTATCTTTAGCGATAAATTTTAGTTTTATCTCCATTTACTAAAAATTAAGTAGTTATAGTGCTGAGAGCACAATAAGCACAAACCTTCGTTTATACTTCAATTAGATATCCATAAAAAAATTAAACATGTATAAAAAATCTAGATTAATGATTTTCCTAAAACATAATATATGTTTAAATGCAAAAAAAAATATTTTTGGTCCTTTTTTTACCGAAACTTTTTTCAAATCTCCAACCTGAAACCATATTTCTAATTTTTCTGTTTCTTAATATTAATTTATTTCTTTCTAAAATACAGAATATATTTAATAACCAAAGAAATAATTAGTTTTATATACCAGAAAAAGTTTAAGTTTTCCTGCTCTGGAGCTATGTCTTTTATTTTTCTAATTTCTATGCCAAACTATTTCATTCTAAGTCATAAAGTATATAAAACTTGTAAACAAAAAGAAAAAACTAACTTGAACCAGTTACTTTTCTAAAAAAACAATAAATTTAGTAACCCTGGAATCAACCTTTTAGGCTTTTCTGATTTAAAAAATTAATAAAGTGTGTTAAGTGAACAAAGAAATAAAAAAAAAAATAATTTTGTTTAGCTACTTTAATATCAAAAAAATTCAATGTCTCCATCTTTGGAGCTGTAATTTTAATTTTTCAAATTTTATACGCCAAGCTTTTCTTTCAGAAGCATAAAATATATTCAATTTATAAAGGAAAAGAAAAAAATTTTTAGACCTATTTAATTTTACAAAAAGTGTAAGTTTTCCAACCCTGGAATCATAATTTAGGATTTTTCTAATTCTTTATACCAATCTAGTTCTTTAAAAAATACATAAAATATGTTAAGTGAACAAAGCAAAAACGAAATAAGAAAAAACTTAGTTTTATTTAGTTACTCTGTTATCAAAAAAAGTTCAAAGTTTCCATCTCTGGTTTTCATTTTTATAATTTTATAGGCCAATTTTTTCTTTCAGAAGCATAAAATATATTTAATTTATAAAGGAAAAATTAATTATTTTGACCTATTTAATTTTGCATAACACAAAAAGTGTAAGTTTTCCAACCCTGGAGTCATAATTTTGGATTTTTCTGATTATTGATACCAATCTAGTTTTTTAAAAAATACATAAAATATGTTAAGTGAACGAAGCAAAAACGAAATAAGAAAAAACTTAGTTTCATTTAATTCCTTTAATATTAAAAAATTCAGTTAATTGCGACTTTGACTAACGCACGAAGGGTTCCGTACATCCGGTTCTGAGCATTTTTAATGTGACTTTTTTGCTTTTTTGAAGTTTTTTTTTGAGTTTAAACGATTTTTTCAGTTTGTCGTTTTTTTTCTCATTTTACCGATTTTTTTCTGTTATTCGATTTTTTTCATTTTGGCAATTTTGTCCTATTTTGGGGTTGTTTTCATTTTGGCGATTTTTTTTTCTGTTTTTTGAGGTTTTTTTCATTTTGGAGATTCTTTTCATTTTGGGGAATTTTTTTCATTTGGCTATTTTTTTCCTGTTTTGTGGTTTTTTTTTCATTTTGGCGATTTTTTTCTATTTTGGCTATTTTTTTCATTTTGGCGATTTCTTTTTTCTGTTTTTGGGGCTTTTTTTCATTTTGGAGATTTTATTCATTTTGGCGATTTTTTTTCATTTTGGCGATTTTTTCTGTTTTTTTTTCGTTTTGGCGATTTTTTTTCATTTTGGCGATTTTTTTTTAATTTTTGGGATTTTTTTCATTTTGGTGATTTTCTTTCATTTTGGCGATTTTTTTTATTTAACCAATTTTCCGGTTATTCGCGATTTATTTTAGTCTTAGACATTTTTTTTTTAATTTGGTGCTTTTTTTTCATTTTGGCGATTTTATAATTTTTTGATTTTTTAGTTTTACCGTTTTTGAAAATTTCAAGAGTTTTGCTCTTACGGTTTCCAATATACAGCAAGTTCTCAAAATTACATAGTCAAAATTGCATTAACTGATGGAACACCCTTTAATTAAAATTTTTTGAAATTTTAGTGTTAAGTTTTGTAGTCTGTATAGAAATACACTAACCTTACAAATTTCGAGTGTATATACATACATACATACAATTGTATGTATATTACATGGGATTTTAACATTTTTCGTTGCTCGTTTTGGAACACCCTTTAATTTCCAATTCTCATGTTTTTGTTGTTGTAGCGGCCAAAGGTCTACACACTGTGTCCAAATTTCAGCTCTCTAGCTCTTACGGTTCTCGAGAAAATACCCTGCATAGTTTTAGACATAGTTAATTTTACATAACACAAAAAGTTAAAGTTTTCCAACCCTGGAAACGTCTTTTTAATTTTTTTATATTTTTTTAATTTAAAATTCCAATTTCAGTCGTACTGAAGTGTAAAATAAGTTTATTTATTAAAAAAAATAAAAATTTGTTTTCGGTAGTTACTTTTATACGGCAAAATAAAGTTTAGGTGTCCCAGCTCTGCAATCCTCTGCGCGATTTTGCTGAATTTCAATACCAATATATTTTGGAAAATTTCTGACACACCAGTGCAAGAACGAAGTCTCTAGCTTTTCTGGGAGATTCGGAAAACCGATTTCACGTACAGACAGACGGACAGACGGACATCGCTTATTCGTCTTCCCTATGCATAAGGATCCAGAATATATATATTTTATGGTTGATATTATAGAAATTACAAACGGAATGACAAACCTATTTATACCCTTTTACCATTTTTTTGGTAAAGGGTATAATAAATTTGGAATTCTAAATTTGCTTATTATGTCAACTCTGTGTTACTGTAAGTTTGCACCAAAATAAGTTGGAAATATAAATTTGCTTATAATAAAAATTTTGAATTCAGGTAAGTTTGGTACTAAATCCTAATTTGGAAATCTAAATATGATAATTATAAGAATGTTGAAATAAGTACTTCAACACGAAATATAAATTTGCAATTCAAAATTTGTCTGTTATAAAAGCTTTGTAAATAGGTAATTTAACACTATAGATAATTTGCAATTCATAATTTGTTTATTATAAAATTTTTGTATTTAGGTGATTTAACACTATATATAACTTGGAATTCAAAATTTGTTCATTCTTGGTATTTTGTACACAGGGTACATTTGCCCCCAAATGTAAATTTTCACCCTTTAAAACATTCACTTGTGGTAAGGTATCAAGTATACCTTGCACCAAAAATAATTTCAATTTTTGAATTCCCTTACACGTACAAATTTTGTACCTAACTAGTTTTCTTATTGTTTCGTTTCATATTTTTTTTATTTTTTTATTTTTTTTTAATTTAAAGAAATTCACCTTAACGTTACAATTTACTTTACAATATCTCCGAACCATAATCGGCTGACATCACGTGTTAGCGTGAGGCCATACAGGCAGGCACCCCAAGCCGTGATCGGCAGAACGCGCACAAGACTGAGAATCTCATGCTGGTGTTCAAAATCAACGTCGAATCCTTCAGCCAATTCTGAGAACGCGTCCGCCTCATCAGTGGTGCCATCCTAACGAGCATAGCAATCAGTCGCACCGAAGTGGTCGACATCGTTTAGCCGTACTGGACAAGACTCACAAGGTGACATCGTCAACTGAAAATCCTGGTTAAGGCAGACAATATTAATCACCATCGCTTTAAGGAGCACCAGCAAACACCCCTGAGTAGGCGCTGTGGCATGACCAGAGAAAAGGGAGCAACATCTGAAAGGCTGACAAACTTAGCTCCAAAAATTTAACTTACAGATAAGTATCGAAGTAGTTAGAATTTAATTCCTTTTTATATTGCACCGGGCATACGTCCTTGCATTCGCAGAGTAATCACTAGGATTCATTAAGAAAAACCAATACACAAACCCCAGTCAGCTTTGTAAATATCCAGAGCATAAGCCCTAAATGCTGCTTCATCTGTTTAGAAAACGTCCGGCTCTCATTTAGCAGTAAGGCGTAGTGAACAGATGGAGGGGCGGTTTAGCCTTTGCACAGTTGTCTTTATAAATACCTATAACAGTTAACACCTCAGCCCGTTGAGCCGGGACTCGAACCCGCTGTTAAGTATTGTTTTCTTCGTAAAGGATGAGCGGCGAAATGGCCCTCATAAGTAGTACGCCAGAATGTCGGGTATTTGGCTGGCCCCAAGGGCACATAGAAAGTAAAATTGCCCGTCGCGCAATTCGCTTGTGGCTTGTGCCACCTTACCCTATGCTCGGCTCTATATCCAATTTTTAATTTGGTACGTGTGCTGACGGAATAAGTACTTGATGGCAAGAAATTTAATGGAAGAGGATGCTGGCGCGATAGGAGGCCGCTGTGGAACGGACAGTGGTATGTCTTACAGACCCTTTGTGTGTTCTTCGGAGCTCTTTTACTTTTAGTCTTACCTCACTTTTTACTTTTCTCTTCTTCCAGACTCTGTTACAAGACCTAGTGTCTTTTCTTTCATAAAATCTTTCGTCGTCGTCAGCACACGTCCATTCAGCTTGCCCTTTAACATCCAAAAGAAAGGATCTACCGAGTGCTTCCGGCATTTACATTTTCTACTTGCAGCAACTGCCGCCAACTTCAATTACAAATTCGACTCTCCACACCATGGTTGTATTTGATACTTCGAATTCATTTTGAGTGTAGCCACTCTGTTCGAATCGGCTAACCTACGTAAAGCGGCACGCTACAAATAAATTAGTATTAAGAAACTCAGAAATATGGTTCCAGGGTTGGAGACTAAAAAAAGTTTCGGTAAAAAAATACCTAAAAATGTTTTTTTTTCAGTTAAACATTTCATTTCATGTTTTAGGAAAATCATTACTCAAGATTTTTTATACATGGTTAATTTTTTCTGGATATGTTATTGAAGTATAAACGAAGGTTTGTGCTTATTATGCTCTCAGCATAATAACTATTAATTTTTAGTAAATGGAGATATAACTAAAATTTATCGCTAAAGATAAACTAAAGGACATGTTTCGTTTCATTTTCCTGATACCTTTCCTTTCTGCTGAAGAAATTTCAAAAAAATCCTGTAGAAATAAAACGTTTACATAATACCACGATGTATACCATTTGCAATGGGAACTTTAAATTAAGACACTAAGCAGTTTTGCAACATCAATGAGTATTAAATACGGGAAAATATAAAACAAGTTAGTTTACTTGGTATGGAGGTGCAATACTAAGAATATTTTAGAGTTATTAAATAGCAGCACGGTTTTTGAACATCTCGAAAGCTGGTAAACAAGCCCCAATTTTTTGGTATTGTATTGACGTGACGTCGATATTGACTGAAATTAGAGTGAATGTAAAATATATCTTAACCACAGAGTGTAGAGTAAAATATTCAACTATTGCTAATATCGAAAATAAAATAATTGAATCAAATTCTTTAATCGAAAAAAACTGAAAGGTCACTTACTATTAATTGCTTTATAGAAAAAAAATATAAATTTTTTCACAAAACAAATATGTATGTATGTGTCTGTATACTATATATATATATATACGACTATGTACGTACGTTGGTAAAGGGTATATAAGATTCGGCACAGCCGAATATAGCGTTCTTACTTGTTTTTGAAGTCGGTTTACTTTTTTTTTTAAGTTTTATATTTACCTTTTTAGTGCATACTTTTGAGTTCTGGTCAATTCAAAAAAGTTTTATTTGTAAGTATCTTTTTAGAGCAGAGTTATGGTCCAGTTTCGTAAAAATCGATGAAGTAAAAACACGTGAAATATAGTATTAAATTTTATGGTGCGTGGCTACGCCTACTTTTTTAAAACAAAATTGTGTATTTTTAAGAGTTCAAGGTGTGTGCCAAGTTTTGTACAGATCGATAAAGTAAAAGCACGTGAAATTAGGTTTTGAATTTTATGGTGCGTGGCTACGACCCTCTCTTTTAAACAAGATTGTGTATTTTTAAGAGTTCAAGGTGTGTGCCAAGTTTCGTAAATATTGGTTAAGTAGAAGCACATTAAATATTATACTAAAATTGAATAGGCGTGTCCCGCCCACTTTTTTAATGCAATTTTGTGCCTTAATAAAAGTTTGGGGTGTGTGCCAAGTTTCGTAAAAATCGGTGAAACAGAACCCTGTGAGATATAATATAAAGTTTTAATGGGCGGAACCCTGCCCATTTTTTTAAAGGATGTTTGAGTTTATTTTAGAGTTCAAGATGTGTGCTAAGTTTCGTAAAAATCAGTTAAGTAGAATCACGTGTAATGTTGTAATAATTTTAATGGGCGTAGCCCCGCCCATTTTTTCAGCTTAGACATTTTGTAATTACAAGAACCAAAGATGTTTGCTAGGTTTCGCAGCAATCAAATGAGTAGAAGATCACAAAATCAAATTAAAAAAATTGTGGGCGTGACCCCGCCCACTTTTTTTAAATGGGACTAATGGGAAGCTATACCCTCTCAGACAACAAAAAAATTTTTACAATCGGTCTAAAATTCACCAAGTTATTAACCTACATACCTAAAAAAAAACGAATTGTTAACCTCCTTCTTTTTTGAAGTCGGTTAAAAAGCAGAATTGTTGCATTGAGGAGAATCCACAAGCTTTTGTCGAAACACCATTACAACCACCGAAAATTACTGGTTGGTTCACTTTATGGGTTGGCGGAGTCATTGGCCCATAAGTCTTCAAAAACGATGGTATTGTCAATGGTGAACGGTATAGGAACATGTTTTGAAATTTTTTCGTACCTCAATTACGTGGCATTAATCTTGCTGATATGTGGTTCCAACAGGACGGAGCTACGTGCAACGCCAGCCTGGCGGCCACATGACCGAAATCATATTTTAACATTAATTTCATAAAATTTTCTTTCCAATAAAGCCCGTTTCATTTATATTAAAAATATATTTCCTTGTTCTGTTATGATTTAAACTTGTGTCACTATATAAAAAACACCGCTTATTACTGCTCACAGACATATCACAAGTATAAATCAAATATAAAACTGGCCCCAGTATACTCCACTGTGACACACTGTAAGATATAGATTGGTGCACAATCATGAATACTCTATCCATAACAGCGAACTCCCGGGCTATAATATAAGTTTGCAAAAGCTTTAGAATGTCTTTAATAATAAAATTAGGCCGTCATGCCAAACTTTATCAAATGCTTAAGAAACATCTATAAAGAGAGCAGAACAATACGGTTTTTAGGGTGCCTCGGTAGGCTAGTGAGTAGTGTGCTAGCCTATCAGTGTGGAGGTTGTGGGTTCGATTCACACCATAGACCCCGGTCTGTTTCACTACAACGAGTGCAGATCTTTGTTACTATTCTCGTTTAAGTTAAGTTATGATATAGTTTGTAATTGCAATTGTAACATTTAATAAAAAAAATACGATTTTTCTTGAAATGTTCTTCTTATAACTTAAACCAATCTATTCGTTTGTTCAATGGTGCTATGCTGACTTCTAAAATCAAATTGATGGTCCGGTCTGCACCTATTATCAGTTAAAATTCGGAACAATTTTGTCATGAGTAGCTTTTCGAAAAGCATTTATATTGTTGATAGTAAATTTATTGGCCTATATGACTCAGCCTTGGTATGATCTTTGCCCGGCTTTGAAATTATTTTGACGTTGACAAGCTTCCAGTGGTGTGGATAATACTCCTGTCATATAATGACATTAAAAACGAATAACATGATTCTAATTGCAATACGAGGCAACTTCATCAGCATCTTGTTACTAATTCCATGTCATGCGCAGGTCCCTTATTTATTTTCTGCTTGTGACGTAGACATAGAATTTTGTTGTAACCAAAGTACGTACATTAGTTTGTTAAATGTGCTCTTTCTCTCTCTCTCTCACACCTGTTTGCAAGAAAACACACGTGTATAGTTATTCTATAATATAGAATCTATTTTGACATAGATGCGTAGTAGAAAATTTGTTTGTAGGCCTGAGTGCGCAATCTTGTTTTCTTGATTCATGATCAATGCTTGCTACTTTTTCGGACTTAGTTTTTGTATATCACCCATCTTAAACTTTAAGGTTTGAGGGTGTAGAGCAACTTCACTCGGCAAATCAGCAACACCAGTACATGTGTTTGGGGTAAATACGGATTTTAAATTCAGCAAATATGTTACCTTTTTCAGTATCGCTTCTTGCCCAACCTCCGGCAGAAGTGCGCAAATTCAACGGGTATTTTAAGCTTTCTAGCAGCGCCACAAAGAGTAATTAGATGCTGGTGTGGCAGTGAGAGCTTCCAGATAGTTTTTAAAGGAGGCAGTTTTTTCAGCTGCAATAATAAAAAAACAAGTAAGAGTGCTATATTCGGCTGTGCCGAATCTTATATACCCTTTACCAACGTGCGTACATACATATAGTATACAGACACATACAAACATATTTGTTTTGTGAAAAAATTTATAATTTTTTTCTCTAAAACAATTAATAGTAAGTGACCTTACAGTATTTTTCGATTAAAGAATTTGATTCAATTATTTTATTTTCGATATTAACAATAGTTGAATATTTCACTCTAAACTCTGTGGTTAAGATATATTTTACATTCACTCTTATTTCAGTCAACATCGACGTCACGTCAATATATTAACAAAAAATTGGGGCTCGTTTTCTTGCTCTCTAGATGTTCAAAAACCGTGCTGCTATTTAATAACTCTAAAAGATTCTTAGTCTTGCACCTCCATACCAAGTAAACTAACTTGTTTTATATTTTCCCGTATTTAATAATCATTGACGTTGCAAAACCGCTTAGTGTCTTGATTTGAATTTCCCATTGCAAATGGTATACATCGTGGTATTATGTAAACGTTTTATTCCTACAGGATTGTTTTGAAATTTGTTCAGCAGAAAGGAAAGGTATCAGGAAAATGAAACGGAACATGTCCTTTATGTCTTTAGCGATAAATTTTAGTTTTATATCCATTTACTAAAAATTAATAGTTATTATGCTGAGAGCACAATAAGCACAAACCTTCGTTTATACTTCAATTAGTTTAGATATCCATAAAAAAATTAACAAATTAATTAATTAACCAAGTATAAAAAATCTTGAGTAATGATTTTCCTAAAACATAAAATCTGTTTAACTGAAAAAAAATATTTTTGGTTATTTTTTTTACCGAAACTTTTTTAAGCTCCAACCCTGGAACCATTTTTCTGAGTTTCTTTATAAAATATAGAATATATTTAATTACCAAAGTAATAATTAGTTTTATATACCAGAAAAAATTTTAGTTTTCCAGCTCTGGAGCTATGTCTTTTATTTTTCTAATTTCTACGCCAAACTATTTCATTCTAAGTCATAAAGTATATAAAACTTGTAAACAAAAAGAAAAAACTAACTTGACCTAGTTACTTTTGTAAAAAAACAATAAATTTAGCAACCCTGGAATCAACCTTTTAGATTTTTCTAATTTAAAAAATTAATAAAGTGTGTTAAGTGAACAAAGAAATAAAAAAAATAATTTTATACTTTAATATTTAATATTTATAAGCCAAACTTTTCTTTCAGAAGCATAAAATATATTCAATTTATAAAGGAAAAGAAAAACATTTTTAGAACTATTTAATTTTTCATAACACAAAAAGTGTAAGTTTTCCAACCCTGGAACCATAATTTAGGATTTTTCTAATTCCTTATACCAATCTAGTTCTTTAAAAAATACATAAAATATGTTAAGTGAACGAAGCAAAAACTAAATAAGAAATAACTTAGTTTCATTTAATTCTTTTAATATTAAAAAATTCAGTAAAGTGCGACTTTGACTCGCGCGACTTTGACTCCGTACATTCAGTTCTGAGCACTTTTTAATGTGGCTTTTTTGCTTTTTTGAAGTTTTTTTTTCAGTTTCGGTTTTTTTCATTTTGGCGATTTTTTCTGTTTTTGGAGCTTATTTTCATTTTGAAGATTTTTTTCATTTTGGCGATTCTTTTTCCATTTTGGCGATTTTTTCCTATTTTGAAGGTTTTTTTTCATTTTGGCGATTTTTTTTCATCCTGGCGATTTTTTTCCTGTTTTGGGGCTTTTTTTCCATTTTGGAAATTTTTTCTGTTTTTTGGGGTTTTTTTCGTTTTGCCGATTTTTTTCATTTTGGCAATTTTTTTTCATTTTGGCGATTTTTTCATTTTGGCGATTTTTTCCTGTTTTTGGGCTTTTTTTCATTTTGACGTTTATTTTCTGTTTTTTGGGGTTTTTTTCGTTTTGGCGATTTTTTTTCATTTTGGCGATTTTTTTCATTTTGGCGACATTTTCTGTTTTTGGGGCTTTTTTTCATTTCGGAGATTTCTTTCATTTTGGCGATTTATTTTTATTTTGGCAATTTTTGCCTGTTTTGGGGTTTTTTTCATTTTAGCGCTTTTTTCTGTTTTTAGGGCTTTTTTTATTTTGGAGATTTTTTTCATTTTGGCGATTTTTTTTTCATTTTGGCGATTTTTTTTATTTTGGCGATTTTTTTTTCATTTTGGGTTTTTTTTCATTTTGGTGATTTTCTTTCATTTTGGCGATTTTTTTTCATGTTAGCAAGTTTTCCGGTTATTCGCGATTTATTTTAGTCTTATACATTTTTTTTGTAATTTGGTGTTTTTTTTCGTTTTTGGCGATTTTTTTTTTGCTTTCGGCGATTTTTTTCGGTTTGGCGATTTTATAATTTTTTGATTTTTTAGTTTTACCGATTTTGAAAATTTCAAGAGTTTTGCTCTTACGGTTTCCAAGATACAGCAAGTTGTCAAAATTGCATTAACTGATGGCACACCCTCTAATTTAAATTTTTTTAAATTCTAGTGTTAATTTTTGTAGTCTGTATAAAAATTCACTAAACTTACAAATTATACAATACAAATACAATTGTATGTATATTACATGGGATTTTAAAATTTTTCGTTGCTAGTTTTGGAACACCCTTTAATTTCCAATTCTCATGTATTTGTTGTTCGAGCGGCCAAAGGTATACACACTGTGTCCAAATTTCAGGTCTCTAGCTCTTACGGTTCTCGAGAAAATACCCTGCATAATTTTAGACATAGTTAATTTTACATAACACAAAAAGTTAAAGTTTTCCAACCCTGGAAACGTCTTTTTAATTTTTTTATATTTTTTTAATTTAAAATTCCAATTTCAGTCGTACTGAATGAAGTGTAAAATAAGTTTATTTATTAAAAAAAAATTAAAATTTGTTTTCGGTAGTTACTTTTATATGGCAAAGTAAAGTTTAGGTTTCCCAGGTCTGCAATCGTCTGCTCGATTTTGCTGAATTTCAATACCAATCTATTTTGGAAAATTTCTGATACACCAGTGCAAGAACGAAGTCTCTAGCTTTTCTGGGAGCTTCGGAAAACCGATTTCACGTACAGACAGACGGACAGACGGACAGGCGGACATCGCTTATTCGTCTTCCCTATGCATAAGGATCCAGAATATATATATTTTATGTGTCGCTTATTGATATTATAGAAATTACAAACGGAATGACAAACCTATATATACCCTTTTACCATTTTTTTGGTAAAGGGTATAATAATTAGTTCGTTTAAAAAAACTAAGTTAAAAAAGCAAAATTGCAAAAAATCATTAAAATTTTTTGCAAATTTTAACTTTGTTCCACCATATTTTCTTTCAAAAAAAAATCTTTCTTTGGTCACGACTTTGTTGAAATTTTATATCGCAGTGTTATCAAAAGAAATCATTCCAAAATCTTAGCATTAAAAAATATTTTTAGCATTTTTAGCATTACTTTAAGCCCCATTCAGCATTAAAATTTTTGTTAGTTGTAACGACAATGCAGCCTAACTTAACCAAATGTTACTCTTAGATTGTAGTTGTCTCATATAGTAAGATTCTACCCTCTTAATGTGTTTTACATGAAAAGAGCAAAATCAAAAAGTTACTTTAGGACTTTAAGGCGGTCTTTGCACTTATGACATATCATACGATCTGCTAGCAACAATGTAATTTGTTATTATCAGGGAAACCGCAAATAGGCAATTGCATATTCATTTTGTGTGACGTATTAATGCGTAGATTTATTCGTTTCACAACTCTTTATGAATTTTCGCATCGATTTGCATATTTTACTCTTTAAGGTATTTTTTGCATATTTCACCCTTGTTTTTAGCATTTTAGCATGTTTTTAGCATTTTTTCAAAACTTCGGAGCATATTTCACTCATTTATGGCATATTATGATACTTCATAGAATTTGTTTATTATACCCTTTACCAACAAAAATGGTAAAAGGGTATATATAGGTTTGTCATTCCGTTTGTAATTTCTATAATATCAATAAGCGACCCATAAAATATATATATTCTGGATCCTTATGCATAGGGAAGACGAATAAGCGATGTCCGTCTGTCCGTCTGTCCGTCTGTCCGTCTGTCTGTACGTGAAATCGGTTTTCCGAAGCTCCCAGAAAAGCTAGAGACTTCGTTCTTGGACTGGTGTGTCAGAAATTTTCCAAAATAGATTGGTATTGAAATTCAGCAAAATCGAGCAGACGATTGCAGAGCTGGAAAACTTAAACTTTATTTTGCCATATAAAAGTAACTACCGAAAACAAATTTTTATTTTTTTTAATAAATGAACTTATTTTACACTTCAGTACGACTAAAATTGGAATTTTAAATTAAAAAAATATGAAAAAAATTAAAAAGACGTTTCCAGGGTTGGAAAACTTTAACTTTTTGTGTTATGTAAAATTAACTATGTCTAAAACTATATTAGTATTTTCTCGAGAACCGTAAGAGCTACAGACCTGAAATTTGGACACAGTGTGTAGACCTTTGGCCGCTACAACAACAAATACATGAGAATTGGAAATTAAAGGGTGTTCCAAAACGAGCAACGAAAAATGTTAAAATCCCATGTAATATACATACAATTGTATTTGTATTGTATAATTTGTAAGTTTAGTGAATTTTTATACAGACTACAAAAATTAACACTAAAATTTCCAAAAATTTAAATTAAAGGGTGTTCCATCAGTTAATGCAATTTTGACAACTTGCTGTATCTTGGAAACCGTAAGAGCAAAACTCTTGAAATTTTCAAAAACGGTAAAACTAAAAAAACAAAAAATTATAAAATCGCCAAACCGAAAAAAATTGCCAAAAACAAAAAAAAAATCGCCTTTGGTCAAAGAATTAAGTTAGAAAAATATGTCGCTTAAGCTTTTTTTGGCGGTTATGGCACGATATATTCAATGGATCACAAACTGTAGAATAATTTCGAAATACATAACAAAGCTTGTAATAAACCGGTATGTGATGTTTTGATCCATATTTGGACAAAATATAATACGGCTACATATTCTATAGATTTAATTTTATAAAATAATGAAAACTCTAATTCTCGATATCCCATTTTTAGCGAGAGCCGTTTAAAAAAAGTCTAATTAAAGGACCATGATAGGCCATAATAATAGGGCAAAATTATGTACCGAAAAAATATTGTGCTATTTATTTTACACACAAATGTTTGAAGAAAATATATCCAAAAAACGCCACTTTTTAAAGCTATGGGTCCAAAAGTGTTTTTGGTTTTGTTTTGGGTGAAAAGTGCAATGCGCATGGCCGGTTTGCACGCTATTAGTTCACTTCCTAACGGAAAGAAATATTGCTATAATGTTGGTCTCCGACACTCATTTGATTTTGAGAAGCCTTTTTAAAATTAATGGCTACACCTTATATGATTCAAAGGACCCGAGAGGGAGACCATGCGGTGGATCAGCAATTCGAATAAAGTCAAGACTCAAGCACTATATTCTTAACATCATTTGTGAAGATCATTAAACATTTTGGTACAAATTTCGTGATATCATCAATTTACTCCCCTCCCAGACTTTCAGGCACTGAGGATCAATATGATGATTTCTAAAAATCGATTGGACCTTGTGTCGCAGCAGCTGGCAACTAAAATACAAAACATATGTTCTAGGGTTTGCGTCTTATTACACCCAGAGGTCGAGCGTTGATGTCACTTCGAGTGGGAGCCCACTTACTGCCCTACGGACATACAAAAAATTCCAGATGTTATAGTTTTTGGCTTCAAGAAAAATATTTCTAGAGACTTAATTCAGATAGAAGCGTCTCTAGATCTCTCCTCCGAACACTCTGCTACGATCGTTACAAACTGTAGCCCAATACGAAGTGACTTACCTCGTGACTTACCTCGATGATTAATCGTGTTAATTGGCTGGGGTTTGAAATATAGCTCATTAGCCATTGTCCGGAAAACATTAAGAACATCCGATGATATTGAATTTAACATTGCCAATCTTAACGAAAATATTAAACAGGCCAACTGCAGACTGGGTTTAATAGAATTTATTCTACAAATATGTAATGTCTTGTATGTAAAAAAGAACAGCTAGAAGGGAATGGCAACAGCACAGATTACCCAACATAAAAACGGCTTTAAAGAGTGCAATAAACGACTCCAAGAGTTCCTTGCAGCTGAAAAAACTGCATCTCTTAAACACTATCTGGAAGATCTCGATGTCACAACAGCATCTAAGTACTCTTTGTGGCGTGCTGCTTGAAAGGTGAAAACCCCCGTTAAGTTTAAACCACCTCTGCGCACATCTACCGGAAGTTGGCAAGAAGCGATAATGAAAGAGGTAACGTATTTACTGAGAATTTAAAATCCAGGCGCACAATAGTTCGCTATATTAAGTTCTGGAAAATGCACACAGTGTATACTCTGACCTATCTCTACTACTTTAGGACCTGATATGAGACAAGGTTTGTTTCAGTTCGTTTTCTTTATACATACTGTGAAATGGCATTATCTACAGCTTAATTTTTCTTTCTTTTAAACAATTTGATATAAATTTAAGTATATTACAGCACGATTAATAAAACCCATCCAATTTTTAATTTGTCCAAGATTTCAATATAAATCTAATAATTGCTTGGTATTTATTAAAAATTTAAATTTTCACATTAAATATTTTTAAACGGTCTCAACTTATAATACTTGAATTGACGGTACGATTTAAATTACTCTTGTCAAATCATTTTTATTGATTTAATTTAAAAACATTATTTTATTGCCGTTGTGTTTAGTCAAGTTTGTTAATACGTGTATAAAAATATCGTTATTGCTGTCGTTGTCATTATTGTCGCGATAAACATAAATCGAAATTATGTTCACTGTCATTCATTCATTTATTTGATTGTTGTTACAGCTTATTTGTTGGTAAAACGAATTTAAGACCATTCAGGTATAAACTTACTCGTATATAAATAATTGACTCAATCTACCCGTAAAAATACAAATATTATATTGTTTGTTTAACTTCTTTTTATACCCTTTACAAAAAAAATGGTAAAAGGGTATATATAGGTTTGTCATTCCGTTTGTAATTTCTATAATATCAATAAGCGACCCATAAAATATATATATTCTGGATCCTTATGCATAGGGAAGACGAATAAGCGATGTCCGTCTGTCCGTCTGTCCGTCTGTCCGTCTGTCTGTACGTGAAATCGGTGGTGTTCCAAAACGAGCAACGAAAAATGTTAAAATCCCATGTAATATACATACAATTGTATTTGTATTGTATAATTTGTAAGTTTAGTGAATTTTTATACAGACTACAAAAATTAACACTAAAATTTCCAAAAATTTAAATTAAAGGGTGTTCCATCAGTTAATGCAATTTTGACAACTTGCTGTATCTTGGAAACCGTAAGAGCAAAACTCTTGAAATTTTCAAAAACGGTAAAACTAAAAAAACAAAAAATTATAAAATCGCCAAACCGAAAAAAATTGCCAAAAACAAAAAAAAAATCGCCTTTGGTCAAAGAATTAAGTTAGAAAAATATGTCGCTTAAGCTTTTTTTGGCGGTTATGGCACGATATATTCAATGGATCACAAACTGTAGAATAATTTCGAAATACATAACAAAGCTTGTAATAAACCGGTATGTGATGTTTTGATCCATATTTGGACAAAATATAATACGGCTACATATTCTATAGATTTAATTTTATAAAATAATGAAAACTCTAATTCTCGATATCCCATTTTTAGCGAGAGCCGTTTAAAAAAAGTCTAATTAAAGGACCATGATAGGCCATAATAATAGGGCAAAATTATGTACCGAAAAAATATTGTGCTATTTATTTTACACACAAATGTTTGAAGAAAATATATCCAAAAAACGCCACTTTTTAAAGCTATGGGTCCAAAAGTGTTTTTGGTTTTGTTTTGGGTGAAAAGTGCAATGCGCATGGCCGGTTTGCACGCTATTAGTTCACTTCCTAACGGAAAGAAATATTGCTATAATGTTGGTCTCCGACACTCATTTGATTTTGAGAAGCCTTTTTAAAATTAATGGCTACACCTTATATGATTCAAAGGACCCGAGAGGGAGACCATGCGGTGGATCAGCAATTCGAATAAAGTCAAGACTCAAGCACTATATTCTTAACATCATTTGTGAAGATCATTAAACATTTTGGTACAAATTTCGTGATATCATCAATTTACTCCCCTCCCAGACTTTCAGGCACTGAGGATCAATATGATGATTTCTAAAAATCGATTGGACCTTGTGTCGCAGCAGCTGGCAACTAAAATACAAAACATATGTTCTAGGGTTTGCGTCTTATTACACCCAGAGGTCGAGCGTTGATGTCACTTCGAGTGGGAGCCCACTTACTGCCCTACGGACATACAAAAAATTCCAGATGTTATAGTTTTTGGCTTCAAGAAAAATATTTCTAGAGACTTAATTCAGATAGAAGCGTCTCTAGATCTCTCCTCCGAACACTCTGCTACGATCGTTACAAACTGTAGCCCAATACGAAGTGACTTACCTCGTGACTTACCTCGATGATTAATCGTGTTAATTGGCTGGGGTTTGAAATATAGCTCATTAGCCATTGTCCGGAAAACATTAAGAACATCCGATGATATTGAATTTAACATTGCCAATCTTAACGAAAATATTAAACAGGCCAACTGCAGACTGGGTTTAATAGAATTTATTCTACAAATATGTAATGTCTTGTATGTAAAAAAGAACAGCTAGAAGGGAATGGCAACAGCACAGATTACCCAACATAAAAACGGCTTTAAAGAGTGCAATAAACGACTCCAAGAGTTCCTTGCAGCTGAAAAAACTGCATCTCTTAAACACTATCTGGAAGATCTCGATGTCACAACAGCATCTAAGTACTCTTTGTGGCGTGCTGCTTGAAAGGTGAAAACCCCCGTTAAGTTTAAACCACCTCTGCGCACATCTACCGGAAGTTGGCAAGAAGCGATAATGAAAGAGGTAACGTATTTACTGAGAATTTAAAATCCAGGCGCACAATAGTTCGCTATATTAAGTTCTGGAAAATGCACACAGTGTATACTCTGACCTATCTCTACTACTTTAGGACCTGATATGAGACAAGGTTTGTTTCAGTTCGTTTTCTTTATACATACTGTGAAATGGCATTATCTACAGCTTAATTTTTCTTTCTTTTAAACAATTTGATATAAATTTAAGTATATTACAGCACGATTAATAAAACCCATCCAATTTTTAATTTGTCCAAGATTTCAATATAAATCTAATAATTGCTTGGTATTTATTAAAAATTTAAATTTTCACATTAAATATTTTTAAACGGTCTCAACTTATAATACTTGAATTGACGGTACGATTTAAATTACTCTTGTCAAATCATTTTTATTGATTTAATTTAAAAACATTATTTTATTGCCGTTGTGTTTAGTCAAGTTTGTTAATACGTGTATAAAAATATCGTTATTGCTGTCGTTGTCATTATTGTCGCGATAAACATAAATCGAAATTATGTTCACTGTCATTCATTCATTTATTTGATTGTTGTTACAGCTTATTTGTTGGTAAAACGAATTTAAGACCATTCAGGTATAAACTTACTCGTATATAAATAATTGACTCAATCTACCCGTAAAAATACAAATATTATATTGTTTGTTTAACTTCTTTTTATACCCTTTACAAAAAAAATGGTAAAAGGGTATATATAGGTTTGTCATTCCGTTTGTAATTTCTATAATATCAATAAGCGACCCATAAAATATATATATTCTGGATCCTTATGCATAGGGAAGACGAATAAGCGATGTCCGTCTGTCCGTCTGTCCGTCTGTCCGTCTGTCTGTACGTGAAATCGGTTTTCCGAAGCTCCCAGAAAAGCTAGAGACTTCGTTCTTGGACTGGTGTGTCAGAAATTTTCCAAAATAGATTGGTATTGAAATTCAGCAAAATCGAGCAGACGATTGCAGAGCTGGAAAACTTAAACTTTATTTTGCCATATAAAAGTAACTACCGAAAACAAATTTTTATTTTTTTTTAATAAATAAACTTATTTTACACTTCAGTACGACTAAAATTAGTATTTTAAATTAAAAAAATATAAAAAAAATTAAAAAGACGTTTCCAGGGTTGGAAAACTTTAACTTTTTGTGTTATGTAAAATTAACGATGTCTAAAACTATATTAGTATTTTCTCGAGAACCGTAAGAGCTACAGACCTGAAATTTGGACACAGTGTGTAGACCTTTGGCCGCTACAACAACAAATACATGAGAATTGGAAATTAAAGGGTGTTTCAAAACGAGCAACGAAAAATTTTAGAATCCAATGTAATATACATACAATTATATGTATGTATATACACTTGAAATTTGTAAGGTTAGTGTATTTTTATACAAACTACAAAAATTAACACTAAAATTTCCAAAAATTTAAATTAAAGGGTGTTCCATCAGTTAATGCAATTTTGACAACTTGCTGTATCTTGGAAACCGTAAGAGCAAAACTCTTGAAATTTTCAAAAACGGTAAAATTAAAAAAAACAAAAAATTATAAAATCGCCAAACCAAAAAAAAAAAATCGCCAAAAACAAAAAAAAATCGCTAAAACGAAAAAAGCACCAAATTACAAAAAAAATTTCTAAGACTAAAATAAATCGCATAAAACGGAAAAATTGCTAAAATGAAAAAAAAATCGCCAAAATGAAAGAAAATCGCCAAAACGAAAAAAAATCGCCAAAATGAAAAAAATCGCCAAAACGAAAAAAACCTAAGAACAGAAAAAATCGTCAAAATGAAAAAATAAATCGCCAAAATGAAAAAAATCGCCAAATGAAAAAAAAATCGCCAAAATGAAAAAAATCGCCAAAACGAAAATAAAACAAAAAAAACAGAAAAAATCGCCAAAATGAAAAAAAAATCGCCAAAATGAAAAAAATCGCCAAAACGAAAAAAAACCTAAAAAACAGAAAAAAATCGCCAAAATTAAAAAAAATCGCCAAAATGAAAAAAATCGCCAAAACGAAAAAAAACCCCAAAAAACAGAAAAAAATCGCCAAAAGGAAAAAAACTGTCAAAATGAGAAAAATCGCCAAAATGAAGAAAAGCCCAACAACAGAAAAAAATCGCCATAAATGAAAAAACCTCCAAAAACAGAAAAAAACGCCAAAACGAGAAAAAAGCGACAAAACTGAAAAAATCGTTTAAACTGAAAAAAACTTCAAAAAAGCAAAAGAGCCTACCTTTCGTGCGCGAGTCAAAGTCGCACTTTACTGAATTTTGTTATATTAAATTTTTTTTTCTTTTTCTTTATAAATTGAATATATTTTATGCTTCTGAAAGAAAAGTTTGGCGTATGAAATTTGAAAAATTAAAATTACAGCTCCAAAGATGGAAACTTTTAAAAAATTATAAATTTTTTCACAAAACAAATATGTATGTATGTGTCTGTATACTATATATATGTACGTACGTTGGTAAAGGGTATATAAGATTCGGCACAGACGAATATATCACTCTTACTTGTTTGTATTTGTTTTATCAAATATTTGCTAATTACCAGTAAAACAATAACAGAAAAATATAACATCGCAATGTATAAAATAAATAAGTTTATAATATAATAATAATATTAAATGAATGTATATAAACAAAAATTTCAGGGAAACACTGAAGATGTTTCAGACTAAACGGTGGCGAATAAAATATGTACATATGCATGTAGTTATTGTACCTGTTTAATAATTCTGTCCATAATTATGTAAGTGGTCTAAGCTATATATTTCTTAGTCCTAATTTACACTAAGCAAGTCTTATTGCTAAGCTGATTAGTTTGTAGGAGAGAGAGACGAGGGGAACATAAAAGTTTCTTTTTCCCTCGTCTCTCTTTCCTAAGAAACTAATCAGCTTAGCAATAAAACTTGCTAAGTGTAAAGTAGGACTTACTTTGAGGCATTAAATGGAGTACGTCTGAATAATTTTAAAAGTATTTTTATATCATGCAGCATTTTAATGTAGAATTATGTTGTTTAATTTAATGAAAAGCTTATCCGCTAGATACAACGTGGTCTGTAACTACCGATAGTCGACACTATCGATTGTGTGCGATAGTTCCTTAGAAACTATCGATATCTAGCAAGAATATAGCAGGTTCTTAAGGGAGAGTTGGGCTCTCTCCCTTCGGATACAGTATCCCATGATTTTTGTTCGTGATATACCACTTGTTAGTCATCCAGGTATGAGCTTCTTTCTACACGTCCTAGATGCATTAAACGTATGTCTTTTTTATATGTATGTATATAATAAAAAAAAATTCTCTTTATATTTAAATCTATCGAACGATCTCCGCATGATAAGCTAGAAAACTACCCACTGGCCTACCAAAGCACACATTTGTTTCCATGCACAGTTAAATTGAACCAAAAAAAAAAATCAAATCACCACGTTAAAATGTTATTTTTATTTTTATTTATTTATTTATTTATTTAACATAAAATGGTGTTTACAGTGTTATTATAATAATTAAAGAGTTCAGGCAGTAAATTGACCTTTTCTACTTAGAAATGAAAAATATTTACAATAAATGTTATTTGTTAATATGATAATAATATAAATGAATTTTAGGCAAAAAGTAATAAAAACCCTATTGAAGCAAAAAAAAGAAAAAAAGGAAAAAAAAATTTGTTTTTTGATTTTTAGATAAAACTTAATACTACGTGTTCACATTTAATCTGTCAATATGTACATGTTCATACATTTCGCATCTAATATTACAATTGTTTGTAAGTTTTGCAATTCTATCTCTAGCTGTATCGATATTGTTAATATAATGTAGGCGTTGGGTAGAATAATACCATGGTAGATTATATATCATTTTTAACAATTTGTTTTGGCAGATTTGAAGCCTTTTTACGTGACACTCAGTAGCGTCGTTCCAAACTGGGGCTCCATAGTACAATATAGATACAAAAATTGATTTGAATATTATGATTTTATTATCTCGACATAGAGATGACTTCCTATTTATGAAAGAGTACAATAGTCTTGTAACTTTATTTGATTTATTTATTACATAGGAAACATGCTCTCCAAAATTTATTTTTGGGTCAAGGATAATTCCTAGATACTTAACCTTTGATTCCCATTTAATATTGGTGTTGTTAAAAAAGAGATCCCTTTGTGGAATGAAAATGGATTTTCGTTTCCGAGTGAAGTATATTGCTTGATTTTTCTGTGCGTTAATAAGTATTCTCCACTTTCTGAAGTACCCCTCTAATATTGTTAAGTCATCTTGGAGGTTTTTGATAATGTCCTCAGCAAGTATACCATGACATAAGATTGCAGTATCATCTGCGAATATCGATGAAGAGCAACTAACAAGTAAAGGGAAATCTGATGTGAAAATATTGTACAGAATTGGCGATAGGCAAGACCCTTGAGGACATCCTGCCGTTATTGTAATCTGCGATGAACAGGCTTTACCAATGTACACTTTATATCTTCTATTGGATAGAAAGCTTTGCACTAATAAGGTAATCTCTGGTGGGAAGTTAAAAAGCATAATTTTGTAAATAAGACCATCGTGCCATACGCTGTCAAACGCTGATTTAATGTCTAGAAGTAACATGCCTGTGGACTTTCCTTCAATAAAATTATTTTTTTATTTTAGTTTTAATTCTAACCAGAGGGTGTGAAGTATTGTGTCCTGTTCTAAAGCCAAACTGCTGCTTTGGAAACACATAATTCTCGTTACAGAATTTTACGATTTTTTCTTTAAGTACCTTTTCAAGAATTTTGCTTAGGGATGACAATAAACTTATTGGTCTGTAAGACATGGGACATGACTGTAGTTTATTTGGCTTACATATTGCAATAACTTTTGCTTCCTTCCAACAATCAGGGAAATAAGAAAGTTTTAAGCAGTTGTTTATAATGCTGGTAATATTTTGCTTTCCCTTTTTTGGGAGAGCCTTTAATAGTCTGTTACTTATCCCATCGTGTCCACACCCAGAAAAAAGATTGGTTGGAAAATGGTTAGTCCAATAAAATATCATTCGCCTAACCTATATTTCAGTTCACGCAATCAGTTTTCTATTAATCCAAAAAACAATCCATGTTTATTGCCATAAAGGCATAATTGTAATAAAGATATGATTCTGACAATTCTTAGATTGGTTGCATCAACCGACCGTATGCTTTTGTCATGACTAATTAACTGATTGATTAACACAACCGAATAAAATATTATGAATTGGATTTTACTACCAACTTTTGGTATTGGCAACTAATAAATTGTCGTTCTATATTAAGGTTAAAATAAACACTTTCTATCAGTTGCTGTAACTAACTATACGTTGAGCTTACTATCATAGTTTATACTCGTTTGCAGCAAATTAAAAATTAACTTTTTTGTCTTTCAAAGATATTATGATTTATGAATTCTCAAATGGTTTTTGAAAGTCTGTGCATAAGATAACAGGTTTGTGGCTGTTTAAAATGTGTGGTTGAAGAAATGTATATAGACATGCTTCACCAAATAAATAAATTTCAATTAAAATATACTTATGGCAATATGTTAAATAATAAATTTCTTAAATTATGATATTGTTTTAGTTATACTAACCATATTTTCGGTAGCAAGAATAACTTTTATTTCAAAATCCATACTGGTAACCAATTTTTTCTGTTGCTGCAACTATTTGGTTAAGGGTTATAATTAAAATATAGGGTACCACAATCAAATTGCAGTCATCATACCAGAATTACATGATAGTTGGTACAACCGCCAAAATTCGATTGGCAACAAATTCGGTTGTCTCAACGAATCTGTTTTCTCTGTGCAGGAGATTTTTTTATTTTGAGACTTTTAATTATGTGATTTATTTTATCGTATGTTACTAGAAAGTTATCATTAATGATAGTGTTTGCATTGCGTAAGGAGTTTAATACATTTGCAACGTTGGAATTAGTTGTGTTATCGCTGAGACTTTCAGTGCGCGTGTGATTTAATTTGAAACAGCCAGCTAATAATTTGCATTTTTCTTGTGGAGTGGAGTAACGTGTACCTTCATACTTTAGGATTGGCATATTTTGGTGCTTCTTCTTCAAGACTTTTGAGATGTTCCAAAAGGGGGAAGAACCTTTTTCAAGGGATGCCAATACAGTGCTGCAAGACTTGTTCCTTTCGATAATGATTTCTTTTTTAATTTTTTTGTTAAGAAAGTTCATTTGCATCCTATCAGTAGCATGTCTGTTGTGCATCCAACGGCGGCGAACATGATTCCTGTTTGCTATCAAAACTCGAATGTGGACTGCTAATGGTCCGCTTTTATATAGTATAGATTTTTTTGGAACACATGAATTGGTAGCATCATGTATAATATTACTAAAAGATTCAATGTTACTACTTAAGTCGTTTATATTGTCGCAAATAAAATTAGGGTTGGATATGTTTTGTTTAACATTGCGCTTGAATTGTGTCCAGTTTGCTCTGTTAAAATTGTAAGATAAATTATTTGTACTAATATTGGAACAGTTGAGAGTTACTAGTACTGGGAAATGGTCAGAACTTAAGCTATTATATGTTAAAGGATCGGATAGTTTTTGTGGAATGTTTGTTAAATAAAAGTCCAATATTGAGGGTTGACGTGTGTCAGACGCTGGTACGTGTGTGGGATCACAGGGGGCCTTAATCCAGATATTATTAGATTCAATTTTTTCATGGAGAATATTTCCCCAGCAGTTAGCTCGCAAGCATCCCCAAGAACGATGACGGCTATTGAAATCACCACCTATTATGTAGTTACTATCACTATTGGTAAATTTCAATATGTCAGCTGCATATTTTTGCTTTTTGGTGCCATCTCGTCCGGCAGCTCCACCGGGGAAATAGCACGAGAAAAAAGAAACTGGTCCGTCTTGCGTTTCTAGTTGGAAACCAATATTTTCAATCAACTTTGTATTAGCTATGGGAACTAACTATTAATTCTGTTATAGTTATCCGATGTAACGTGGTTTTGCCTATTAACAGAACTGCTATTTCCTTGAGCTCTGGAATTTTTAGACATGAAACGTTTTTTAAGTTCGATATATTTAATACGATTTGGACACATTGTTGATGATGACTGGTGATCACCGCTGCAGTTAGCACACTTTACGATATTTGCGGTGCAATCAATAGTTTTGTGTTCACCTGAACATTTGGAACAAAATGTTTTAACACCACATCGAGAGGAGCCGTGACCAAACATTTGACAATTATAGCATTGCGTAATATTATTTTTTCTGTTTCTATGAAACTGCCACTTAACTTTCAGATAATCGATGGAAGAGTACTTATCTCTCAGTTCTTTGAGTGTAATACTCTGTCGTTTGAAATAGACAATATAAAAGACTAGGTTATTGGTTGTCTTCACTGTTTTTCTTATAATTTTTACATCAATGCAATCTAAACCCATTGATATTAATTTTGATTTGACTGACATTGCATCTGCTTCATCATAGCCGAATAATAAGGCTTTGTAGGGCCTATCATTCTTAGTAGCGTATGTGAAGAACTCTAATTGATTGGATGATAGATATTTGCTTATATTATTAAAATCTTCCTGATTTTCACAAAAAAATTTTAATCCAATTGAAATTCTTCTGATAGCATATTTGGTTTCATTTTAGTTTGCAAATTGAGAGCAGAAGTATCATTTTCTCTACCTCGTTTAATTGTTAATTTATTTATTTATATTTTTATCACTTATTCTTTGTTCAGTCAAAGCGCAGCTACGTCTTTATCGTGCAAGATTACAACATAGAATGACGTTAAAATGTTATTCGCATCCAAATTTGAGGTAAGCGAGAGATAATTCACTATATACAATTTTGCAGGTAAATAGATATTTTTCTGTGATCCCACGATTTCCGCATGTTAGGCTAGAATATTACCCGCTTACCTACGATAGCACACATTTATTTTCATATACAATTCAATTAAACAATAAAAATAAATAAAATCACGAAGTAAAAATCTCATTCGCATCCAAAGTTGGTCAACTCAAATTGCCGTGTGCGAACCGGAACTGACATATTTACATATTTAAATCAGTTTTTAAAATTGCATAGGAGAGAGAAAACCTAAACAAAATTATTCAAGTAACTGAAGTGCAGTTTCTTTATTTTAATTTTTAATTTGGCTGTTAGTTATGAAAATGATTTAAAAATTTGTACGGGCATGTATTTCGAATTAATTCCTAATACTTTATTAAAACTGCCATTTTGAATTTATTGCTAGTTACGTGGTTTTGCATTTCAGCTGACGATATGTATATGCATACATTTTTAAAGATCTATTTACAAGTATGCAATGATATTGAATTTAACAATGCGAATCTTATCGAAAATATTAAAGAGGCTGCTGAACATGCCAAATCCTCCCATCCGTATACTTTGTTTAATAGAATTTATTTTACTGATATGGAACGTCTCGTTTGTAAAACAAGTAAGAGTGCTATATTCGGCTGTGCCGAATCTTATATACCCTTCACCAACATACGTATATGTAGCATACATACACATCCATACATATTTGATTTGTGATAAAATTTATAATGTGACGTTTCGGTTTTTTTTTTACTAAATAAATTGAATCAAATATTTTATTTTCGATATACATCGTTAAATATGTTATTCTACACTCTATAATATTGATGAACTATTTTACATTTACCCTTATTCCAGTTGTCAACATCGACGTCACGTCAATACAATACCAAACAAGTAAGAGTGCTATATTCGGCTGTGCCGAATCTTATATACCCTTTACCAACATGGGTACATACATATATATATATATAGTATACAGACACATACAAACATATTTGTTTTGTGAAAAAATTTATAATTTTTTTCTCTAAAACAATTAATAGTAAGTGACCTTACAGTATTTTTCGATTAAAGAATTTGATTCAATTATTTTATTTTCGATATTAACAATAGTTGAATATTTCACTCTAAACTCTGTGGTTAAGATATATTTTACATTCACTCTTATTTCAGTCAACATCGACGTCACGTCAAAATATTAACATAAAATTGGGGCTCGTTTACTTGCTCTCTAGATGTTCAAAAACCGTGCTGCTATTTTAAAACTCTAAAATATTCTTAGTATTGCACCTCCATACCAAGTAAACTAACTTGTTTTATATTTTCCCGTATTTAATAATCATTGATGTTGCAAAACTGCTTAGTGTCTTGATTTAAAGTTCCCATTGCAAATGGTATACATCGTGGTATTATGTAAACATTTTATTCCTACAGGATTTTTTTGAAATTTGTTCAGCAGAAAGGAAAGGTATCAGGAAAATGAAACGGAACATGTCCTTTATGTCTTTAGCGATAAATTTTAGTTTTATCTCCATTTACTAAAAATTAATAGTTATTATGCTGAGAGCACAATAAGCACAAACATTCGTTTATACTTCAATTAGTTTAGATATCCATAAAAAAATTAACAAATTAATTAATTAACCAAGAATAAAAAATCTTGAGTAATGATTTTCCTAAAACATAAAATCTGTTTAACTGAAACAAAATATTTTTGGTTATTTTTTTTACCGAAACTTTTTTTAAGCTCCAACCCTGGAACCATTTTTCTGAGTTTCTTTATAAAATATAGAATATATGTAATTACCAAAGTAATAATTAGTTTTATATACCAGAAAAAATTTAATTTTTCCAGCTCTGGAGCTATGTCTTTTATTTTTCTAATTTCTACGCCAAACTATTTCATTCTCAGTCATAAAGTATATAAAACTTGTAAACAAAAAGAAAAAACTAACTTGACCTAGTTACTTTTGTAAAAAAACAATAAATTTAGCAACCCTGGAATCAACCTTTTAGATTTTTCTGATTTAAAAAATTAATAAAGTGTGTTAAGTGAACAAAGAAATAAAAAAAAATTAATTTTATACTTTAATATTAAAAAAAATCAAAGTTTTTCTCTTTGGAGCTGTAATTTTCATTTTTCAAATTTTATACGCCAAACTTTTCTTTCAGAAGCATAAAATATATTCAATTTATAAAGGAAAAGAAAAACATTTTTAGAACTATTTATTTTTACATAACACAAAAAGTGTAAGTTTTCCAACCCTGGAATCATAACACTGTGATACACAAAAAATATTCAGGGATTCTCATGTACCAATTCTATTTTGTTGGAGTCCATGGATGACGGAAATACCGTTGGTTTTTTTTGGTCACTTCATAAACTGATTTTATAACGGTAAATGTAGTGAAAAACGGGGTTTCTTAGATTTTCAGTTGTAACTTCTTTGTTTCCCAACGGATTTCTTTTAACTTTTCGTTGGTAAAAAGAATCGAATATTATCTTTCAATAAAGATATATTTTTTGTAAATCGACTAAGAAATGGCTAAGTTACAGTCGTTGAAGTGTACAAAAAATCCATTAAAAAGTATTCTTTTGTAACTCATAAGCAACTTATAGCCTGAAGAAAACAAAAAAATACTTTTTTAATTGGTTTTTTGTACACTTCAACGACTGTAACTTGGCCATTTCTTAGTCGATTTACAAAAAATATATCTTTATTGAAACATAATATTCGAGCCTTTTAACCAACGAAAAGTTAAAAGAAATCCGTTGGGAAACAAAGAAGTTACAACTGTTTAAAACTGAAAAGCTAAGAAACCCCGTTTTTCACTACATTTACCGTTATAAAATCACTTTATGAAGTGACCTAAAAAAACCAACGGTATTTTCGTCATCCATGGACTCCAACAAAACAGAATTGGTACATTAGAATCCCTGAATATTTTTTTTCTCAAATTTTGTAGCACAGTGTAATTTAGGATTTTTCTAATTCCTTATACCAATCTAGTTCTTTAAAAAATACATAAAATATGTTAAGTGAACGAAGCAAAAACTAAATAAGAAAAAACTTAGTTTCATTTAATTCCTTTAATATTAAAAAATTCAGTAAAGTGCGACTTTGACTCGCGCACGAAGGGTTCCGTACATTCGGTTCTGAGCACTTTTTAATGTGGCTTTTTTGCTTTTTTGAAGTTTTTTTTTCAGTTTCGGTTTTTTTCATTTTGGCGATTTTTTTTTTCTGTTTTTGGAGCTTATTTTCATTTTGAAGATTTTTTTCATTTTGGCGATTCTTTTTCCATTTTGGCGATTTTTTCTGTTTTTGGGGCTTTTTTTCATTTTGAAGATTTCTTTCATTTTGGCGATTTTTTTTCATTTTGGCGATTTTTGCCTGTTTTGGGGTTTGTTTCATTTTGGCGATTTTTTTCTGTTTTTAGGGCTTTTTTATTTGGGAGATTTTTTTCATTTTGGCGATTTTTTTTCATTTTGGCGATTTTTTTTATTTTGGCGATTTTTTTTCATGTTAGCAATTTTTCCGGTTATTCGCGATTTATTTTAGTCTTAGACATTTTTTTTTTTGTAATTTGGTGTTTTTTTTCGTTTTGGCGATTTTTTTTTTGCTCCGTCTTTTTAATTTTTTTATATTTTTTTAATTTAAAATTCTAATTTTAGTCGTACTGAAGTGTAAAATAAGTTCATTTATTAAAAAAAATAAAAATTTGTTTTTTGTAGTTACTTTTATATGGCAAAATAAAGTTGAAGTTTTCCAGCTCTGCAATCGTCTGCTCGATTTTGCTGAATTTCAATACCAATCTATTTTGGAAGATTTCTGACACACCAGTCCAAGAACGAAGTCTCTAGCTTTTCTGGGAGCTTCGGAAAACCGAGTTCACGTACAGACAGACGGACAGACGGACATCGCTTATTCGTCTTCCCTATGCATAAGGATCCAGAATATATATATTTTATGGGTCGCTTATTGATATTATAGAAATTACAAACGGAATGACAAACCTATATATTCCCTTTTACCATTTTTGTTGGTAAAGGGTATAAAAATTGGGACTTGTTTGCTCGCTCTCAAGATATTCAAAACCCGTAATCTATATCTATATATAAATAGGCAAGTGAAAAAAGTTAAGAACCATTTTAACTGGCTTAAACTCAACGTATTCGCTTGATTTTTTTTTTTGTTAGATAGATTGACGATAGGAGCAGTGCAGAATGTATTTTTTCTTCTACATTTTTGTGTCTAAGATAGTTAAAAACAGTTAACAATATTAGCCAATCATAAAGCCATGATTTCTCTTTCTCTCTTAATTTGCTAAAAAAAAATTACAACAATTTGGCTTGGCAACTCCATAAACACTCAGAAGGAAAAACGTATTTTATTTGTTCATTCTATTCTTATTTCCATCTTTCTATGTACTTAAACGATTATTGCTGAAACTAATAAAATTTGGATATTTAAATAACGAGTGGTAATGTATTATTTTTCTTTAGATGCTTAAAAATAATATATTTTTTTATTTATTAATAACTTTGATTAAAGTTAAATTCACCTACAGCACATTTTTTTTATTTTTCTGTGCTTTAAATTACTGAACATACTGGAATGTTGGAATAAGATGGAATGTTGGAATATGATGGAATGTTTATATTATTAGGCTAGCATATTCGTACATACATACATACATACATATGGGGTCTTTCTCAAAGAATAGGGAATATAAACTTTTTTTGTAACAAACGTTTTAATGGGGAGTCTAAAACTTTAGAGAAAAAGCGTTCAATGAAAAAATAAACTAATATATTTGTTTTGGGCAATAATAATGAATATGAAGTGAAAACACTATGAGCAAATATCTAATTACATTTAGTTCAAAAAGTGAACAACTTTTTTTAAATAGCTTGCTTAAAATCTATTCTTATTTATGCCGATAAATGAAATTTTAAATTCGTATTTAGTAGTTAAGAAAGTGGTTTAAGAGAGTGGTTTACCTTGGAGTCTATACATATGTATATTTGAATATAGTTTTTAAATTGTGTTTTAAATTCATCAAACTTTAAATATTTTCATTCTATTCTCCACCTCTGTGCGTTAATGGTTGATTTTCAACCACTGGGCGAACACTAGTTTTAATAAATAGTAAAAACAAAAAAAAAAGCACTTTATTCCATTTGTTGAGAGGTTAAATAATTTTTGCACGTTTTAGATCGTGTAATCGGAAAGTTTAAATAAAAGTCCCAACAATTAAAAAAAGGTAAAGGCACAACAAAATGTGAAGGGCACACGGGGGTTGATATATGTGTGTATTGGAAAATGTATGACTTACCGGGAGGTGGTTGTTTCTGGAACAATAGTAGTTGTTTCTGTGACTTTAGCAGTACTAATTCCGGGTGTAGTAAACGGCGCTTTTGTAATTGTTGAGTTTGACGAGTTAGGATCCGCAGAAGTTGATGTGTCACTTTTTATAGCAATTGCAGGCTGGCTTTGTAAAATTTATATTCAGCTCAAGTTTAAGGCAAATTTACCTTTTTTTGTTTTTACTATTTATTAAAATATGTTTAATACACTTTTAAAAATGCACGGTATTGATTGTGTCGGCTTAAAAACGCTATGAATGTTTTTCAACACTATGAAAATTTACAAAGAAAATGTACTAGAACACACGAGTCAGAAAAATAATTAATTATCTTTAATAATAAAAACTCCAAATACTTTGGAGAAAAAGAATACCACTTAAACCGATTTTATGTTTTCCAAACACGTCACTTGTTGTCAAATTCGTGTGCTAAAAATGAATGCCTGCTTTTTCTCTTGCTTGAAGCAAAGAAACCAAAGCAAAAGTGGACAACAAAAGAAAACAGTGTGATCGTGTATAAACATCGTGCCCCCCTTGCTATATTATAATATAGCAACGAGGGACGTTCTACAATGATATATAAAAAAATATGTGATTATAATATAATATTATAATGTTATAATAATTCGAAAATGCAAATAAAAATTATATAATTCAAATATGATTTTATTTTTTTTTAAAACATACAAAGTACCCTTGAGGAATACTCTTTATGAGTACCCCAAAGGAAAAAAATAGTGAAGTGAGTTCTAACGGCAGAAATGCCTATTTTACTGTGAGTTTTGATGCTCATAATGATAACAATAAAAAATCTGATAATAGACTTGCTGTGAGTTCTGAAGCTCTTAATAAAAACCAAAAATCTGATAATAGACTTTCTCTAACGGCAAAACCACAGTTTCGTCAGCGATCAACTTCGCTTTGTCCAATGCCAACTAGTGAATCGTTGACATTATTGCCTAGTACTTCTAAATTTAACTCAGCGATATCATCCGCTTCGGGCTCGTTGTCATCACTTAAACAAGTTGTCACTGAAGATAAGAGCACCCCAAAGCCCAAGGTCCAAGTCGGAATGGACAGATACATTACAATTTTAAAGCGCGGGCGCAACCCAAATTCTACTAAAATTGCATATGTTCCAAAGATGTCCAGGGATAACAGCGCATCCTCTACTAATCGGCAAAACCGTTTTAAAATATTGCAAGATGATAATGAAAAACCCGCTGAATCTGCGAATAAAACCTCCAAGCCGCCACCAATCTATTTAAGAGAAAAAAACTCAAACGCTCTTATTAAAAAATTAATTTCGGTCATTGGTGAGAATAAATTTCACATTGTTCCAATAAAACGTGGTAATATTGATGAAACGAAAATTCAAATTTATGAAGAAAAAGATTTTCGCACAATGGTTTCTGAACTTGAAAAAAGTAAAACAAATTTCTACACATATCATCTCAAGAGTGCTAAAGGTATGCAGATTGTGTTGAAGGGCATAGATTCCTATGTTGCTCCCGAAGAAGTAAAAGATGCTCTCGTCCTCCAGGGCTTTAAAGTAAAAAATGTATCGAACATAATAAATAGGGAAAAGATCCCTCAACCTCTATTTCGCGTTGAACTTAAGCCAAATGATATAAAATTGAAAAAGAGTGAGACCCATCCAATATATAGTTTAAGATATCTCTTATATCGAAAAATAACCGTTGAAGAACCACACAAGCGTTCAGGACCCGTACAGTGCCATAATTGTCAAGAATATGGCCATACTAAAACTTACTGCAAATTACCTACTGTCTGTGTTGTGTGCGGCGAGTTGCACGGCACTGCTAGTTGCAATAAACCGAAAGATCAAAGTAACAAAAAATGCAGTAATTGTGGAGAAAATCACACTGCTAACTACAGAGGTTGTCCTGTGTACTCTTTCGTCAAACAGATTATGAGGCAAACGCCTAAATTGGCCACAGCCCAATCAGCAAACGCTTTAACAGCCACTATTGCGCAAGTGAGCCAACCAGTTAGTTCCCGTGTATCGTATGCCGATGCTGCTAAAACAAATTCTACTCATACACAAAATGTTTCACCGCCAGATAATTCAACAAATACAAACTCGAACTTTAGTTTCAATCGCCTTGAAGCTACTATTGATAATCTGGTGCAAACTATAAATAATTTTACAACAAATATGACTAGCATGATGCAAGAAATGCTGCGAATTCAGAATACATTGCTTCAAGCTTTAGTTAAAAAACCATGAACACGTTAAAAATATGTTTCTGGAACGCAAACGGCATTCGCCAACATAAAAATGAACTTGAGCACTTCCTCACGGAAAAAAATATTGATATAATGTTGGTCTCTGAGACTCATTTGACTTCGAGAAGCCATTTTAAAATTTATGGCTACACCTTATATGATTCAAAGGACCCGAGAGGAAGAGCATGCGGTGGATCAGCAATTTTAATAAAGTCAAGACTCAAGCATTATATTATTGATAACATTTGTGAAGAACATTTACAAACAACGAATATTTGTATTGAAAATTTTTCCAATAATTTTGTCATATCATCAATTTACTCTCCTCCTAGATTCGCAATTACTGAGCATCAATACGAGGATTTTTACAAATCTCTGGGTCCTTGTTTCGTAGCAGCTGGCGACTATAATGCTAAACACACGTTCTGGGGTTCACGTCTTATTACACCCAGAGGTCGAGCGTTGTTCAATACAATTTCCAAAATGGGCTTGGATGTCATTTCAAGTGGGGAGCCCACTTATTGGCCTACTGACATACATAAAATTCCGGATGTAATAGACTTTGGCGTTATGAAAAATATCTCTAGGGATTTAATTCAAATTGAAGCTTCTCTAGATCTCTCGTCCGATCACTCTCCCACGATCGTTACAATTTGTGGCCCATTGAGAAGTGACTTACCTCACCCATATGCGAATTTGATAAATCGTGTTAATTGGCTGGGATTTAAAAAATATCTTAGTAGTCATTGCCCGGAAAATATTACGCTAAAGACCCCTGATGATATTGAATCTAACATTGCCAACCTTAATGAAAATATTAAACAGGCTGCTAAAGATGCCACTACCTCCTATCCGCAGACTGGGTTTAATAGACTATATTCTACAGATATTGAACGTCTCGTATGTGAAAAAAGAAGAGCTAGAAGGAAATGGCAACAGCACAGATCACCCCAGAATAAAATTAGATTTAAAGAGTGCACTAAACGACTCCAAGAGCTGCTTGCACATGAAAAAAGTGCATCTCTTAAAAACTATCTGGAAAATCTTGATGTCACATCAGCATCTGATTACTCTTTATGGCGTGCTGCTAGAAAGCTTAAAACACCCGTTGAGTTTAAACCACCTCTGCGCACATCTACCGGAGGTTGGGCAAGAAGCGATACTGAAAAAGGTAACATATTTGCTGCCCATTTAAAATACGTATTTACCCCAAACACATGTACTGGTGTAATTGATTTGCCAAATGTAGTCGCTCTACCTCCTCAACAAATAAAGTTTAAGACGCGTGATGTGCAAAAACTAATTTCTGAACTCAACCCAAAGAAAGCTCCGGGTTTTGATGGAATTAGTAACCAGATGCTAATAAAGTTGCCTCGTATTGCAATTAGAATACTGTTATTTATTTTTAACGCCATTTTACGACTGTAGTATTATCCAAATAGCTGGAAGCTTGCCAAAGTTAAAATGATTCCAAAGCCGGGCAAAGACCTTACCAAGGCTGAGTCATACAGGCCAATAATGTCAAAGCTTTTCGAAAAACTGCTCATGACAAAATTGTCCCCAATTCTTAGTTAATAGTGGGTGCATACCGGACCATCAATTTGGTTTTAGAAGTCAGCATAGCACCATTGAACAAACTCACAGATTAGTTCAATTTATAAGAAGAACTTTTGAAGAAAAGAAGTATTGTTCTGCGCTGTTTATCGACGTTTCTCAGGCATTTGATAAAGTGTGGCATGAAGGCCTAATTTTAAAATTAAAAACATACCTGCCAATAAACGTTGTAAGTCTTTTGAAAAGTTACATTACTGCCAGGAAGTTCACTGTTGTGGAAGGAGACTTTACAAGTAGGCCTGAAACAATTTCATCCGGTGTGCCACAGGGGAGTATACTGGGGCCAGTTTTGTATTTGATTTATACTTGTGATATGCCTCTGAGCAGCAATATCCACACTTCCACATTTGCTGATGATACAGCCTGCCTTAGTATGCATGAAAATCCTTACGAGGCATCCCGATATCTTCAAGAACACATTACCCAGCTGGAACTATGGTTAAACTTATGGAGAATTAAGGTAAACGAACAAAAGTGTGTTCAAGTAACATATACATTACGAAGAGATACGTGTTTACCCATTCGGATTAACAATCAAGTTGTCCCTCAACATACTCATGTGAAATATCTTGGTATACACCTTGATCGACGGCTTACTTGGAAACACCATATTGACTCTAAGTTAACCCAAATGAAACTAAAATTAACTCAGGTACATTGGCTGATTGGTAGAAATTCAACCCTCAGTCTAGATTGCAAACTTTTGATATACAAGTCTATTTTGAAACCCATATGGTGCTACGGAATTCAACTATGGGGCACTGCTTCAGCTTCCAATGTCGAGAGAATCCAACGAAGGCAAATTAAAATTTTGCGATTAATAACATCGGCTCCATGGTATATAAAAACCTCAAATATACATCGTGATTTAAACATGCCACTAGTGGTTGAAGAAATTGCAAAATATGCAGGCAAATATTTAACAAAACTCGAGTCACATCCTAATCCGCTTGCTCGTAATATTTTGAACTTTACTGGACACGTCCGCCTAAAAAAGAGGGATACAAGTGCTCTTATACTCAACACTCCAGATGGGACTGCTTGAAAATACTTTTTATTTTATTTTATTTTTTCTTCCTTTTGATTATCACTACTTATGTATTACTTATAACTATCTCTAAATTTATGTCCGACAGTGGTCGGGCCTAATAATTATATTTTAGATTTAAGATTTGAATACTTATTGTTAGTTCATATTTGAAGATACAATAAATAAAAATATGTATTAAAAAAAAAAAATATATATAAATATACGTAGAAGGTAAATATGTATATAAGTATTGTATAAATGTTATAAAAAATAAAAATGATGTTCAAACGGCAAATTTTTCGATGATAACCCATCCCAGCACAGTGTCTTTCGCCAATGGGGACCCAATAGAGGCAGTTTGGATACCACTCCGGATTAAACTAGGATACACGTGCGCTCCCAAAACAAAATTGATGGTGTGGCTTTCGAAGAAATCAGGATCAGCCAAGCGCAAATAGCGATAAGCGTCAGTGACGCTACGATCCAGGCGTTTTGCTGGCGGCCTCTGGCAGATCGTCTGCAACACGGGCCTTCACAGTGAAGGTCCCTCCTTCTCCATCAAACCGGGTACGAAACTGGAACTGACACCACTTGTCCTCGTTGAACCTTTCAGATGGTAGATGATACCGTTCGACTAAGAAGGAAGCGATAGATCTCGTGGCAGCGCACGGATTCAAAAGTCCGCGAACTAGGCTCCATTCTTTGTCCAAGTACATCTTGATAATTACGGTAGGCACAACAGTGGTGGGGTCGGCGCGGCTCAACGGCTTATTAACTCTCGTGATTTCGGGAGGATGAAGAAGGGTGTGGTGGTTAATGTTGCAGTGGCTACAGCGATCACGACTACGGCAATTTTGGAGGCGATGTGAATGGGCCAGACAATTTTTGTAGTAGCGATGGCGTTTGACGACGTCCAACCTGGCTGACACGGGCATTCTGTTAAATTTTGCGCACTTACGCAACGGATGATCTTTCTGAAATAAACGACAGTCGGGATTTTTAGCCTTTAGGTGGACGTTGAGCTTGTGCTGTTCAATGGGGGAGTCGTGACTGCGGCGACGATTAGGCATATTTGCTAGAACGGGGAAAAAATAAGGGGGAAAATTATTTGTCATGTTGACGGGGGAATTGTGAGTAAAACTAGTTTTACGATCGGTCGAGTAATAGTGCCATTGGCAGTGCGTACCTCGGCAACCCGTACCTTGCTATCGGAGCCGTGAAAAATCTTATCGATGCGACCGAGACGCCATTGATTAGGAAGTAAATTTTCTTGCTTGACGACGACAAGATCACCAATTGCAAAATCTCTTTGGGAGAATTTCCATTTATTCCGTTTGTGAAGTTCGCCTAAATACTCCTCTTTCCACCTTTGAGCCAAGTGCTGATGAAATATTTTCAACTTTTGCTAACGATTTACGTAGCTAAGGGAATGGTTGGATAAGTCAGGCTCTGGTGGAGATAAGAGTGGAGTTCCGACGAGGAAATGACCTGGGGTGAGAGCGCATAAATTGGTTGGATCTTCAGTCATTGGGCTTAACGGTCTTGAATTGAGACATGCTTCGATGCGCGCAAGCATGGTGGTGAATTCTTCATACGTAAAACTTTGAGTGAGACAAATCTTTCTGAAGTGTGATTTAAAGCTTTTTACCCCTGCTTCCCAGAGGCCACCCATATGAGGAGCTCCAGGAGGGATAAAATGCCACTCGATGGGGCTAAAACTGTCTTGAGATAAGAGACCTTTTTGCATTAAAGACAAGAATTGTTGCTTGTCCCGACGTAAAATGTTAGAGGCGCTGTATGCCGGCGATGATGGGGGGTAATATGCAAGCTGACCTGTCAGCCTGTTTATGACTAATGCCTCTGCAAACAATTCAAACGATGGGTCGATAGGAGAGCCTATTTTAATGGGGCATGTCTGCGCTGAGGTAGCAGTTAATGAGTCACCTAAGCCATGTATTTGAGCTTGTGAAGATCGCGTGCTAAGGCCCAGACAGTTTTGTAGTTTTCGCGAAATGAAAGTTGCCTCAGATGCAGAATCAATCAGCGCGCGAACTGTATATTTGCATTCGCCCTGATATATGTCAACAAGAGCTGTGCCTAGGATGACAAATTGTGTCGTTGCTGGTAGATGTGTTGCAGCATTCTGTCAGCGGCTTGTGCTGACGTTGAGGGGCTCATATCTAAAGGAGGACGATTATTGTTTAAGTTGGTCCGAAAAGGGGGGGAAATGGCTTGGGGGGTATTGGAAGATCGTTGTGCCGTTGATGTGCGATGAAGCAACGTATGATGTTTTCCTTTGCAAGTATGACAGGCATATTTGCTTTTACATGCTTGAGATCCATGAGATGTTCCCAGACAATTGGTACATCGATTTTGGTGTTTAACCGTAGCATAGCGTTCTTCGATTGGCATTGCTAGGAAAACGGAACATAATCTGAGGGGATGAAATTGTGGGCAAAGGGCACATTTTCCCTTCTTTTCTTTGGAAATATTAGTCTGGCAACTTTGAAGCTTTGGCCTTGAAGACGGATTAGATTTATTCAGCTTAGCCGGCTGTGTGGGTCTTGAACCCTTCGAGCTCGCAAAAGTTGATCGAATATCAGCAACCGACTCTAAAGTGTGAAACCGAGATGTTAGAAATACATCAAACTGCGTCCAAGTGGGCAAAGCGGTGGTTTGCGGCAAAGATTGTTCCCATAAATTAAGGGTAACTTCAGGCAAGCAGGTCGAGCAGATATACACGAATATTGAATCCCAGTTCTCTGTGTCAATTTGAAGCAAGCGAAGATTTGTAATACAATTGCTAATCTTTGATGTTATTTGTTCATTAATAATTATCACATTAATTTGACTTAAAAGGCGATACGAACATTAGCCTGTTCAATTCATAAGAAAAAGTTAAAGTTTTCCAACCCTGGAAACGTCGTTTTGAATTTTTTTTTATTATTAATATTTTTAATACCAATTTTAGTGGTTCTGAAATATAAGATAAGTCTATTTAACAAAAAACATAATAATTAGTTTAAGCTAGTTAGTTTAGTTTTCCATCTCTGACACCATCCACTCGATTTGGCGGACCATTTCTAAAACACACCAGTCAAATACCGGAGTCTCTAGCTTTTCTGGGAGCTTCCGAAAACTGATTTCAACTGACGGACGGACAGACATACATCGCTAATTCGTCTTCCGTATGCATAAGGATTCAGAATTTATCTATTTTATGCGTCGCATATTAATATTATGGAAATTACACACGGAATAACAAACCTATATACACTTCATTTTTGGTAAAGGGTATAAAAAGAACAGTTATGTAGAAGGTAATGGCAGCAGCACAGATCACTCCAACTTAAATTTAGATTTAAAGAGTGCACTAAATGACTCCAGGATTTGCTTGCAGCTAGAAAACTGCATCTTGGAAAAACTGATGGGTGTCGATGTCACACCAGCATCCAATTACTCTTTGTGGCACTCTGGCAGAAATTTAAAAAATACCCGTTGGGTTTAAACCACGTTTGTGCACTTCTATCGGAGTTTGGTCAAGTAGCGATACTGAGGAAGGAAATATATTTGCTGAGCATTTAAATACATATTTACCCCATACACTTGCACTGGTGTTGTTGATTTGCCGAGTGTAGTTGCTCTACCCCCTCGACCCATAAAATTTAAGATGCATGATGTACAAAAACTAATTGCTGAACTCAACCCGAGGAAAACTGCAGGTTTTAATGAAATTAATAACAAAATGCTGATAAGGTTGTCTCGTATTGCCATTTTAGGACTGAAGTATTATTCACATAACTGGAAGCTTGTCAAGGTCAGACTGATTCCAAAGCGGGAGAAAGATCTTACCAAGGCTGAGTCATATAGGTCAATAAGTTTACTGTCAATAATGTCAAAGCTCTTCGAAGAGCTGCTTATGACGAAATTTTCCCAATTCTAACTAATAATGGATGCATACACAGAAAAAAATAAGTTTCATTTTTGATTACAAAAATCCCGGTATTCAATCATTTTAATTTTCGAATTTCCTGTGATAAAGAAATCCGCTATATCAATAACAAAAATTGTAAAATAATATTTTTTTTTCAATAATATAAATATTTGAATTAATAAACTATCTTATCAATAATTTGTAATGTAAATGTAATGAATCAAAGAAAAAAGTTGTTGACTGAAATTTTATTTTCAGTGATAATTGTTATTTTATTGTGTGTATGTTTGTATTTGTATGTACATAGTTTGTTTTTGCTTGGCTCCAATTAAAACTAAATGTGTTTGGGATGAGTCGAACCGGGAATCTCTTGACTAATAGACTAACGTGCTTACCGCTCAGCTAAAGAGCAAATGGTTATTCGATTCGCAAATAATGAACACAGGTAAAACATGAGAAATCATGGTTCTTCTACATTTGCGCATTGCGTTTTGATATAATCTAAAAATAACTTTTTTGAGAAAAAAAAACAAACCACGACGATTTTCGGCTACTTTTTGTAATTCACACGTATACAACACGAGCAATCAAAAAAACAACAACATCAGCACATAACCATGTCCAGTCAATGAACAAGCAAGATAAACACTAACACAAGCAAAACACAAGTAAATGATATTTTAAAATGCGAGGAATTGATAAATACAATATTCAAGTTAATCACAAATATTATTGAAATTAAAAATTTTATTAATTAACATGGTTTTATTGAAAATAATTCTTGTCTATTTTTTGTGTGATACCCAGTGTGACCAGATTTTAAAATAATATTAAGCTAAATCACGTTTGAAAAAAAGCTAAAATAAGCTAAAAAATTACATTTTAGGCTAGAAAATAAAGCTAAACTTTTTTCCACTTCTTTGGTCACTTTTCAATAGTTTCTTATTGCTAAACTAACGTTAAATATTACACAAACATATTTTTTCATTATACATATAGAATATTTGCTTAATGAAATTATTTATTAATTATTATATTTTAGATTTAATGAAGAACAAAACAAAAACTTCCCCAAAATAATCTTAAAAAGTTTTCAAAAATGTAAAAACATTTATACTAAAATACGAAAGCTTTTTAAGTGAATTAATGCTATTTAAGGTAAAGCATGGATCACTATCTGCACAATGTACCGAGTTTTGTCAGATCAGTGAAATAAAGTCATAAGTAAAGATTTTGCTCTAATTTATCGACTACTTGAAATACAAGGACATAATTGCGCCACACTGCATTGGTAATAAGCCCATATAGACTTATTCCAGAATTAATTGAGTAATAATGCCATTTTGGCTTATTACTTATGACTTTATTGAGGTGACCCGACGAAAATCGGTACATAGTGTTATCCAGGCTTAAGGCTATTTCAGGTTTTTGTTTTAAGTTAATTGATGCCGCTGAATGAACGTTCAACTCAAGTCAAATAATTTTATACCCAAAAAAATTAAAAATTGTTTTGGCCACTAATATAAATTTATTTTTTTCCATTGGAATTCTAACCATTCTGCCATTATCTTCTATTTTTCTTCTTTCCATTTCTGTTATAAAATTGTCGTATAATTTACATTTTGTATTTTTTGTAAACTATTTTACAATGCTAAAAAATTATAATTTTTATAAGTTGTTTATGTTTTTAATATATTTTTAGAGAACACGCAATTTAGACTAAAAAAGGCTAAAAAAGCTAAATGAGTTTTAAAAAAAAGCTAAAAAATAAGCTAAGAGCTAAATGAAAATTTTAAGGCTAAATCTGAAACAAATAAGCTAAATTTAGCTCAAAATAAGCTAATATGGTCACGCTGGTGATACCAGACCATTAATTTGATTTCAGAAGTCTGCATAGCACCATTAAGCAATCGCATAGATTGGTTCAGTTTATAAGAAGAACATTTAAAGAAAAGAAGTATTGTTCTGCTCTGTTTATTGTCGTTTATCAGGGATTTGATAAAGTGTGACATGAAGGCCTAATCCTAAAATTGAAATCATATCTACCAATTAATTTTCTAAAGCTATTGCAAAGTTACATTATTGTCCGGAAGTTCACTGTTGTGGAAGGAGACTTCAGGAGTGTACTTGTTCGCCCATTAGTATTACAATCAAGTTGTTCCTCAAAGTTCACCCGTGAAAAATCTGGTATACACCTTGATCGACGGCTTACATGGAAACACCACATTGACTCTAACCTCATACAAATAAAACTAAAATTAACTCAAATACATTCAAATGTAGAAAAAATCCAACGAAGGCGATACAACATTTTACGGTTAATAACATCGATTCCATGGTACATAAAAACTCAAATTAACATCTTGATTTAAATATGCCACAAGTGACTGAAGAAATTGCAAAATACGCAGGCAAATATTTAACAAAACTCGAGTCACATTCTAAAGCTCTTACTCGTAATATTTTGAGCTTTACTGGACGCAAACGCTTAAAAAAGGGGGACAGTAAGGCCCTACTGTATATAGCTACTATTCCAGATTAAACCTCTCGAAATATTTTTGTGCTTAATACGACATTTATGTAATATTAATTACTACGAGTATCACTAAGTGTAGTGTGCAATCCTGTCAAGCACAAGGTTGTCGGTTCGAATCTCAAAAAATTTTCAGATTTAAAATAAAATGTCATTGCATTTGTGACAATAAAAAACTTTATAAGTGTTAATTGTTGCAGTTAAATGTCGAAATGACATTTATAAATAATAAAACCGAATAGGTCCCTATGGGATGTTCAGTGACAAGTCATAAAGTGCATAGAAAGAATCAATTAACCCTATCCTACGCCATCCCCATGTAAAAGTAACTGATCCTCTTCATAGGAAGTGGTCCCTATCACTAGGAGACCGGTCACGTGACTAGTCATGTGTCAGTTCCATTTCCTGCAGGGTGGTTCCCGCGAGATATTCTGACGAGAGAAGTATGAGGGAATAACGCAATATGTCTAAAACATTTAAAGTGCTATCAACATGGAATACCCAATTAATTATGGAACATCTGAACCTATCATAGATCCACTGCTTGTAACGGCATATTTTCCTCCAGTAAACGCCCATGCTAAGTTGCTTCTTCAATCTTCCTTTTGACAAAAAAATATGATGTTTCATTTTCCAGCAGCAGTGCCTGTTATCCTTGTATGTATTGTATGACGGTGAATGCTATTACGTTACGTTCTATAAACTATTCTGGACATGAAATCTACGCGATACAGAAACGTGACTTCTTTGAAGTTTTTTAGCAGATCAAAGATATTTTTTTAACTTATTTCAAGCTCTTGAATTCATTAGATATTCTAAACTTATTGAAAATATCTTGTTATTCGCTTTACTTTGACATTATACTCGTATACTTTACTTTCTGCAATAGCACTTTAAAGGCCCTTTTCACAATAAACAATTAAAAGCTAACAGGGTCTTTAACGGAAAGTTTTGTATGAAGAACTTGCAGTTAAAGTTCACGTTAACTCTTAATCATACATTTTGAAAAGGGACGTAAGTACAAAAACTTTCTTCTCTTTAATCTCTTGACAATAGAAATTTATTTCATTTCATTTTGCTTTTAACTCGCATCAGTCAGCTTCTCGTACTAAAGTTACTTTGCCTTAATTTAGTTTTTTCCTGCCAACTTTTCTGTAATTGTTGTTGCTTCTATTCGAGCATTCTTAATTTGAAGATAAAGTTACACAGAATACTTTCGACACCAATTTCCGTTTTATGCTAACACTCTGTTGCCATTCCTTTTGCACTCGGCATTTTATAATCTTTTGTAATGCATCAATTATTTAACGACTTAAGAGGAATTTTTCACAAAATAAAAGTTTTCTCCGTTTTTTTTTTTTTTTTATTTTTTGTAAAGGATTCCTTTGCCAAATAATTTGAAAAGTAACGAAAATAATAAAGGAAAATAATTATTATACATTTTTCAAAAGTTGGTCTAAATTTTTTTAAAAGGAAACATGTTCAATCTCTTCTTTGTATGAAAAATGAAGAGAAGAGATTTCAACTGCCATTGTTCCACGTGAAGTTTTTGTTGCATAACAAAAATAATAAAAAATATGGTTTATACTCGAATTATTATCATTCATTGTGTTCGATGTTATTCTATTATATTGTGGCCGGTGATTGCAACTTTTATTTTCAAATAAAAATAAATTTATACATTAAGCAGAGAGGATAGATTTGCTTTTTTGCTTTGTTAGCTTTTTTTTTCGCTATTTAGCTGGTTTTTGCTTTTTTTTACCATTTTTTCTTCATTTTGGCAACTTTGTTAATATTTCTTAGTTTAGTAACAAGGCGAATTGGTACCAGTTTTAAAAACATCTTCCGTAAATATGCCAACCTATCAGTCCCCAGTGAAAGTTCACTTCGAAATAAGTATGTTTCTCAAACGTATAAAAAGAGTCGTTGGTTAAAATGCGTGAAATAGCAGAAGGTAAGCATATGCATATATATGGATTTCTGTTGATGAAATCACCGATAGCGAATAAAGATATGTTGACAACTTTACTTGTGGTATCTTGGATGAATCTGTTGAAAAGATTCATTTCAAAATGTAAATGAAGCTTCAATAGCTGCTTTTTGTAATGATTCATTACACATTTTGTGGCCAGATGGTAAGAAAATAGTTAATATTTATTTTAATATTACTCTTTAATTTATTTTACTTTTTAAGGGCATACAATATGAAAAAGCACTACTTATTGTAACAAACTCAGCTGCTTACATGTGAAGTGGAATTTCTTCACTCAAAATAATGTATCCTAAAATGCTACCTTTTCCATGCTCTACTCGTTGGAGAACTTCACTACAAGCAGCTATATATCTGTGGCAAAAAGGAAAAAGTGCTTAAGTCGAGATAGGCTGATTTTAAGTTAATGGTACTTCCGTAACCTGCATATTCGAAAGTAACCCTGGTCAAAATATCAGTTAATTTGTATGATTTTTCAGGCTTGAGGCTTATCTTTTTTAGACTTCTAATATCATTTGGAATAATAGCTTAATTTAGGTTATACTTTGGTATATTTCAACTTAAGTGTTTACTTATAGTCTGTAGAACGATGTTTGCTTAAAAAAAATAAAGGTTAATAGAAAATTTCCCAATTTAACTGCAAAAGAAATAAAATTTTGAAAATCGACTTGAAAGCTTACAAGTGCTCTCGCGCAAAACAGTAAAATATGACTTAAGCACTTTTTTTTTACTGCCACAGATATTACACAGACCATTTTGATAAAGTTGAAGCAGAAATATTAAAATTAAATAGTGAAGAAGAAGATTTACGATTTGCAAACATTGAGTCCACAGCTCGCATTTATAAAAACGAATTTTCCATAATAGTATATTCATTGAAAAAATTACAAACTTTTGGATTGAACATCCAGGAAAGCAAAAATATTGTGGCTAACGTAGGAGAAAGTCTTAATAAAATTATACATAAAAAATATTATTCGCAAATTTGATACAGTATTCAAAAGAAATCCGGGATATCAATTTTTTTTTAGAAACAAGCTCTGTTGTGGAAACTGGGCTGAAGTCTGTCGATGAATATGTTAGCAGCTTATCTTCAAGTGAACTGTTAAAATTTAAGTTTGAACTGATAACATTTGATGTCGAAAGGAGTTTTTCTAAGTATAACTCACTTCTAACAGAAAGACGAAGAAAAAGATCAATTGAAAACATAAAATCGCATATGATTGTATACTGCAACCGTTTTCAAACTGATATAAGTATGTAGATAAACTGATAAATGAAATCATTTAAAAAATATATGAAATAAAACAAGTAATAGTGCTATATTCGGCTGTGCCGAATCGTATATAGCCTTCACCAAAGTGCGTATATCGTCGGTATCCTGCAAAAAAGTGCTTAGTCACATAATTGTGTTTCTGAGTTATTGGCGATTTACAGTTTATGGCTCCCGGAGAAATCTTTAAATAGCTTAGATTTGAAAATTTATATAAGAATATAATAATTAAATCGCTTAACTTTAAAATGAAAGCAAACACTTTAATTCAGTTTCATTTATTTAATTGCTTTTTATACAAAAAAAAAATTAAATGCATTTTTGACATAGGCTTTTTTTGCTTTAACAAATATTATTTTATGGACATGGATTTTTTTAAGAAAATAGGGTTTTTATAATCTTTGTATTAAATTGGTTCATCTTGATCTGATTCTGATTCATCATGTATATCCGGTTCCGGGGCCTTATTTCTGACGGATTTGCATGCCTTCAAACTTTGGTAACAGTGATGAAACTCCTCCGGTATGGCTGCTGATGTGCAAAGATTAAGTAATTCTTTCTTCTTTTCGATACTTATAGGAAGGTTGCTTTTATACACCTTTTTAATGTTGACTTTTTTCAAATTCATGGATCTACCTTTACCAAAAACACGTATTTCTTTAAAGGTTTCACTATGGGTGTATTTATAGTCTATTACACCACACCCATAAAAAAGATTGATTGGAAAATGGTTAGTCCAATAAAAGATCATTTGCATAAACTATATTTCAGTTCCAGCTATCAATTTTCTGTTAATCCAAAAAACAATTCATGTTTATTGCCATAAGGGTATAATAATTCTAATAAATATAGGATTCTTAAATTGATTGCATCGAGCGTATGCTTTTGTCATGACTAATTAACTGATTGATTAACACAACCGAATAAAATATTATGAATTGGATTTTACTACCAACTTTTGGTATTGGCAACTAAAAAATTGTCGTTCTATATTAAGGTTAAAATAAACACTTTCTATCAGTTGCTGCAACTAACTAGAGGTTGAGTTTACTATCATAGTTTATACTCGTAGCAGCAAATTAAAAATTTACTTTTGTGACTTTCAAAGATATTACGATTTATGAATTCTCAAATGGTTTTTGAAAGTCTGTGCATAAGATAACAGGTTTTCAATTAAAATAAACTTATGGCAATATGTCAAATAATAAATTTCTTAAATTGTGTATTTTTATTTGCGTTTATTGTTTATTTTTATTTCAGCAAGGAAGGCTAATTTTTCTTTCACAGAAACCAATTATGATATTGTTTTAATTATACTAACCATATTTTCGGTAGCAAGAATAACTTTTATTTCAAATTCCATAATGTTAACCAATTTTTTCTGTTGCTGCAACTATTTGGTTAAGGGTTATAATTAAAATATAGTGGTAGCAGAAGAAAATTTTAGTCGTTATACCAGAATTCTATGATAGTTGGTGCAACCGCCAAAATTCGATTGGCAACAAATTCGGTTCCCTCAACGAATTTGTTTTCTCTGTGCAGGTTTAATCTTTTAGTACCTAGGAGATTTTACTTTCAATCAGTTTATTTTAGCCCTATTTTCGTCAAAATTTTTGTTTTTTATAAGCTTGACCTTTTTTTGCAGACATAATATAAATAAAATATAGACAACAAATTGTGAAAAAAAAGTCGCAAGTGTAATTGGAACTTTTTTGCTCTACATGTTTGGGTGTTTTAGACATAGAATAATTTGTTTTAATACAATAGCTACAAAAATATTCTAAAACAAGTTAGAGTGCTATATTCGGCTGTGCCGAATCTTATATACCCTTTACCAACGTATGTACATATATGTAGTATACAGTAGACACATGCATACATATTTGTTTTGTGAAAAAATTATAAGTTTTTTCTTTAAAGCAATTAATAGTAAGTGACCTTTCAGTATTTTTCGATTAAAGAATTTGATTCAATTATTTTATTTTCGATATTAGCAATAGTTGAGTATTTTACTCTACACTCTGTGGTTAAGATATATTTTACGTTCACTCTCATTTCAGTCAACATCTAACCAATACCAAAATATTGGGGCTTGTTAACACGCTCTCGAGATGTTCAAAAACCGTGGTGCTATTTAATAACTCTAAAATAGTCTTAGTATTGCACCTCCATACCAAGTAAACTAACTTATTTTATATTTTCCCATATTTAATAATCATTGATGTTGCAAAACTGCTTAGTGTCTTGATTTAAAGTTCCCATTGCAAATGGTATACATCGTGGTACTATGTAAACGTTTTATTCCTACAGGATTTGTTTGAAATTTGTTCAGCAGAAAGGAAAGGTATCAGGAAAATGAAACGGAACTTATCTTTAGCGATAAATTTTAGTTTTATCTCCATTTACTAATATTTAATAGTTATTATGCTGAAAGCACAATAAGCACAAAACTTAGTTTATACTTCAATTAGATTAGATATTCATAAAAAAATTAAACATGTATAAAAACTCTTGAGTAATGATTTTCCTCAAACATAAAATCTGTTTAACTGAAAAAATATATTTTTGGTTATTTTTTTACCGAAACTTTTTTCAATCTCCAACCCTGGAACCATATTTCTGAGTTTCCTAATACTAATTTATTTCTTTATAGAATGTAGAATATATTTAATTACCAAAGAAATAATTAGTTTTATATACCCGAAAAAGTTTAAGTTTGCCAGCTCTGGAGTTATGTCTTTTATTTTTCTAATTTCTATGCCAAACTATTTCATTCTAATTCATAAAGTGTATAAAACTTGTAAAAAAAAGAAAAAACTAACTTGACCTAGTTACTTAAAAAAAACAATAAATTTATCAACCCTGGAATCAACCTTTTAGATTTTTCTGATTTAAAAAATTAATAAAGTGTGTTAAATAAATAAAGAAATAAAAAAAATTAATTTTATACTTTAATATAAAAAAAAATTCAAAGTTTCCATCTTTGGAGCTGTACTTTTAATTTTTCAAATTTTATACGCCAAACTTTTCTTTCAGAAGCATAAAATATATTCAATTTATAAAGGAAAAGAAAAAAATGTTTAGACCTATTTAATTTTACCTAACACAAAATGTGTAAGTTTTCCAACCCTGGAGTCATAATTTTGGATTTTTCTGATTATTGACACTAATCTAATTCTTTAAAAAATACATAAAATATGTTAAGTGAACAAAGCAAAAACGAGACAAGTAAGAGTGCTATATTCGGCTGTGTCGAATCTTATATACCCTTTACCAACGTATGTATATGTAGATACATACATAAGTACATACGTACATATTTGTTTTGTGATAAAATTTATAATTTTTTGTTATAGTGCAATTTTTAGTAAGTGACTTGCGGTTTTTTTCGACTAAAGAATTTGTTTGAGTAAAGATCTTCCTAAAACGTGAAATATTTTTAACTGAAAAAAAATTATTTTTGGTTATATGTTTACCCAAACTTTTTTTCAACTTCCAACCCTGGAATAATTTAAATTTTTCTGGTTTTAATACGAGTTCAAATTTACTTCTTTCTAAAATATAGAATATATTTAATTACCAAAGAAATAACTAGCTTTATTTAATTAGTTTTATATAACAAAAAAACTGTACTTTTCCCAACCCTGGAATCATCATTTTAGATTTTTTTGGTTCCTTATATCAACCTTGTTCCTTAAAAAATATATAAAATATGTTAAGTAAACAAAGAGAAAAAGAAATAAGGAAAATACTAGTTTGATTTAGTTACTTTAATATCAAATAAATTCAGTAAAGTGCGACTTTGACTCGCGCACGAAGGGTTCCGTACGTTCATTTTTCAGAATTTTTTTAATTTGGCGGTTTTAGCATTTTTCCGTTTAAAAGATTTTTTTTACATTTGTCGCTTTTTTCTCGTTTAAACGATTTTTTTTCGGTTTTTGGCGTTTTTTCCCATTTTGGCGAATTTTTCTTTTTTTTTTGCGATTTTTCCGGTTTTTCGCGATTTATTTTAGTTTTAGAAATTTTTTTTGATTTGGAAATTTTTTTTGTTTTTGGTGACTTTTTTCGGCTTGGCGATTTTATAGTTTTTAGTTTTACCGTTTTTGAAATTTCAATTTCTTACGGTTTCCAAGATACAACAAGTTGTCCGAATTACATAGTCAAAGTTACATAAGCTGATAGAGCACCCTTTAATTTCGATTTTTTAAAGTTTAGTGTTAATTATTGTAGTCTGTATAAAAATACACTAGCTTTACAAATTTCAAGTGTATGTACAATTGTATGTATATTACATGGAATTTTAAAATTTTTCGTTGCTCGTTTTGGAACACCCTTTAATTTTTAATTCTCGTGTATTTGTTGTTGTAGCGAGCAAAGGCCTACACAGTCTGTCCAAATTTCAGGTCCGCAGCTCTTACGGCTTAGAAGAAAGAAAAAAATTGTTTGTGCTAGTTACTTTTATAAACAAAAAAATTAGTTTTCCACCCCTGGAAGCATGCTTTTAGATGTTTTCTGACTCCTTATACCAATCTAGTAGTTCTTAGAAAAATATATATAAAGTATGTTAAGTGAACAAAGAAAAAAAGGAACAAATCGTTTTATTTAGTTACTTTAATATCCAGAAAAAAAGTTAAAAGTTTCCAGCTCTGGGGCTGTTGTTTTTATTTTTATAATTGTCTACACCAAAGTTTTCTTTCCAAAACGTACAATATATATAATTTAAAAAGAAAAAGAAAAATATTAATTAGACCTAGTTGCTTTTATATATCACAAGAAGTGTAAGTTTCCCAACCCTGAAATCGCCATTTATTATTTTTCTGATCTTTTACACCAATCTCTTTCTTCTAAGAATATAAGATACGTTTAATTTATAGAAAAAAAGGAAAATTTAGTTTAGTAAGATACTTTTATACAACAAAAAAACTTAAAGTTTTCTAACCCTGGAAACGTCTTTTTAATTTTTTTAATTTTTTAAATTTGAAAGATTAATTTTATTCGTACTGAAATATAAAATAAGTTTATTTAACAAAAAAAAAATCAAAAAATTTGTGTTATCTAGTTACTTTTACATGGCAAAATCAAGTTTAAGTTTTCCATGTCTGAAAACGTCTGCTCGATTTTGCTAATTTTCAATACCAATCTAAGTTGGACCATTTCTGACACATCAGTCCAAGAACGAAGTCTCTAGCTTTTCTGGGAGCTTCGGAAAACCGATTTCACGTACACCAGACGGATGGACGGACGGACATCGCTTATTCGTCTTCCCTATTCATAAGGATCCAGAAGATATATATTTTATGGGTCGCATATGAATACTATGGAAATTACACACGGAATGACAAACCTATATATACCCTTTTCCATTTTTGGTACAGGGTATAATAAGAAAAAACTTAGTTTCATTTAATTCCTTTATAATTAAATAAATTCAGTAAAGTGCGACTTTGACTCGCGCACGAAGTACGTTGGGCTTTGAGCATTTTTTTAATACAGTGTTTTTTACGTTTTTTCAGCTGAAATAATTTTTTTTGATTATTTTTCGCTTTTTTCTCATTTTGGCGATTTTTTTAATTTTGGCGTTTTTTTTTAATTTTGGCGATTTTTTTCATTTTGGCGATTTTTTTTATTTTGGCGATTTTTTTTTCCTTTTGGAGTTTTTTTTTATTTTGGCGATTTTTTTTTCATTTTGGAGTTTTTTTTCATTTTGGCGATTTTTCCGGTTTTTCGCGATTTATTTTCGATTTAGAACTTTTTTAATTTGGTGCTTTTTTTTTGTTTTGGCGACTTTTTTTCGATTTTGGCGATTTTTTTTCGGTTTGGCGATTTTATAATTTTGAGATTTTTTTGTTTTACCGTTTTTGAAAAAGTCAAGAAGTTTGCTCTTACGGTTTCCAAGATACAGCAAGTTATCAAAATTACATAGTCGAAATTACATTAACTGATGGTACACCCTTTAATTAAAATTTTTTAAATTTTAGTGTTAATTGTTGTAGTCTGTATTAAAATACACTAACTTACAAAATTCAAGTAATGGGTGTTTTTTATTGAGGTATAGAACTTTAAGTTGGCATCACTTTTTTAACTGGCGGCCATTTTGTCAGCTGTCAAGTGATTAATATTTAGTTTGGTTTGCCATTTCATCATGAACAGGTTGACAAAAGAACAACGCTTGTAAATCGTGCAAATTTATTTCGAAAATAATGGTTCAGTTCGCGAAGTTTACCGCAAGCTCCGTCCATTTTATGGTCGACATAATCGTCCATCAGAGCAATTAATTCGGTTAACTATGGATCGTTTTCGCACTACGTTTACTCTATGTGATAATACGCATCCGCAGAGACGTCGAACAGTGCGCACCGAAGAAACAATTGCCGCTGTAGAGCAAAGTGCTGAAGAGGACCCGAATGAATCGATTCGACACCGTGCACAGCAATTGGAGCTTTGTCCATCAACTTTATGGAAGATTTTGAAGATTTTGAATGTGGATGAGTTGTGGTTCCAACAAGACGGCGCTACATGCCACACAGCGCACGTCACAATCGATTTATTGAAGGAAACATTCGATGAGCGCATAATTTCGCGGAATGGACCTGTCAATTGGCCACCATTGGATTATTTTCTTCGGGGATATGTGAAGTCGCTCGTCTACGCCAACAAACCAGAAACGTTAGGGGACTTGGAAGCCAACATTCGTGGCGTTATTGCCAACATACGGCCCCATATGCTCGAAAAAGTGGTTGAAAATTGGACCTGTAGAATTGGCTTTATTCGAGCCAGCCTCGGCAGCCACATGCCCGAAATCATATTTAAACATTAATGGCATAAAATTATCCTTCCAATAAAGCCAAATTGATGGACATTAAAACGATTTTCTTGTGTTTTATTTCAATTCGAAGTTCTATACCTCTAAAAAAAACACCCGTTATATATACATACAATTGTATGTATATTACATGGGATTTTAACATTTTTGTTGCTCGTTTTGGCACACCCCTTAATTTCCAACTCTCATGTATTTGTTGTTGTAGCGGCCAAGGGTCTACACACTGTGTCCAAATTTCAGGTCCGTAGCTCTTACGTTTCTCGAGAAAATACCCTTTGACGGACAGACGGCCAGACGGACAGCGTAACGAAAACAATAGGGGTTCTTTTCACCTTTGGTGTACGAAACCCTTAAAATTCATTAAAGTGCGACGTTGAATCGCGCACGAAGGGTTGGCTTTTTTGCTTTTTTGAAGTTTTTTTTTCAGTTTAAACGATTTTTTCACTTTTGTCGCTTTTTTCTCGATTTGGCCATTTTTATACCCTTTACCAAAAATAGTAAAAGGCTATATATAGGTTTGTCAATCCGTGTGTAATTTCCATAATATTTATATGCGACCCATAAAATGTATGTCCTTATGAATAGGGAAGACGAATAAGCGATGTCCGTCTGTCCGTCCGTCCGTCGGTTTTCCGAAGCTCCCAGAAAAGCTAGAGACTTCGTTCTTGGACTGGTGTGTCAAAAATGATCCAACTTAATTAGCAAAATCGAGCAAACGGTTTAAGAGCTGGAAAACTTAAACTTGATTTTGCCATATAAAAGTAACTAGATAACACAATTTTTTTAATTTTTTTTTTGTTAAATAAACTTATTTTATATTTCAGTACGAATAAAATTTGTATTAAAAATATGAAAAAAATTAAAAAAATCGAAAAGGCGTTTCCAGGGTTGGGAACTTTAACTTTTTTTATATAAAAATAACGTACTAAAACTAATTTTTCCTTTTTATCTATAAATTTAAAATATCTTAAATTCTTAAAAGAAAAATATTGGTGTAAGAAATCAGAAAAATTTTAAATTATGATTCCAGGGTTGGGAAACGTACAGTCTTTGTGACATATAAAATTAACTAAGTCTAATATTTTTATAGCTATTGCTATTTATGGCGAGATACAGGGGTTAGAAAATAATTTTCGTAACAAAATTAACCGACACTATTACAGTTATAAATTTATTTTTGTTTTGATTTCTTTGTACTTAAAAGCAGCGTACGAAAATAAACGAAGCAAATTGTTTGAATTTGTTTTCTTTGGTTCTTTGAAATGAGTGAAAAAAAACAAAACAACAACAATGAGAAACATCGCTCAGTTTGTTTTTGTATTATTTTTTTGCAAATAAGCACAAGCCAGAGAACATTGCCGATCGACTGTAATGCATTAAACACATTCACCACAGCAGGCTACACGAACACACGACTTCAAATGCCGCTAGCAGCATTTGTCGCCTCGTAGCCAGCTACTTAATTATTTTGGAGACGGCAGCAGCACCATCTGCAGCTGATATTCAAGTACAAATACATAGTTCAGTATTGACACTTTCATATATTTTGCATTTATAAAAATTAATTTTTCTTTTAAAATGTACTTATTTCACATAAAAGTACAATAATGAATCAATTTATTCTTTACATCAATTTTTGGATATTGTTTCTAGTAAATAGTATGAAATAATTGTACGATATCATTCATTCGCCATTTTGTACTATACTGGTAACACTGCATTTGCTCATTGTAGCCAGAGAAATAGAAATTAGTTTAAAGTTGGCGACAGCTACAACGGTGGTCGTGCAGTCGTGTAGCCTGCTGTCGTTAAAATAATTGTTACCATAAGAATGTGTGTATTCTATTTTTGACAGATTGTAGCCCGTAGCCTGCTGTGTCGAATGTGTTTAATGCATAAGACGAATAACAGCCGCCGCCGGCAACAAACAATATATTCATTTAATCGTGCTCCGCTAGAAAAGATAATAATGGGTTATAAATGGAAACGTTTTGAAATATTTTCGGCGAATTTGACATCATTATATAATATAATTTTATTGCATTGTATTGCATTAAGTTTGTTTTATACTATGTTCACACTTATGTTTTTAAACATGTTAAATACATCGTCAGCTGGTTTCTGGCTTGCGGCACAGTATATTCAAAATACATTATGTCTGCAGCAAACCAGAAACCAAACGACGACATTTTCACAATTATGTTTAAGACGAGTTTTCTAAGAACCAAAGTTTTTCAAGAACTAAACACAACCGTTCATATTATATTTGAGATGTTTAAGGTTGACGTTTTGTCAATAACAAAATGTAAATTATTGTATTGTAAAAAATTACGAATAATTATGCTTTTCAAACAACAAATGTTTTTGTAAATAATTGAGTATTTTTTAAGTAATTACTTGCTTACCAAATAATTTATCAGGTGCCGCCATTTAATAACAAAACAAAGGTGCCAGAGTTATCAAAAAACGGACTGAACATACTCTATTTAAGTGTTTAAGGAAGTGTTTAAATCTTAAATACTTCATTTAAGATGTTTAACAAAACACTTCATTTGAGATGTTTAACAAAACAAGTCAATGTATGGTAAAAAAATCTCAAAATCATCGTGTTTAAGCTCTTAAGCACGAATGAGGCGCTAAAAACGTTTAAAAACATAAGTGTGAACATAGTATTATATAGGTTAGTAGCAATTGCTATAACCAGGTGTCCGAAGACACCTCTCTCCTTTTTTTTATATATTTTCATTATACCCTTTACCAAAAATGGAAAAGGGTATATAGAGGCTTGTCATTCCGTGTGTAATTTCCATAATATTCATATGCGACCCATAAAATATATATATTCTGGATCCTTACGCATAGGGGAAAAAATTAAGGCATGTCCGTCTGCCCGTCTGTCTGTACGTGTTCGGTTTTACGAAGCTCCCAGAAAAGCTAGAGACTTGGACTGGTGTGTCAGAAATTCTTCAAAATAGATTGGTATTGAAATTCAGCAAAATCGAGCAGACGATTGCAGAGCTGGAAAACTTAAACTTTATTTTGCCGTATAAAAGTAACTACCGAAAACAAATTTTTATTTTTTTTTTAATAAATAAACCTATTTTAAATTAAAAAAATATAAAAAAATTAAAAAGGCGTTTCCAGGGTTGGAAAACTTTAACTTTTTGTGTTATGTAAAATTAACTATGTATGTCTAAAACTATGTCTGTCACAGGGTATTTTCTCGAGAACAACAAGCGCTACAGACATGAAATTTGGACACAGTATGTAGACCTGTTGCCGCTATATCAACAAATACATTTGAATTGGTAATTGAAGGGTGTTCCAAAACGAGCAACGAAAAATTTTAAAATCCCATGTAATTGTATGTATATACACTTGAAATTTGTAAGGTTGGTGTATTTTTATACAGAATACAAAAATTAACACTAAAATTTCAAATAATTTAAATTAAAGGGTGTTCCATCAGTTAATGCAATTTTGACTATGGAATTTTGACATCTTGCTGTATCTTACAGCATGTTTATAGAACCCAATATGTCTAAAATACGCGTATAAAACCTGACGTGTGTCAAGTTTGGGGTTGTATAACGCGAATGTCATTTTATTTTTGTAAAAAACGTAACAAGTGACAGTTTGTTTGGGTTTGTATAACGCGTTTTCTGCTGTCAAAACAAAAAAAAGTGCACGAATGCAAAATTACATTCGTCGGTGGAAAAAATTAAAAATTTTATATGAAATAAATAAAATAAAATTGATATATCCGCAAAAAAGTGAATGTTGCTACAAATAGTACATTTTTATTTGTTTTTTTATTATTGTAAGTGGCAATTAAAGCATAAAGTTGACAACAGCCGTGCAGTTATTATTTTTGAAAATTCATTTTCTTATTTCTTGCAAGATAATAGCTCATTTTATGCTATTTCATTATTTGTATATGTGTATAAAGCTAAAGATTTCTTTTTTAAATAAAAAATTTTCATTTACATAAATACTTCCATGTTGCCGTCAAAAAGGGTTACCTTTTTTAATGACAAAAATACAAATTTTATATGACAAAATGTAAACAAATAAAAGTTATTTACAGAATGGCAACACTGTGATTTGGCACTAAATTGCTTTGAGCGCCACACGACGTAAGACGGACGAAAAAAAATTAACGTGTTCTACAAATGCAAATTCTTACGTATTCGTGCGTGTGCCATTCGTGCGTGTCTTGATTGTGACGTGTTCTATAAACATGCTGTTAGAAACCCTAAGAGCAAAACTGTTGACATTTTCAAAAACGGTAGAACTAAAAAATGAAAAAATTATAAAATTGCCAAACCGAAAAAAATCGCAAAAAAAAATCGCCAAAGTGAAAAAAACACCAAATTAAAATAAAATGTCCTAGAATAAAATAAATCGCGAAAAACCGTAAAATGAAAAAAATCGCCAAAATGAAAGAAAATCGCCAAAATAAAAAAAATCGCCAAAATGAAAAAAAATCACCAAAAACGAAAAAAAACCCAAAAAACCAGAAAAAATCGCCAAAATGAAAAAAACCCAAAACAGGAAAAAATCGCCAAAATGAAATAAGCCCCAAAAACACAAAAAAAATCGCTAAAATGAAAAAAAATCGCCAAAATGAAAAAATCTCCTAAATGAAAAAAACCCCAAAAACAAGCAAAAATCGCCAAAACGAGAAAAAAGCGACAAAACTGAAACAATCGTTTAAACTGAAAAAAACTTCAAAAAAGCCAACCCTTCGTGCGCGATTCAAAGTCGCACTTTACTGAATTTTTTAATATTAAAGGATTTATACGAAACTAAGTTTTTTTCTTATTTCGTTTTTGTTTTGTTCACTTGACATATTTTATGTATTTTTTAAAGAACTAGATTGGTATCAATAATCAGAAAAATTTAAAATTATTACTCCAGGGTTGGTAAATTTTTTGTGCTATGTAAAATTAAATAGGTCTAAATTTTTTTTTCTTTTCCTTTATAAATTAAATATATTTTATGCTTCTGAAAGAAAAGTTTGGCGTATAAGATTAGAAAAATGAAAATTACAGCTCCAAAGATGGAAACTTTGATTTTTTTTTAAATATTAAAGTATAAAATATTTTTTTTTTATTTCGTTGTTCACTTAACACACTTTATTAATTTTTTAAATCAGAAAAATCTAAAAGTTTGATTCCAGGGTTGGTAAATTTATTGTTATTTTACAAAAGTAACTAGGTCAAGTTAGTTTTTCTTTTTGTTTACAAGTTTTATATACTTTATGACTTAGAATGAAATAGTTTGGCATAGAAACTAAAAAAATAAAAGACTTAGCTCCAGAGTTGGAAAACTTTAATTTTTTCTGGTATATAAAACTAATTATTTCTTTGGTAATTAAATATACTCTGTATTTTATAAAGAAATAAAATAGTATTAAGAAACTCAGAAATATGGTTTCGGTTAATAAAAATAACAAAAACTATTTTTTTTCAGTTAAACAGATTTCATGTTTTAGGAAAATCATTACTAAGGATTTTTTATACATGTTAAATTTTTTTTTTATGGATATCTAATCTAATTGAAGTATAAACGAAGGTTTGTGCTTATTGTGCTCTCAGCATAATAACCAGGGACAAGGACTTCATGCATTTAAAAAAGTTGTATTCGGCACCTAAAATATGACATCAAAAACTCAAACTATGCACTTAAACCAATAAAATATGCACATATTTTAAAATATTTTATTCTACAGAAAAGTTCTCAATTTACATAAAACTAAATAAAGATTTAAAAATATATTTTTTTTAAACGTGCGTGGACAGGCCTGTTACATTATATTTTAACACAAGATTAAATATGATAAAATGATTCTTTTACTATTTTCGACTTTAATAGCAGTCAATTTTATCTTGAAATCATCTAAATTATAATTTCGATTAAAATTGTTAGGTTCGTGTGCTTGTAGAGTCGTTCCACAATTTTGCAACAATTCAAGCGAACAAATTGTTCACAACACTTTTGCATTAATAATTTGTCAAAAATATTTTTTTTAATTTGCATTTTTGAGAAAATATCACCCCAAATTATGCAAAAATATTCATTTACAGCAAAATATGCAAAAATATGCTCTAACAAATCGATGCCATTTTTACGCAAATTCATTGTTTCGTAAAGATATTTCGTTCTTGCTATTATCAGGGTTAAAGGAAAAAACATGCATTTGAATGAAACCCCTGTCCCTGATAATAACTATTAATTTTTAGTAAATGGAGATAAAACTAAAATGTATCGCTAAAGATAAATTAAAGGGCATGTTCGGTTTCATTTTCCTGATACCTTTCCTTTTTGCTGAGCAAATTTTAAAAAAATCCTGTAGGAATAAAACGTTTACATAGTACCACGATGTATACCATTTGCAATGGGAACTTTAAATCAAGACACTAAGCAGTTTTGTAACATCAATGATTATTAAATATGGGAAAATATAAAACAAGTTAGTTTACTTGGTATGGAGGTGCAATACTAAGACTATTTTAGAGTTATTAAATAGCAGCACGGTTTTTGAATATCTCGAGAGCGAGTAAACAAGCCCCAATATTTTGGTAATGTATTGACGTGACGTCGATGTTGACTGAAATAAGAGTGAATGTAAAATATATCTTAACCACAGAGTGTAGAGTAAAATATTCAACTATTGTTAATATCGAAATTATTAATTATTTTATAATTGAATCAAATTCTTTAATCGAAAAATACTGAAAGGTCACTTACTATTAATTGCTTTAGTGAAAAAAATTATAAATTTTTTCACAAAACAAATATGTATGTATGTGTCTGTATACTATATTTATGTACGTACGTTGGTAAAGGGTATATAAGATTCGGCACAGCGGAATATAGCAGTCTTACTTGTTTTAAGTTTTTTCATATTTTTAATACAAATTTTATTCGTACTGAAATATTGAATAAGTTTGTTTAACAAAAAAATTAAAAAACTTGTGTTATCTAGTTACTTTTATATGGCAAAATAAAGTTTCGGTTTTCCAGCTCTGCAATCGTCTGCTCGATTTTGCTGAATTCCAATACCAATCTATTTTGGAAAATTTCTGACACACCAGTCTAAGAACGAAGTCTCTAGCTTTTCTGGGAGCTTCGGAAAACCGATTTCACGTACACCAGACGGACGGATGGACAGAGGGACATCGCTTATTCATCTTCCCTATTCATAAGGACCCAGAATATATATATTTTATGGGTCTCATATGAATATTATGCAAAGTTACACACGGAACGACAAACCTATATATACCCTTTTCCATTTTTGGTAAAGGGTATAACAAGACTATTAATCTGTTGTTGCAATCAAATGATCTGTAATGTTGCAGCAACGGCAAAAATTCGATTGGCAAAAAATTCGGTTGTCTGAGTTTATCTGTTTTCTCTTTGTACAAAACTGTAAAATATGACTTAAGGTTTAATCAGACGTACCATAGCCATAGTGCCATAGCCATAACCAAAACCAAAATTCAATTGGTTTCTATGGTAATGGCTATGGCGTTATGGCGAGTCACCTATAATCAAAGACAGTGTTGCCCATTAGTTTGGTTCGAACAGCTGTTTTGTATGGTTATGGTTATGTCACGTTTAATTTAAAGGTTCAATCAGACGTGCCATAACCATAACCATACAAAACTGCTGTTCGAACCAGACTTATTTGATTATACGTGACTCGCCATAACGCCATAGCCATTACCATAGAAACCAATTGAATTTTGGTTTGGTTATGGCTATGAAATTATGGCTACGGCACGTCTAACTTAAGCTTTAAGTACTTTTTGTGCGTGTGTGTCTGTTTTTGAAACAAAAGACATTTTAATGAATGAACTGTTTTAATGATTGTTTCAGTAACAAACAATACCCAGTCGTACATGCTGACAATGATGCAGCGCATACATACAAGAGGACATCCATATATTTCTGACTGGTGAATTTACTCAAGGAAAGGATTAAAGTGTTGGGACGTATGAACTAACGATTAAGTTAAAAAGTGTAAGTGTAATAGTGTTTGTTCAGTGGACGATGTTCGGTGTTTGGCGTTTTATTCTAATTATCTCTTACTGATTTTGGTCTTGCTTAATGTTTTATTTTCATTTACACTTCATCTCCTTGGTGTCTTTAAAACTGACTTGACTTTATACACTCGTAACTTAACTTAAGGGAATTGTGACCAGAGGGTAAATGGAAAAATCTGCTGTAGAAAAGAAAAGAAGAAATTAAAAAAAGGTTTATTATCATTTTGGTTTTGATGTTTTCTTTTCGCTACAATATTTTAATGAATGGAAGATTAAAAAAGGAAGTTTATGCTATTAAAAAGGAATTTTTATTTGTTTTTTTTTTTGCTAAGAAAGCAGCTTTTCAAATTATGATAATCAAAAGGGAATTGCAAAAGTTTCTTAGAATTCAAGAATAAGACTTGTGATTTGTTTCTTTTTAACTACTTTTTGCTTGCGACCAAAAGGACGAGTACTTCACATTAAATGTGAGTGGAAATAGAAATAGTAGTTAAAAGAAACAATTTTAAAAATAAAAATTATTTCCATTGCTTATTTCTTTTCTTTCCACTATCTAATTGGCTAATTTTTCTAATCGTTTCTCGTTGTAGTGATATCAGGCGTAAGGTAGTTCTCACGATTTAAGCCCAGTTAATACTTAAAAATTTCCAATGCTCAAAAATAGTTAGTAATTGTGAAATACTGGAATGATGAGAAAACAATGCATCTAAGCCAGCGATCCCCACACACATACATTCATACTTATGTTTGTGTTGGTTGTTTGTTTTTGAGCGTAATTTACTTTTCGCTCATTCTACCAGCCTTGCCAACATTTACTTATCTCTGACCGCGTAAAAATTCGAAAAAATCCGCAAAAATCACCAAATATATTAAAAATAATATTCCATTTGATATTTTATAAAACGAAAAGACGTTGACAAATTTTGTGTGTGTTGTGTTTTTATAATTTATATTTTTTCATTAAAATATGTCAACGCTTGGCGTTTTCGTCTTACAAAATTCGGCTCTAAGTTATTTTCGGAAGCAATAAATAAATTTTTATAGAAATTTTTATGTCATGCGGAGTACTAAAAATTATCATATAGTGATAAGGAGGAATTTGTTTTAATTCGAAGAAAATCATTTACAGAAACTTTATTAGCAATTGCCAATAATCTCGGGCTTATCGCGTCTAATCGTATTTTAAAAAAGTCAGCAAAATAGAGTTTATTACATTTGATCAAAGTTTTTCATAACGTCACCAATATTGATTTCATATGGGTAGCATATGATTTTAATAAAATTTTCTACATGTTCATCAGTTAGTTTATTTCTGTTTTTAGTTATTTAATTTTTTTTTAACAACGAAAACGAAGATTTGCAAATATAAGGCACCAAACATCGAATACAATTTGTAAACTTCATTTTTTGTTTTTGATATATGTATATCCTCGTTAAAATATTTCCAGAACTCCATTCCTTTTGCAAGTGTAAATTTTCGGCAAAGATAAAACCTTTCTCCCACTCGAATTTAAACATTTTGTTCATTGTTGTCTAGTTAGAAACAGCTACACAACCTGCTCACATGAATAGTCTAAGATCAAAATGGTAACACTGTTTACAGAAAATAAGCGACTACAAAACCTACCCATATGAATGACCAATCAAGACTAATTTTTTTTTATGAATATAAATTAGCTTTTATTGCTCTCTTCATTATTGTGAGATAATTCGCACTCGTGCCCGGTTTTGAAGATCGCTGATCTAAACCAGTGGTCGAAAAGCTATACCATTACATTTTATGATTTTGAGCGTTATTCTCTCACCAGGAACCGGTGTTGCTGAGACTTTAAGTCTCAAAATGCAAACTTTATTTTATTATGGCAAGAACAACACTCAAGTCTAGTTTATAAAGAGAGGGATCTTTTGTTGTTGCTACGTCAATGTAATGGTGAGTACACATAGAAAACAGTGCCTAATAAATACCTCATAAAATACATCAAAATTAATAAGATACCTCTATGGCAGTTTTTGATGTGTAAACATACATACGCTACAAACATACGCTAGGGAGTAAAAATCTTTTTTACAATACAATCACAAATTTTGAGTAATATGAGATGCACACCGCGTTATGAAATCGGTGTGAGCTATGTATGAGTGTTTGAAAGAAGCAATACTAACTTATTTAAAATAATGTAAATACATAGGAAATTGCTGCTTTTTGTTTGTTTTATTTAACTTGATAATTGCTTTATTAGGGTTCCGTACACAAAAGGTGAAAAGGAACCCTATTGTTTTCGCTACGCTGTCCGTCTGTCCGTCCGTCTGTCACAGGGTGTTTTCTCGAGAACGGTAAGTGCTATGGACATCAAATTTGGACACAGTGTGTATACATTTTGCCGCTACAACAACAAATACATGAGGGTTAAAATTAAAGGGTGCTCCAAAACGAGCAACGAAAAATGTTAAAATCCCATGTAATATACATACAATTGTAAAGTTAATGTATTTTTATATAGACTATAACAATTAACACTAAAATGTAAAAAAATTAAATTAAAGGGTGTTCCATCAGTTAATGTAATTTTGACTATGTAATTTTAAAAACTTGCTGTATCTTGCAAACCGTAATAGCAAAACTCTTGAAATTTTCAAAAACGGTAAAACTAAAAAATCAAAAAGTTATATTTTAAATTAATTTAATTTAATTTAATTTTAATTATTTATATACATCTCATTAAATGTGTATTAAAACAAGAAAAGAATGCAAAAACAATAAATATATACAAAAGAAATAACGGGAGCAGTGTGTTATTTTCAATAACGTCACCTCTAAGAACTTCATTGTTAAATCTGGTGTCCCCCAAGGGAGTCACTTGGGACCAATTTTATTTTCCATTTTTTTAAATGACTTGCCGAGTATAATAACATATAGTAATGTTTTAATGTATGCCGATGATGTTAAAATTTTTCTAAGTTATAACAATATCTCCGATAGCATTTTCTTACAACGTGACTTAGATAGTTTTTTTGATTGGTGCAAAGTCAACATGATGTCTCTCAACCTGAAAAAGTGCAAGCATATGAGGTTTTCACGATACTTTATTTCTGAGTGCCTTTTTTCGCTTGGAGGATATCAGCTCGAAACCGTTACTGAATTTTTGGATTTAGGTGTTCTCCTTGATTCAAAATTAAATATCAATAATCATATCATCATGACGACTAACAAAGCTCGTGGTGTACTAGCATATATTAAGCGCTGGGCTAAAGAATTTACTGATCGCATGATTACTAAACAATTATTCACATCGTTAGTAAGGCCTATCCTTGAATACGAATCCATTATCTGGGACCCTTACACTGATTATCAGAAGAATCGCATTGAATCAGTTCAGAAACAGTTTCTTTTATTTTGCCTGGGAAACACAACTTGGAACCCAAATTGCAATATTCTACCTTATTCTGCAAGACTCTCTATTATTAACTTACCGACTCTGGAAAGTAGAAGATTAATGCTTAATGTGATATTCGTAGTAAATCTGTTAAATGGATCTGTCTGTTCAGAATTTCTGTTAACTAAAATCAATTTCAATATTCCACAACAAGGAACTTTACACCCCTGTATCTCAAATGTCATCAGACGAATTATGAGAACGCTAACCCTTTGAGGAGATTATGCAGAAACTTTAATGATTATTATGTTTTCATTGATTATTCTATAAACGTTAATATTATAAAACGTAACATTATTTTGTTCTTAAATGTTAATAATTAGTTTTTATTATGTAAAAATTTTTTAATTAATTGTAACTTTTTGTTGGTCTGTAAGGATATTACTCCATAGACACTTTTATTATAAATAAATAAATAAACACGTTGTGCCAAACCCCATTTTCTTCCTGCATGTTATATTTTGTTTAACATTTTTCAGCATAACTTGCGAGGACTTATAATTTTTACTGACAATACACAGTGCAACACCAAACAATATAAACATATTCGGAAACCACTACGTGTTGCAAGACCAAAAAAAAAATAGACTTGTGCCTCCCAGTTTTAACCCAAATCATGCACTTTTTTATGACCCCCAAAGATTTGGGGCTTCGGTGTATTTTGGCAAAAAAACCGATTATTTTCTCAGGCTCATATCTTGCAAACCGTTTGGAGTTTTGATTTAGTTGTTGAGGTAAAGTTGTAGCACTTTACCTCAAGTGATGTGCACTGATAATATGTGCACATCAACATAGCACCAGTGAACAAACGCATAGATTGGTTCAAGTTATAAGAAGAACATTTAAAGAAAATAAGTATTTTTCTGCCCATTCCATGGACTTTCTAACAATATAATGCTCATATCCACAAAATTTTTAATATGTCGCCTTCCCTTCATGGTTTTGCTATATTTTTCTATATATCTCAATTGGCATTACTATACAACGTTAGCACTTTTCCTGAATTTTAAAGAAATTTCACGGGCGGACAGACTTCAGCACCAATTTTTGCTTTCTCGTCTACCGTTAATAATTTACTACGACCCATTTTCAACTAAAATTTATAGAAATTTATTTTTGATATTTGCTTTAAAAAAATGCTGAGCTATCTCGTAGTTTAAAATTTACACAAATGACTCTTTTATCACTGCACCTATTCCAGTGACACAAAATTAATTTACATTTTTCTTCACAAATTATAAAATTAAGTACAGATTAAATCTAACCTTACTTTTTCGACATTTCTTTGCTTACACTCTTTTTCTCAACTGTTAAGCCTTTAATAAAAAGATCTGCATCATTACGAATCAAGAGGTATAATTTTGCATTTTCTAAAATGAATATTGAGCCAGCACATAACATTAAAAAATGAAAGATGCTCTTGCATGATTTATATCAATGAGACTGGAGTTAATAAATGCATGCCACTGCTTGCAATATCTATTGATTCATATGATTTACTAAAGCAGTGAATAAGTATGATTGTTTTGAAAACTTCTTATAACCCCTTCTAACATATATAGTTTTATGGAATATTATAAAATAAAATACCTAGGCTCATTTGATTTTATAGATTATTTTAATAAATAATAAAAATATTAATGTTTTATTAACTTAATACTTCATCTGGTCAACGTGCTTTTGTGAGATATTTGATTACTATACAAAAGAATCGAACAACAGTAAGAGTGTAATTCCAACTGTGCTATTAGACGTTAAGAAAAGGCTGTGCTATTTTATTTTTATTTTATTTATATATACAATTATTTTTTTCCGTTATGTGTTTTATGTTGTACATGTCTCTTCAAAATACATCTCAAGAATAAAAGATAAAATATATTTCGATAATAATAATTATCCCTGAAGATGTTGGAAAATCCCAACGAAACCTAGGATAGAAATAAAAATACGTCTTTTATTTACATTTTAAAGAAATTGAATTACCTTGAAAGCCTGAATAGATACAATACCTATAAAACCACACTAATTCATATTAAAAACAAGTAAGAGTGCTATATTCGGCTGTGCCGAATCTTATATACCCTTTACCAACCTACGTACATATATATAGTATACAGACACATACATACATATTTGTTTTGTGAAAAAATTTTTAATTTTTTTAAGTTTCCATCTTTGGAGCTGTAATTTTCATTTTTCAAATTTCATACGCCAAACTTTCCTTTCAGAAGCATAAAATATATTCAATTTATAAAGAAAACAAGTAAGAGTGCTATATTCGTCTGTGCCGAATCTTATATACCCTTTACCAACGTACGTACATATATATAGTATGCAGACACATACATACATATTTGTTTTGTGAAAAAATTTATAATTTTTTTAAAGTTTCCATCTTTGGAGCTGTAATTTTAATTTTTCAAATTTCATACGCCAAACTTTTCTTTCAGAAGCATAAAATATATTCAATTTATAAAGAAAAAGAAAAAAATTTAGACCTATTTAATTTTACATAACACAAAAGCGTGAGTTTTCCAACCAACCCTGGAGTCATAATTTTGGATTTTTCTGATTATTGATACCGATCTAGTTTTTTAAAAAATACATAAAATATGTAAAGTAAACGAAGCAAAAACGAAATAAGAAAAAACTTAGTTTAATCTAATTCCTTTAATATTAAAAAATTCAGTAAAGTGCGACTTTGACTCGCGCAGTTTTTTTCAGTTTAAACGATTTTTTCAGTTTTGTTGCTTTTTTCTCATTTTGGCCATTTTTTTCTGTTTTTTTTTCATTTTGGCGATTTTTTTTCTGTTTTTTGGGGGTTTATTTTAATTTTGGCGACTTTTTTCATTTTGGCGATTTTTTTGGCAATTCTTTTTCCATTTTGGCGATTTTTTCCTATTTTGGGATTTTTTTTCATTTTGGCGATTTTTTTTTCATTTTGGAGATTTTTTTTCTGTTTATGGGGCTTTTTTTATTTTGGAGATTTTTTTCATATTAGCGATTTTTTTTCATTTTGGCGATTTTTTTCCGTTATTTGGGGTTTTTTTGTTTTGGCGATTTTTTTTTAATTTTGGCAATTTTTTTTATTTTGGCGATTTTTTTCTCTTTTTGGGGGTTTATTTTCATTTTGGAGATTTTTTTCCTTTTGGCGATTTTTTTAATATTTCGATTTTTTTTATTTTGGCGTTTTTTTAATTTTGGCGATTTTTTTTCATTTTGGCGTTTTTTTTTCATTTTGGCGATTTTTTTTCTGTTTTTTGGGTTTTTTTTTCATTTTGGAGATTTTTTTCATTTTGGCGATTTTTTCCTTTTTGGCGATTTTTTTACTGTTTTGGGGTTTTTTTTAATTTTGGCGATTTTTTTTCTGTTTTTGGGGCTTTTTTCATTTTGGAGATTTTTTTAATTTTAGCGATTTTTTTTTTATTTTGGCGATTTTTTCCTGTTTTTGGGTTTTTTTTCATTTTGGCGATTTTTTCATCTTGGCGACTTTTTTCATTTTAGCGATTTTTTCCTATTTTTTGGGGTTTTTTTCGTTTTGGCCATATTTTTCGTTTTGGCGATTTTTTTTTCATTTTGGGGTTTTTTTCATTTTGGCGATTTTCTTTCATTTTAGCGATTTTTTTTACTGTTTTGGGGTTTTTTTTAATTTTGGCGATTTTTTTCTGTTTTTTGGGCTTTTTTCATTTTAGAGATTTTTTGAATTTTGGCGATTTTTTTTTATTTTGGCGATTTTTTCCTGTTTTTGGGTTTTTTTCATTTTGGCGATTTTTTTCATCTTGGCGACTTTTTTTAATTTTAAATTTTTTTCTTTTTTTGGGGTTTTTTTTCGTTTTGGCCATTTTTTTCGTTTTGGCGATTTTTTTTCATTTTGGGGTTTTTTTCATTTTGGCGATTTTCTTTCATTTTAGCGATTTTTTTTACTGTTTTGGGGTTTTTTTTAATTTTGGCGATTTTTTTCTGTTTTTGGGGCTTTTTTTCATTTTGGAGATTTTTTTAATTTTGGCGATTTTTTTTTATTTTGACGATTTTTTCCTGTTTTTGGGTTTTTTTCATTTTGGCGATTTTTTTCATCTTGGCGACTTTTTTTCATTTAAAATTTTTTTTTCTTTTTTTGGGGTTTTTTTCGTTTTGGCCATTTTTTTCGTTTTGGCGATTTTTTTTTTCATTTTTGGGGTTTTTTTTCATTTTGGCGATTTTCTTTCATTTTAGCGATTTTTTTTTATTTTAGCAATTTTTCCGGTTATTCGCGATTTATTTTAGTCTTAGAAATTTTTTTTGTAATTTGGTGCTTTTTTTCGTTTTAGCGATTTTTTTTTTGTTTTTTGCGATTTTTTTCGGTTTGGCGATTTTATAATTTTTTGTTTTTTTAGTTTTACCGTTTTTGAAAATTTCAAGAGTTTTGCTCTTACGGTTTCCAAGATACAGCAAGTTGTCAAAATTGCATATCAAAAGTGCATTAACTGACGGAACACCCTTTAATTTAAATTTTTGGAAATTTTAGTGTTAATTTTTGAAGTCTGTATAAAAATACACTAACCTTACAAATTTCAAGTGTATATACATACATACATACAATTGTATGTATATTACATGGGATTTTAACATTTTTCGTTGCTCGTTTTGCAACACCCTTTAATTTCCAGCTCTCACGCATTTGTTGTTGTAGCGGCCAAAGGGTTACACACTGTGTCCAAATTTCAGGTCTCTAGCTCTTACGGTTCTCGAGAAAATACTAATATAGTTTTAGACATAGTTAATTTTACATGACACAAAAAGTTAAAGTTTTCCAACCCTGGAAACGTCTTTTTAAATTTTTTATATTTTTTCAATTTAAAGTTCCAATTTTAGTCGTACTGAACTGTAAAATAAGTTTTTTTATTAAAAAAAAATAAAAATTTGTTTTCGGTAGTTACTTTTATATGGCAAAATAAAGTTTAAGTTTTCCAGCTCTGCAATGGTCTGCTCGATTATGCTGAATTTCAATACCAATCTATTTCGGAAAATTTCTGACACACCAGTCCAAGAACGAAGTCTCTAGCTCTTCTGGGAGCTTCGGAAAACCGATTTCACGTACAGACAGACGGACAGACGGACAGACGGACAGACGGACAGACGGACAGACGGACAGACGGACAGACGGACAGACGGACAGACGGACAGACGGACAGACGGACAGACGGACATCGCTTATTCGTCTTCCCTATGCATAAGGATCCAGAATATATATATTTTATGTGTCGCTTATTGATATTATAGAAATTACAAACGGAATGACAAACCTATATATACCCTTTTACCATTTTTGTTGGTAAAGGGTATAAAAAAAGAAAAAAAATTTTAGACCTATTTAATTTTGCATAACACAAAAAGTGTAAGTTTTCCAACCCTGGAGTCATAATTTTGGATTTTTCTGATTATTGATACCAATCTAGTTCTTTAAAAAATACATAAAATATGTTAAGTGAACAAAGCGAAAACGAAATAAGGAAAAACTTAGTTTTATTTAATTCCTTTAATATTAAAAAATTCAGTAAAGTGCGACTTAGAATCGCGCACGAAAGGAAGGTTTTTTGCTTCTTTGAAGTTTTTTTCAGTTAAAACGATTTTTTCAGTTTTGTCGCTTTTTTCTCGTTTTGGCGACTCTTTTCTGTTTTTGGAGGTTTTTTTCATTTTAGCGATTTTTTTCTGTTGTTGGCCTTTCCTCATTTTGGAGATTTTTCTTATTTTGACGATTTCTTTTTAATTTTGGCGACTTTTTTCTGTTTTTAAGTTTTTTTTCGATTTGATAATTTTTTTCATTTTGGCGATTTTTTTCTTTTTTTAGGTTTTTTTTCGTTTTGTGAATTTTTTTCATTTTAGTTTTTTTTTTTATTTTGGCGATTTTTTTATTTTGGCGATTTTTTTTTTATTTTAGCAATTTTTCCGCTTTTTTGCGATTTATTTTAGTCTAAGAAAATTTTTTTAATTTGGTGCTTTTTTTCGTTTGGCGATTTTTTTCTGTTTTTTGTTTTTTTTTATTTTTGGCGATTTTTTTCTGTTTTTTGGGGTTTTTTTTCGTTATGGCGATTTTTTTTCATTTTGGCGATTTTTTTTCATTTTGGCGATTTTTTTCTGTTTTTTTGGCGATTTTTTTTCATTTTGGCGATTTTCTTTAATTTTGGCGATTTTTTGTTTTCATTTTAGCAGTTTTTCCGTTTTTTTGCGATTTATTTTAGTCTTAGAATTTTTTTTTTTAATTTGGTGCTTTTTTTCGTTTTGGCAATTTTTTTCTTTGTTTTTGGCGATTTTTTTCGGTTTGGCGATTTTATAATTTTTTGTTTTTTTTAGTTTAACCGTTTTTGAAAATTTCAAGAGTTTTGCTCTTACGGTTTCCAAGATACGGCAAGTTGTCAAAAGTGCATAGTCAAAATTGCATTAACTGATGGAATACCCTTTAATTTAAGTTTTTGGAAATTTTAGTGTTAATTTTTGTAGTCTGTATAAAAATACACTAACCTTAAAAATTTCAAGTGTATATGCATACAATTGTATATATACTACATGGGATTTTAAAATTTTTCGTTGCTCGTTTTGGAACACCCTTTAATTTCCAATTCTCATGTATCTGTTGTTGTAGCGGCCAAAGGTCTACACACTGTGTCCAAATTTCAGGTCTGTAGCTCTTACGGTTCTCGAGAAAATACTAATATAGTTTTAGACATAGTTAATTTTACATAACACAAAAAGTTAAAGTTTTCCAACCCTGGAAACGTCTTTTTAATTTTTTTTTATATTTTTAATTTCAAATACCAATATTAGTCGTACTGAAGTTTAAGTTAAGTTTATTTATTAAAAAAAATAAAAATTTGTTTTCGGTAGTTACTTTTATATGGCAAAATAAAGTTTAAGTTTTCCAGCTCTGCAATCGTCTGCTCGATTTTGCTGAATTTCAATTCCAATTTATTTTGGAAAATTTCTGACACAACAGTCCAAGAACGAAGTCTCTAGATTTTCTGGGAGCTCCGGAAAACCGATTTCACGTACAGACAGACGGACAGACGGACATCGCTTATTCGTCTTCCCTATGCATAAGGATCCAGAATATATATATTTTATGGGTCGCTTATTTGTATTATAGAAATTACAAACGGAATGACAAACCTATATATACCCTTTTACCATTTTTTTGGTAAAAGGTATAATAAAATCGAGTAATTACATATAAATACATAAGTAAGAATTTTATATTTATGTAATGACAGTCAGTTGGTAGAGAGGTAATACTATTACCTATTGAGTTTAAATAAGTATTTGTACAAAAAAATTAAAAAGCCCTACTGCGACCAACTTTGAATAGTTAAATATCCTAAATGGTCATTCGGAATGAAAATTCATATGAGAAACCTAGAAATAATTTAAAAATACCTGTCGAATGATACCCATTTTGATATAGTTTGACGATTTTTTATTTGTTCGTATTTACAAAATAGCGTCTGTTGGTCGCCATATTGAATTTTGACTACTGACATACGAATATTTTGAGTGACACTCCCGGGATTAAGACAAATATATTGAGGTATGAATCATCAAAATCGGTCCACGCGTTCGGTTTATATAGAGCCGCAAAGGAACACCCACATCTACATACATACATACGTAGAGTGATAAACACAATACCCTTCTTTGCGTTGCACAGTCGGGTAAAAACAAAACAAAAGCATTATAAAAGTGAGTGGAGATCGAAAGTGAATCAACTCATACAGTTCTCTGGTGTGCATCCAGGTGAAAATAGGTGAATATTTTTAATATGAATTTCTTGGTAGCAATGAAAAAGTCGTTCCCTGAAAATGACTTCCAATTACTTTTACTGTGAAATTATGTGAGTAATGGAAAGATCAAGATCAAGTATGTTTTTTTTTTCAAATTTAATCAAAGTTAAATTTATATAAAACAAGTAACAGTGCTATATTCGGCTGTGCCGAATCTTATATACCCTTTACCAACGTACGTACATGTATGTATATAACTAGTATACAGACACATACATACATATATGTTTTGTGAAAAAATTTATAATTTTTTTCTCTAAAGCAATTAATAGTAAGTGACTTTTCAGTATTTTTCGAATAAAGAATTTGATTAAATTATTTTATTTTCGATATTAGCAATAGTTGAATATTTTACTCTACACTCTGTGGTTAAGATATATTTTACTTTCACTCTTATTTCAGTCAACATCGACGTCACGTCAATACATTACCAAATTATTGGGCTTGTTTGCTCGCTCTCGAGATGTTCAAAAACCGTGCTGCTATTTAATAACTCTAAAATATTCTTAGTATTGCACCTCCATACCAAGTAAACTAACTTGTTTTATATTTTACCGTATTTAATAATCATTGATGTTGCAAGACTGCTTAGTGTCTTGATTTAAATTTCCCATTACAAATGGTATACATCGTGGTATTATGTAAACGTTTTATTCCTACAGGATTTGTTTGAAATTTGTTCAGCAGAAAGGAAAGGTATCAGGAAAATGAAACGGAACATGTCCTTTAATGTATCTTTAGCGATAAATTTTAGTTTTATCTCTATTTACTAAAAATTAATAGTTATTATGCTTAGAGCACAATAAGCACAAACCTTCGTTTATACTTCAATTAGATAAGATATCCATAAAAAAATTAACCCTGTATAAAAAATCTTGAGTAATGATTTTCCTAAAACATGAAATCTGTTTAACTGAAAAAAAAATATTTTTGGTTATTTTTTTACCGAAACTTTTTTTAAGCTCCAACCCTGGAACAATTTTTCTGAGTTTCTTTATAAAATATAGAATATATGTAATTACTAAAGTAATAATTAGTTTTATATACCAGAAAAAATTTAAGTTTTCCAGTTCTGGAGCTATGTCTTTTATTTTTCTAATTTCTACGCCAAACTATTTCATTGTAAGTCATAAAGTATATAAAACTTGTAAACAAAAAGAAAAAACTAAATTGACCTAAATACTTTTGTAAAAAAACAATAAATTTAGCAACCCTGGAATCAACCTTTTAGATTTTTCTGATTTAAAAAATTAATAAAATGTGTTAAGTGAAAAAAGAATTAAAAAAAATTAATTTTATGAGTTAATATTTAAAAAAAAATCAAAGTTTCCATCTTTGGAGCTGTAATTTTCATTTTTCAAATTTTATACGCCAAACTTTTCTTTCAGAAGCATAAAATATATTCAATTTATAAAGGAAAAGATAATTATTTAGACCTATTTAATTTTACGTAACACAAAAAGTGTAAGTTTTCCAACCCTGGAGTCATAATTTTGGATTTTTCTGATTATTGATACCAATCAAGTTCTTTAAAAAATACATAAAATATGTTAAGTGAAAGAAGCAAAACGAAATAAGAAAAAACTTAATTTTATTTAATTCCTTTAATATTAAAAAATTCAGTAAAGTGCGACTTTGACTCGCGCACGAAGAGTTCCGTACATTCGGTTTGGAGCATTTTTTAAGGTGGCTTTTTTGCTTTTTTGAAGTTTTTTTTTCAGTTTAAACGATTTTTTCAGTTGTGTCGCTTTTTTCTAATTTTGGCGATTTTAGTCGGTTTTTTTGATTCTTTTCATTTTGGCGATTTTTTCTGTTTTTCTCTTTTTTTTCATTTTGGCGATTTTTTCTGTTTTTGGGGCTTATTTTCATTTTGGCGACTTTTTTTCATTTTGGCGATTCTTTTTCCATTTTGGCGATTTTTTCCTATTTTGGGGTTTTTTTTCATTTTGGCGATTTTTTCTGTTTTTTTTGGGTTTTTTCGTTTTGGCGATTTTTTTCTGTTTGGGGGCTTTTTTTCATTTTGGAGATTTTTTTCTGTTTTTTTGGGGTTTTTTTTTCGTTTTGGCGATTTTTTTTCATTTTGGCGATTTGTTTTTTATTTTGGCGATTTTTTTCATTTTGGCGATTTTTTTCATTTTGGCGACTTTTTCCTGATTTTGGTTTTTTTTTTAATTTTTTCGATTTTTTTCTGTTTATACCCTTTACCAACAAAAATGGTAAAAGGGTATATATAGGTTTGTCATTCCGTTTGTAATTTCTATAATATCAATAAGCGACACATAAAATATATATATTCTGGATCCTTATGCATAGGGAAGACGAATAAGCGATGTCCGTCTGTCCGTCTGTCCGTCTGTCCGTCTGTCCGTCTGTCCGTCTGTCCGTCTGTCCGTCTGTCCGTCTGTCCGTCTGTCCGTCTGTCCGTCTGTCCGTCTGTCCGTCTGTCTGTACGTGAAATCGGTTTTCCGAAGCTCCCAGAAGAGCTAGAGACTTCGTTCTTGGACTGGTGTGTCAGAAATTTTCCGAAATAGATTGGTATTGAAATTCAGCATAATCGAGCAGACCATTGCAGAGCTGGAAAACTTAAACTTTATTTTGCCATATAAAAGTAACTACCGAAAACAAATTTTTATTTTTTTTTAATAAAAAAACTTATTTTACAGTTCAGTACGACTAAAATTGGAACTTTAAATTGAAAAAATATAAAAAATTTAAAAAGACGTTTCCAGGGTTGGAAAACTTTAACTTTTTGTGTCATGTAAAATTAACTATGTCTAAAACTATATTAGTATTTTCTCGAGAACCGTAAGAGCTAGAGACCTGAAATTTGGACACAGTGTGTAACCCTTTGGCCGCTACAACAACAAATGCGTGAGAGCTGGAAATTAAAGGGTGTTGCAAAACGAGCAACGAAAAATGTTAAAATCCCATGTAATATACATACAATTGTATGTATGTATGTATATACACTTGAAATTTGTAAGGTTAGTGTATTTTTATACAGACTTCAAAAATTAACACTAAAATTTCCAAAAATTTAAATTAAAGGGTGTTCCGTCAGTTAATGCACTTTTGATATGCAATTTTGACAACTTGCTGTATCTTGGAAACCGTAAGAGCAAAACTCTTGAAATTTTCAAAAACGGTAAAACTAAAAAAACAAAAAATTATAAAATCGCCAAACCGAAAAAAATCGCAAAAAACAAAAAAAAAATCGCTAAAACGAAAAAAAGCACCAAATTACAAAAAAAATTTCTAAGACTAAAATAAATCGCGAATAACCGGAAAAATTGCTAAAATAAAAAAAAATCGCTAAAATGAAAGAAAATCGCCAAAATGAAAAAAAACCCCAAAAATGAAAAAAAAAATCGCCAAAACGAAAAAAATGGCCAAAACGAAAAAAACCCCAAAAAAAGAAAAAAAAATTTTAAATGAAAAAAAGTCGCCAAGATGAAAAAAATCGCCAAAATGAAAAAAACCCAAAAACAGGAAAAAATCGTCAAAATAAAAAAAAATCGCCAAAATTAAAAAAATCTCCAAAATGAAAAAAAGCCCCAAAAACAGAAAAAAATCGCCAAAATTAAAAAAAACCCCAAAACAGTAAAAAAAATCGCTAAAATGAAAGAAAATCGCCAAAATGAAAAAAACCCCAAAATGAAAAAAAATCGCCAAAACGAAAAAAATGGCCAAAACGAAAAAAAACCCCAAAAAAAGAAAAAAATTTAAAATTAAAAAAAGTCGCCAAGATGAAAAAAATCGCCAAAATGAAAAAAACCCAAAAACAGGAAAAAATCGCCAAAATAAAAAAAAATCGCCAAAATTCAAAAAATCTCTAAAATGAAAAAAGCCCAAAAAACAGAAAAAAATCGCCAAAATTAAAAAAAACCCCAAAACAGTAAAAAAAATCGCTAAAATGAAAGAAAATCGCCAAAATGAAAAAAACCCCAAAATGAAAAAAAAATCGCCAAAACGAAAAATATGGCCAAAACGAAAAAAACCCCAAAAAATAGGAAAAAATCGCTAAAATGAAAAAAGTCGCCAAGATGAAAAAATCGCCAAAATGAAAAAAAACCCAAAAACAGGAAAAAATCGCCAAAATAAAAAAAAAAATCGCTAAAATTAAAAAAATCTCCAAAATGAAAAAAGCCCCAAAAACAGAAAAAAAATCGCCAAAATTAAAAAAAACCCCAAAACAGTAAAAAAATCGCCAAAAAGGAAAAAATCGCCAAAATGAAAAAAATCTCCAAAATGAAAAAAAAACCCAAAAAACAGAAAAAAAATCGCCAAAATGAAAAAAAAACGCCAAAATGAAAAAAAATCGCCAAAATTAAAAAAACGCCAAAATAAAAAAAATCGAAATATTAAAAAAATCGCCAAAAGGAAAAAAATCTCCAAAATGAAAATAAACCCCCAAAAAGAGAAAAAAATCGCCAAAATAAAAAAAATTGCCAAAATTAAAAAAAAATCGCCAAAACAAAAAAACCCCAAATAACGGAAAAAAATCGCCAAAATGAAAAAAAATCGCTAATATGAAAAAAATCTCCAAAATAAAAAAAGCCCCATAAACAGAAAAAAAATCTCCAAAATGAAAAAAAAATCGCCAAAATGAAAAAAAATCCCAAAATAGGAAAAAATCGCCAAAATGGAAAAAGAATTGCCAAAAAAATCGCCAAAATGAAAAAAGTCGCCAAAATTAAAATAAACCCCCAAAAAACAGAAAAAAAATCGCCAAAATGAAAAAAAAACAGAAAAAAATGGCCAAAATGAGAAAAAAGCAACAAAACTGAAAAAATCGTTTAAACTGAAAAAAACTGCGCGAGTCAAAGTCGCACTTTACTGAATTTTTTAATATTAAAGGAATTAGATTAAACTAAGTTTTTTCTTATTTCGTTTTTGCTTCGTTTACTTTACATATTTTATGTATTTTTTAAAAAACTAGATCGGTATCAATAATCAGAAAAATCCAAAATTATGACTCCAGGGTTGGTTGGAAAACTCACGCTTTTGTGTTATGTAAAATTAAATAGGTCTAAATTTTTTTCTTTTTCTTTATAAATTGAATATATTTTATGCTTCTGAAAGAAAAGTTTGGCGTATGAAATTTGAAAAATTAAAATTACAGCTCCAAAGATGGAAACTTTAAAAAAATTATAAATTTTTTCACAAAACAAATATGTATGTATGTGTCTGCATACTATATATATGTACGTACGTTGGTAAAGGGTATATAAGATTCGGCACAGACGAATATAGCACTCTTACTTGTTTTCTTTATAAATTGAATATATTTTATGCTTCTGAAAGGAAAGTTTGGCGTATGAAATTTGAAAAATGAAAATTACAGCTCCAAAGATGGAAACTTAAAAAAATTAAAAATTTTTTCACAAAACAAATATGTATGTATGTGTCTGTATACTATATATATGTACGTAGGTTGGTAAAGGGTATATAAGATTCGGCACAGCCGAATATAGCACTCTTACTTGTTTTTTTTTAGGTTTTTTCGTTCTGGCGATTTTTTTTTCATTTTGGCGATTTTTTTTTATTTTGGCAATTTTTATTTTTTTTGATGCTTTTTTCATTTTGGAGATTTTTTTCATTTTGGCGATTTTTGCCTATTTTGGGTTTTTTTTATTTTGGCGATTTTTTTCTGTTTTTGGGCCTTTTTGTCATTTTGGAGATTTTTTCATTTTGGCAATTTTTTTTTCATTTTGGCGATTTTTTTTCTGTTTTTAGGGCTTTTTTTATTTTGAAGTTTTTTTTCATTTTGGAAATTTTTTTTTCATTTTGGGGATTTATTTTTCATTTTGGGTTTTTTTTTTATTTATGATTTTCTTTCATTTTGGCGATTTTTTTTTTCATTTTAGCAATTTTTCCGGTTATTCGCGATTTATTTTAGTCTTAGACATTTTTTTTGTAATTTGGTGCTTTTTCTCATTTTGGCGATTTTTTTTTGCTTTTGGCGATTTTTTTCGGTTTGGCGATTTTATAATTTTTTGATTTTTTAGTTTTACCGATTTTGAAAATTTCAAAAGTTTTGCTCTTACGGTTTCCAAGATACAGCAAGTTGTCAAAATTGCATTAACTGATGGTACACCATTTAAGTTAAATTTTTTTAAATTTTATTGTTAATTTTTGTAGTGTGAATAAAAATACACTAACTTTACAAATTTCAAGTGTATATACATACATACATACAATTGTATGTACATATATTACATGGGATTTTAACATTTTTCGTTGCTAGTTTTGGAACACCCTTTAATTTCCATTTCTAATGTATTTGTTGTTGTAGCGGCCAAAGGTCTACACACTTTGCCCAAATTTCAGGTCTGTAGCTCTTACGGTTCTCGAGAAAATACTAATATAGTTTTAGACATAGTTAATTTTACATAACACAAAAAGTTAAAGTTTTCCAACCCTGGAAACGTCTTTTTAATTTTTTATATTTTTTTAATTTAAAATTCCAATTTTAGTCGTATTGAAGTGTAAAATAAGTTCATTTATTAAAAAAAAATAAAAATTTGTTTTCGGTAGTTACTTTTATATGGCAAAATAAGGTTTAAGTTTTCCAGCTCTGCAATCGTCTGCTCGATTTTGCTGAATTTCAATTCCAATTTATTTTGGAAAATTTCTGACACACCAGTCCAAGAACGAAGTCTCTAGCTTTTCTGGGAGCTTCGGAAAACCGATTTCGGACATCGCTTATTCGTCTTCCCTATGCATAAGGATCCAGAATATATATATTTTATGGGTCGCTTATTGGTATTATAGAAATTACAAACGGAATGACAAACCTATATATACCCTTTTAGCATTTTTGTTGGTAAAGGGTATAATAATAAGCAGGGCAAGTTTTTTGTGGCATTTGCCATGTTTGCCATTTTAGTAATTTCTTCAATTATTGACATTTAAAGCCATTTTTAGTCCACTTTGCCATAAAATGCCTTCTTTGCAACCTAGAAGAAGCTTTTATATGTCGGAGTTGTTTGCCAACCATTTTGGAACAGACTTCGTGCCACAAAAAACTTTCCCTGATAATAAGTGAAAAAATTCCTCATTAATTTTTATTATTTGGTAATAAAACAAATCCATAAATTAAGTGTTGGAGACCCTTGCAAATAAACCAACTTCATCAATAATAATTATTTATAATCATGTTGGCATTGAATTATTTTTATTCATGTCATAAAATTTTCATTTTTATTTTATTCATTCTTGTTTTGAAACTTCAATTAAATTAAACTTAATTTTTAATATTTTGTAAAAAAATATTTTGTGTTTTATTTTAAAAAACCTTAACATTAAGCTTAGCCTACCTTTAGGCATTTGTATTATTGTGGAATATTTTTGGCCGGTATTTACGAATATGCGGACTTTTATAGATTTCTTCTTTATAATTCTTTCTTACTGTTTGTATTATATATTTTTTATATTTTGCTGGAATCATCTGAAGAAATTATATCAAATTACATTTGCATAAATAAAATTTGTTTTTATTATATTTTTGCAGATTTTCTTCTTATTTTTGCCACTCAATCTTTCTCATGCAGTCAGTAGGCAAAAATATTTTATATTCAAAGTAATAATTTCATTTGTTTGAGTTTTTGTTTGTTCATTTTTATGTTTATTTTTAACAAATAAAGTTTAAATATGATTTTCCTTTGAAAGATTATTTTTACAATGTTGTTATTGTTATTGTCTCTTTATTACTCTTCGTTTTATTAAGTTAATAAAAATGAAGGAAATTTTTTCTCCCCGGTCTTTTAATGAATAAGTTTAAATTAAATTAGTTGTTCACATGCTTGTATGCTGCTGTTATTATGTATTATGATTTTATAGTACAGTTAATAGCGAAAGTATCAACACACAACTTAACTGCAGTCAACAAGAAAACTTATGTTAACAATATATCAATAAAATATAGTTAGTGTCCTAATTTTATGTATTGTAACTGAAAATAAAATTTATATGAATACTTACTGATATACATATATTTATTAGCGTATTCCATCAGGAACATGAGCTGTTTACGTAGAATCTCCATTCGTTTCTGTCTGTTGCAATGTGTCTAAGTTCGCTGAAAGATTTCCCTGTCTCAAGGAATATAGTGCGTCTCCAAGTAGTCTTCGGTCTTCCCCGCGAGCGTACACCTTGTGGGTTCCATTGTAGTGTTGCGTGGCATACTTCGTCGTATGGCTTGCGAAAAGTGTGACCTAAACAATTGTATTTGCTTATTGATGTATTTCTGCTCAGCAATTTGTAGTAGTTGTTCATTTGATATTATTCTAGGCCCCCAGATTTTTAATATATAGCGCAGACATCTGTTTGTGAAATTTTACAGTTTACATTCAATGGTTTGGTTTACAAACTGAAAAACTTTATATTTTTATAGTTGCCTCTCTTTTGATTGCATTTCATTACAAAATTTGCAAAAAAAAATCCAACTGCATTCTAGTCGATTGTAGTTCACTGAACTTACATCGAACTTGTTGATTTGATCTGAAAATGACGTGAGTTTTTGAAGTTTTCTAATTAGATGTTTTTATAGAATTTTTCAAAATTTAAATATTTACTTGCCACTACATATTAGGCTGAGGCCAAGCAGCAGTGAGCCACTTGCTGCTCAAACACGCCGCACTCGCCGCTTTTCCACTCATTGCGCTTTAAAATTTTTCAAGATGACAACGACAAATCCGAGGTATCCTCGAACAAAACATCCAAGCCGCCACCAATCTATTTGAGACAAAAAAAATTCAAATGCCCTTATTAAAAAATTAATTTCGGTCATTGGTGAGAATAAATTTCACATTGTTCCAATAAAACGTGGCAACATCGATGAAACTAAAATCCAAATTTATGACGAAAAAGATTTCCGCAAAATGGTTGCTGAATTTGAAAAAAGTAAAACAAGCTTCTACACATACCAGCTTAAGAGCGCTAAAGGCCTGCAGATCGTATTGAAGGGCATAGATTCTTATGTTGTCCCCGAAGAAATAAAAGATGCACTCGTCCTCCAGGGGTTCAAGGTAAAAAATGTGTCCAATATAATAAATAGAGAAAAGATTCCCCAACCCCTATTTCGTGTTGAACTAGAACCTAATGATATAAAATTGACAAAAAATGAGACGCATCCAATTTATAATTTAAAATACCTCTTGTACCGAAAAATCACAGTTGAAGAGCCACATAAGCGTTCAGGTCCTGTACAGTGCCATAATTGCCAAGAATATGGCCATACAAAAACATACTGCAATTTACCCTCTGTTTGTGTTGTGTGTGGCGAATTACACGGCACTGCTAGCTGCAACAAACCAAAAGATCAAAGTGATAAAAAATGCAGTAATTGTGGAGGTAATCACACCGCTAACTACAGAGGTTGTCCTGTGTACTCTTTTTTAAAGAAGACTATGGTGCAAAAACCTAAATTAGCTCCATGATTAGCTCAATCAGCAAACGCTTACTCTGCCACTTTTCAGCAAATGAGCCAACCAGTTACTTCCCGTGTATCGTATGCAGATGCTGCTAAGGCTAGTTCTATTCCGACACAAAATGTTTCACCGCAAAATAATTCAACAAATACAAACTCAAACTTTAATTTTAATCGCCTTGAAGCCACTATTGAAAATCTTGTGCAAACTATAAACAATTTTACAACAAATATGACTAGCATGATGCAAGAAATGTTGCGAATGCAGAATACTCTGCTTCAAGCAATACTTAATAAGCCATGAACACGTTAACAATATGTTTCTGGAACGCAAACGGCATTCGCCAACATAAAAATGAACTTGTGCACTTCCTCACGGAGAAAAATATTGATATAATGTTAGTATCTGAGACTCACTTGACTTCGAGAAGTCTTTTTAAAATTTATGGCTACACTATATATGATACAAAGGACCCTAGAGGAAGGGCTTGCGGTGGATCAGCAATTCTAATAAAGTCAAGACTCAAGCACTATGTTCTTGATAACATTTGTGAAGAATACCTACAAACAACAAATATTGGCATTGAAAGTTTTTGTTCAAATTTCGTTATATCATCAATTTACTCCCCTCCCAGATTTTCAATCACTGAGAATCAATATGAGGATTTCTACAAATCTCTTGGACCTTGTTTTGTAGCAGCTGGAGACTACAATGCGAAACATACGTTCTGGGGTTCGCGCCTTGTTACACCCAGAGGTCGAGCATTGTTCAACACTATTTCAAAAATGGGCTTGGATGTCATTTCGAGTGGGGAGCCCACTTATTGGCCTACTGACATACAAAAAATTCCGGATGTTATAGATTTTGGCGTCATAAAAAATATCTCTAGGGATTTAATTCAAGTTCAAGCTTCTCTTGATCTCTCGTCCGATCACTCCCCGACGATCATCACAATTTGTAGCCCATTAAGAAGTAACTTACCTGACCCATATGTGAAGATGATCAATCGTGTAAATTGGCTGGGGTTCAAAAAATATCTCAGCAGTCATTGTACGGAAAACATTACGCTTAGAACACCCGATGATATTGAATCGAACATTGCCAATCTCAGCGAGAATATTAAACAGGCTGCTGAACATGCCACTATCTCCCATCCGCAGATTGGGTTTAATAAAATTTATTCTACAGACATTGAACGTCTCGTACGTGAAAAAAGAAGGGCTAGAAGGGAATGGCAACAGCACAGATCACCACAAAATAAAATCAGATTTAAAGAGTGTACTAAACGACTCCAAGAGTTGCTTGAATCTGAAAAAATTGCATCTCTTAAAAATTATCTGGAGGGTCTTGATGTCACACCGGCGTCTAATTACTCTTTGTGGCGCGCTGCCAGAAAGCTTAAAACACCCGTTGAGTATAAGCCACCTCTACGCACATCTACCGGAGGTTGGGCAAGAAGCGATACTGAAAAAGGTAAAATATTTGCTGATCACTTAAAATCCGTTTTTACGCCAAATATATGTACTGGTGTTGCTGATTTGCCGAATATAGTCGCTCTACCCCCTCAAAGTTTAAAACGCGTGATTTACAAAAATTAATTGCCGAACTCAACCCGAAGAAAGCTCCGGGTATTGATGGAATTAGTAATCAGATGCTGATGAACTTGCTTCGTATTGCAATGAGAATCCTGTTATTCATATTTAATGCTATTTTACGACTGGAGTATTATCCACACAACTGGAAACTTGCCAAAGTTAAAATGATTCCAAAGTCGGGCAAAGATATAACAAAGGCTGAGTCATATAGGCCAATAAGTCTACTATCTACAATGTCAAAGCTTTTCGAAAAACTGCTCAAAACGAAATTGTCCCCAATTCTAATTAGTAGTGGGTGCATACCAGACCATCAATTTGGTTTTAGAAGTCAGCATAACACCATTGAACAAACTCACAGATTGGTTCAATTTATAAGAAGAACTTTTGAGGAAAAAAAGTATTGTTCTGCGCTGTTCAATTTATAAAATTGAAGACTTACTTACCAATAAACATTTTAAATCTTTTGGAAAGTTACATTATTTCCCGTAAGTTCACTGTTGCGGAAGGAGACTTTACAAGTAGGCCTGAAACAATTTCATCCGGTGTGCCACAGGGGAGTATACTGGGACCAGTTTTATATTTAATTTATACTTGTGATATGCCTGTGAGCAGTAGTATCCATACTTCCACATTTGCCGACGATACAGCCTGCCTTAGTATGCATGAAAACCCTGATGAGGCATCCCGCAAACTCCAGGAACACATTAGTCAGATGGAGCTTTGGTTAAACTTATGGAGAATCAAGGTAAATGAACAAAAGTGTGTTCAAGTAACATTTACTTTACGAAGAGATACTTGTTCCCCCATTCGGATTAACAATCAAGTTGTTTCTCAACATTCACATGTGAAATATCTTGGTATACACCTTGATCAACGACTTACATGGAAACACCACATTGATTCTAAGTTAACTCAAATGAAACTTAAACTAACTCAGGTACATTGGCTGATTGGTCGAAATTCAACACTTAGCCTAGACTGTAAACTTTTAATATACAAGTCGCTTTTAAAGCCAATATGGTGCTACGGAATTCAACTATGGGGCACTGCTTCAGCTTCAAATGTAGAGAAAATTCAACGCAGGCAAAACAAAATTTTACGCATGATAACTTCGGCTCCATGGTACATCAAAAATTCAAATATACATCGTGATTTGAATATGCCACTAGTGACTGAAGAAATTGCAAAATACGCTAGAAAATATTTAACAAAACTCGAGTCACATCCTAATCCGATTGCCCGTAATATTTTGAACTTTACTTCCAATTTACATACATCTGAATGAAGATATAAAAATATTTTCTTTTCTCAAAACGTGAGTGAATTTTTACACAAGATTAAATATGATATAACGAATTTTTCTGCATTATTAACTCCAAAAATGCATTTATCGATATATTACTGTATTGCAATAAAGGAGCGATATTATGTATGTATTTTCTGTAAATTTAATTTAGTTTGTCTTGTTTTCAAAGTTTCCTTTTTTGTTTATTTTTTTTAGAAGGTTATTAACATTATTCTGGCTTTCTTTTCCTGTGCTGTTCTCTGTTGCCGGTTGCTATTCATCCAGTTGGAGTCGTCGCTAATACGTTCATCGCCAAATTCCAATTTCAATTAGCATGAAAAACTATTTACACTGTCTCTCTGAATGATTTCGTTGTTAGTGCTGTTGCAATAGCAATAATTGCTGTTGAGCTGGTTGTGCATGGTGTTGTAATCTTGTGGATTTATCCGTGTATACAAATATTTGATACGTATCTGCTGTGCTGCAACGCAGATTTTTGGTTAAACCATGCACTTAGAAGCGATTTAAATCATTGCAATCGTTAAATAGAATCTCTAAGATTATTATGAAGCGTTCAGTTGAAAGGATACTTTCAGCAGACGTATTAATTTGGAACTGGAACTCTGCTACGCAGACTTAAAACTTACCGCCAGGTCTTAGTTATCCGTCCTATGATAAATAGTATCAGCTTAGAATTATGTAAAATTCCATGGTAAATTTTGCCAATTATGCTATCCTCTTGCCAGTTTTCTTTGTACATAAGGCTGGATGAAAATTTTGTTTATTTTTTAGAATTTTTAATTAATTTGCAGATTTATAAAATAATTTTTAAATTGAAGTGACTTCTTTAGAAACTGATTTAATTTTAAAATAGTTTTCACCATTTATTTGCGAATTTTTTCATTAGCAAAAACAATTAAAGAAAAAGCACTTGACACATTTGTTGATATGTCGCCGATATGTCTGTTGTAATATTTATTAACCGGGTGATTTTTATAGATAAGAGACTTGGGATTAATCAATTAAGTTTGTTTTTGGTACTAGAACAATACTTTTTCAAAATCGATGTACATAGAACATACACTAAATATTTATTGGTATAGAATTTTGTAGTAGTATAAGTGAATCCGATTATGGCCATGAGGCTAGGTTTTTCTATCTTGGATGAAGAAATGAAATTAAATGAAAATATATGTACATATGTATGTCTGTGTAGTCATACCAGTACACTGCAAGCGTAAAAATTTATAAAAACAGGCACACATTATCTTAAAAGTTTTAACTACAGCAGAAGTTCTTAGAGAAGATAATGGTAGCTGACTATATACATAGATACATATTAAATCGTGCCAACATAGTCTGGTCAATTTAACCGAATAAATATGGTGGTACCCTTCCATAAATACCCAATAAGCTAAAATTTTGCACGGACGTTAAAGACACCAATATAAAGCAATTTGCAAAAGTCCCAATATGTAGACAAATTTCAGAAGCATTTCCAATGCTTCTTTTCAATCGCGCCTTAGTTTACGGCTTAAATATGTATGTATGTGCGTATGTACATCATTAAGAAAGCAATTTATGGTGGTCATTTACTTTGTTTTTGTCTGCACTACCATGCATATATTTAGAGGGTGGCATTGGGTGAAGTAGTTAGCACGTTTACTACGAAATCGAAGGTTCTGGGTTCAAAACCTGTCTCCGACAGTCATTAAAAAATAACAACACCACGCATTTCATTTCATACGAGTACATTGCAAGGGTGAAAGTTAATAGAACCACCCATAGAGCACAAAATATTGCTGGAATTTTGCTGGAATGATATAAAGTTGCAGGTAATCGGTAATATTGCATGAATATTGCCGGAATAGTTTTTGGTAATATTACCTTTCCAACATAGTACCAATATTATTATAATATTACAAAAAATGATTAGATGATATTATATATAGCAAAATTGTTTTTTTTTTTTTAATACATCACTTACAGATGCCATAAGGGCATATACTGGCACAAGTACCGATTAAAAAGCATAAGGGAGTATAATAAAAATTTGATATTTTTTTTTTAATTTTTTAACTTGGAAAATTTTTTTTGTTTTTTTACGTTTCAGGTAAAAATACGTCGATTCCCAAAAAAACTTTCCTAAACAAAAAATAAAATTTTTAATCAGAAATAATTTCTTAATCAGGCTTGAGTTCAGTAATTTCAATTCTTATGAATGAAATATTTTTATTAATTAATGTGAGTATCTAAAGAATAGAAGAAAAATTAAACTAGACACTATTAGCTGGGGGAAATACCGATATTTTTCTGTGCAGCCACGCACTTCATCAGCACCCATGTCTATCTACTGGGGTAGAGATTATTATTAACATCAGCTATTAAACTTAAATTTCTATGAAATGGAATATGAGAATTGATTGTGTATACAATTATTGATTTGCCTTTGGCAAACACATTTGTAAGTATCACTATTCATTTTCTGTTTTTCCATTTTCTATTTAGGTTAGCACGAAGTTATATCACTCTACCTATGTATGTTTAACTATTCTTACTTATCTTTTACGATCATCACATTAATTATTTTTACTTATTCGATGCACCATCGGTACATACATATAAGTATTATTGTAGTGGCTTTATGTTACTTTGTTTTTGCTTTCTACAGTTGACTTAGCTTTCCAGCATTCTGAAGCAGTTCTGGCCAAGTGAACAGTGATCGCCAAGTGAACATATTTTTGTCACGTGCCCATGATGAATTAAATGAGACATTATTAGATTTAATTGAACTATAGTGAATTTTTAATCAGAAATAATTTCTTAATCAGGCTTGAGTTAAGAAATTATTTCTGATTAAAAATTCACTATAGTTCAATTAAATCTAATAATGTCTCATTTAATTCATCATGGGCACGTGACAAAAATATGTTCACTTGGCGATCACTGTTCACTTGGCCAGAACTGCTTCAGAATGCTGGAAAGCTAAGTCAACTGTAGAAAGCAAAAACAAAGTAACATAAAGCCACTACAATAATACTTATATGTATGTACCGATGGTGCATCGAATAAGTAAAAATAATTAATGTGATGATCGTAAAAGATAAGTAAGAATAGTTAAACATACATAGGTAGAGTGATATAACTTCGTGCTAACCTAAATAGAAAATGGAAAAACAGAAAATGAATAGTGATACTTACAAATGTGTTTGCCAAAGGCAAATCAATAATTGTATACACAATCAATTCTCATATTCCATTTCATAGAAATTTAAGTTTAATAGCTGATGTTAATAATAATCTCTACCCCAGTAGATAGACATGGGTGCTGATGAAGTGCGTGGCTGCACAGAAAAATATCGGTATTTCCCCCAGCTAATAGTGTCTAGTTTAATTTTTCTTCTATTCTTTAGATACTCACATTAATTAATAAAAATATTTCATTCATAAGAATTGAAATTACTGAACTCAAGCCTGATTAAGAAATTATTTCTGATTAAAAATTCACTATAGTTCAATTAAATCTAATAATGTCTCAAAAAATAAAATTTTTGTAAGATTTTTTTTGCAACTCTAGACGTTTCAGGGTAAAGTATATTAATTCCATAAAAGATTGTATATGACCTTAAGGCTCCCGGGCAGCGTTACCATTTGTCAAGTTTTCCCTTTTGTCGGAAGTTTTTTGAGATGCCAATAAGTTTTTTGAAAATATAAAGTTTTTTCAAGCTTTTTTTATAAATATGTCCATAATTGAACTTTTGCAGTATATTGAATGAAAATATTAAGTGATGTTTGTATGCAATAAAACGATCTTATATTTTCTCACTCCCTTATTACTGCAACAGTGTCTAAAGGGTCAGTTAGCTTAACCATTTTCATTACTTTTCACATAACAATATCGATCAGCTGTTTTCTCTTAAAATTTTGGTACTTTTGTAGAAAGAAAGTTTTTGTTTTGGAAAAAAGCTTTTTTTTCAGATTTAGCAAGTTTTTTAAAAAATATATATGGTAACGCTGCTCCCGGGTGACATAAGGGCATATAAAGAAATAGAAGAAGCTGTCGGACTTTGGTTTTCGCAGGCCAGTACAAGAGTAAAATATGCTGCCGCCAAAAATTAGTTTTATTATTAGATTTGATACTCTATGTACGTCTCAAATAATAACTCGTTTTATTTACTTAGATTTATGAATAAAATCTAAATCATATTTCACATAAATTTCAGCGTTAATTTGTCTATGATTGTACAAATTTACTATTTTCATCGGCTTAAATAAATAATATCAAATGTTATTAGACAGTTATGCAATATTTTTACAATGTTGCAGTGCAATATTTCCTCAATCTTGCTGGCAATACAAAAAAGCGGACATAGGAATATTGCAGTAATACTGCAGTGACATTACAACGTTATGAAACAATATTCCTGCAAAATTATCTTAAAAGTTTTAACTACGACACAAGTTCTTAGAGACGATAATGGTAGTTGACTTTATATATATTTAATCGTGCCAACATTCTCCCAACAAGCTGAAAACATGGACGTTTGCGACAGCATTATAATGAAAGTGTGAAAGTGTCTCCATTGATCCCATGTGGGCAAAGATTTTAATTCCAGGTCAAAATTTGCAAAAGTTAATTTTTTTTAATTTTTCAGAGCCTAAACTTTGCTTATGATGTAAGCATTTTCGACTAAAATTTAAGATCCTTGACATTACTTTTCTTAACACCATTTCTGAGAAAAAGCGAATCTAAAATTTACTTAAGTTGTATTCTCCATAATATGCACACGTTTTCGCTCTATGTATGATGTAGTGTACTCAGTATATTTTTTAGTGTAGTCTACGGTGTATCTCAGTAAAATTAAACTGGAATACCAGGCCATATTTTTCATCATCATCGTCATTATCATATTCTTCTTATTTTTTTCTCTTCTATCATCTTTTCCTCCATCATATTCCTTAGTTGACATATTTTCTTCTAGCAGCGATTATCAATTGTTTCGTCGTTGATGTAAGGATATTTTTTTCATTAAGATTCAAAATTTGAATGCGATTGCCCTTGACGAGAGAGTGGAAGCTGGAGAATTTTTATCTGAGTTATTTTTAACATAAAACTAACCGTGGTGGAAATTTATATGTGATTGTCAAAATTGACCGAACTAACAAGGCTCTTCTTGGTAGACTTGGGTCGAACTCGTTCAGCCGGTAATTGTAGATAAAAACCTGTGCTCAAGCTCATGTAACCGACTGAACATGTTCGACGCAAGTCTACTTATTGGAGTATAGATGTGCAAAAGCATTTTTTAAAAAAATATTAATTGCTTTATTACATAGACCAATATTTAAATGCATTCGTTATTAAATTATTTGATTAATAGATTATATTTTTTGACTGAATAAACAGCTTGGTAAAAAGTAGTTATCATTAGAATAAAAATTATTCGAATATTCGAACAACGTTTTTCATGTTTGTTATAACGAACAAATATTTTTAATTTAGAATAAAAAATTACTCGAATAATTTTTGTCGAGTATTCGAGTATTCGAACAATTTTATCAATTGGAAAAATGGAAAAACAGAAAATGAATAGTGATACTTACAAATGTATTTAACAAAGGTGAATTAATAATTGTATACACAATAATCATTTCTCATATTCCATTTCATTGAAAATTTGCGTTAAATAGTTGATGTTAATAGCAACCTCTACCCGAGTAGATAGACGTGGGTGCTGATGAAGTGCGTGGCTGTACAGAAAAATATCGGTATTTCCTCCATCTAATAAAGTCTAGCTTAATTTTTCTTCTCTTCTTTAAGAAACTCACATTAATTAATAAAAATATTTCCTTCAATAAGAATTGAAATTACTGAACTTAAGCCCGATTAAGAAATTATTTCTGATTAGTTTTAGTACTATTTTATTATTTCAAATTATAAATACTTGTGTACGCTTGTTGGTATAATTTCGCTAAACGTATCTTTTGTTTTCTTACTGGGAAAAAGATAATGCCTCTTTAACGGAATTATAAGGTGTCTTATAATTCCTTATAAAAAATAATTAGCTTCTCTATAAATCTAATCATAAAAAAATCATTAACTGCCTCTTCTGACATGTGGATAGAAAACCCCTGCGAAAGAAAACTAGTCGCTCAAACTTTAATAAGTTTTCATTTCACTATGTCACGGGCTTTTTTTCACTTATGGTTTCTTATGTTTGTAAACCAAAGTAGTGCCAATTTATAAACTTCAAGTACATACTTCTAGCGATTTTTGTAAGTTTACTAACATTTACGTGAAAATAAATACAACCATATTGAACAATGAAAAATAATTCAACAAAATAGTCGCACAGCAACTATAGCCGTTATGTTAGAAATGTGCGAGTACTTTGTATAATTAATATAAAACAATAATCAAAACAAAAATGTCCAATAAAATGTTTATGAATATTTTATGAATTTTTTTTTCTTAGTTAAGGTTACTCCATGCCCGGATATTTCTTGCTATTACAAGAGATGGGAGATTTAACTTGGCCGGACACTAAGGTTATAACGCCATCAACAATTTCTGTATTAAGGAGCCACCAAATAAAAGAAGGGGAGAGGTGTCTTAGGACACCCGGTTATAGCTATACTGCTTAGCTATGTAAAACAAACTTAATGTGCTAAATACAATGCAATAAAATTATATATAGTGTTTTCACACTGAATTGGTTTTAATAAAAGTTGGTTTTAATGTTAAAACCAACTGTTAAAACCTGGTTTACCATACAAATTGTTTTTGTTTAATCCAACTTAAAACCATTTCTGAATTGGTTTTATTTTGGTTTTATGAAATGCAACCCTGTTTTCGCTGTGGTAAATTCAGTTAAAATGACCGGAAGCAGCTGATAATGTTTATGACAGTGAATAACAAGAGATGTCGCTGGCAAGATTTTCAACTTCAAAATGGATGCAGCAGCAACAATAAGTAAACAATTAAGGAAAAATATGAGTTTTTTGAAAGGACAACAACAAAAATATTTTCATTGACCTCTGGAAAGTGAAAATAAACGATATGGCATATCGATCCACCGATAAAAAAGTTTTATTTTGTGATTTATTTGTGAATTTTTTATATACAATAACTTGATTTCCAAGCACTTCTTTACTTTGTATTACTAGTGCCATAATTTTAAAATATTAACTTACAAAATATACAATAATTTCTATTTTAGAGCGCATTGTAAAGTTTCTTAGTTTTTCATACAAATAAAAACAATTGTACAGTTTGTCAAATAAGTGTTATAAAAAGCAGACAAAAATACAGCAACAAACACACGTATTTCTGCAGGGGATTTATTTTATTTTGAGCAAAGTTATTAGACAGTCTGTGAGTTAAAACCTGAATTTAACAACCCTGCAGTGTGAATGCAAAATCAGCTGTTTATGGTTTTAACGTTAAAACCAGGTTTTAACTTGCAGTGTGAAAACACTATTATATGATGATGTCAAATTCGCCACATATATTGCAAAAAGTTTCCATTATTTTCTTTTCTAGCGCCGCACGATTAAATTAATATATTGTTTGTAGGCGGTGGCGGCTTACAGCCGATCGGCTGTGTTCTCTTGATTCTGCTCATGTGTTAAGCCAATACAAAAACAAATTGAGTAATCGTTCTCAATACTTTTGTTTTGTTTCAAACAAGTTGTTTCGTTTATTTTCGCAGTCTGCTTTTAAGTACAAAGAAACCGAAACAAAAATAAATTTATAACTGCAATAGTGTCGATTATTTTTGTTTCGAAAATCACGCCCTAACTCCAATATCATGCGATAAATAGCATAGCTATAAGAAATTTAATTAATTTGAATAACAAATAATAATAAAGTGATAACATAATAATTTCATAAGTTGTATAGGCTCATTTGCAAATAAATTATACTAGTCGAAAGTAAAGTAAGTTTTGACATTGCATTTCACTGATTCGAATTAGTGGTATCAAAATTTGTATGAAAATACTTACGTCTTCTTGCGACGTGTCGTTCGAGTCAAAGTTCGTACAGAGGTAAGAGATAATGAACTGAAAATCATTTTTCTTTCGTTTAGAAATAGACATAGTGGAAGAGGCAGTAAATGCTTTAATATTATTCCTGAGTTTTCCTATCCAATAATAAATTTTTAAAATGTGCCACAAAAAGCGAAAAAAAAGTGTACGCAAATACTTTGTTTCACGATTATTTTGTAATTACTTTTTAATTAATTTCGTTTTGGTTTTTAATAAAATTTCTAAATTTGTTATTCAAATTATTTATTTTGCTTGTGTAATTAATTATTTTTTGTTTATTAGTAAAAAAAATCAAACTAATTCACATGCGTGTAATTTTTGTGTAATTTTTTGCAAACTTTTTTAAAATTATTCAAATACATTTTTAAATTTTTTTTTTCGTTTGAATATTCGAATAAAAGTCAAAATTATTGAAATGTCTAATCACTAATCAGCCCAATGTAATTTTAGTGAAACTAAATATTTTACTGAAATAGTAGAATGATAGTTGGGGAAAAATTTTGCTTTTAAAAAACTTAAGCTAATTATAAATATTCCCTTACAAGCACCATTAGAGAAATACATTGGATAATGCAAGAACCCACTGGATTAGGCAAGACCTCAATGGGTAATGCAAACCCGATTGGATAATGCCAACCCCACTTCTCTTTTTTTTCAACGTAACGCCAGGTCATATTTTGTGTATCATTAGGTTTGATTGTTAGCATATTTTCACTGAATATAGACTTTTTAATCACTTCTCAAACATGATTTCATATGTGTTGTTGTGCAAATGCCACGTAACACCATAAAAGAATGTACCACATAGCGATATAAGGGAATGTTATAGAAAAGTCCACTTTGGAGGAAAACCTATTCCATGCAGTAGCCCCTCGTGGCTTTCAAGCAAAGAATTAAACGTAGCATTTTTATAAATGCCGATCGGCTCACAGCCGTTTCAAGAGCCGCCGCCGACTTTCACCACCGGCTTTCAACTTAACTTCAACTTGCCGCCGATTCATACGGCTAGCATCGGCTCATAATTGCAGCCGGCTAATTTTTTTTTGTAGTGGCAAATTTTTGCCACATCACAAAAATTTTGTGGAAGTCATCAGGTGTTTGAATTTTTTTTATAGAAATATGTTTTAAAAACTTATCAAAATCAAAACCAGCGGCGGTCAATGTCAGCCAGCTGAAGCCGGCTTATGAGCTGCCGCCAATTACTTTTTTCTATGCCGCCGCCGCCGACTTTTAAAGGCGGCTTGTTTCTTATTAATGTAATATAAGTAAAATCCCTTCAATCAATAGTTTTTTCAAGTGCAACTCCTAACCATTTTATTTGAAATCATATATACTCTTTTGGAAAAAAACACCCGTTTGCAATATGTAATTGCAATTGTGCCCATATTAAGAGCTCTTCTTTCTTTGGCAACAAAATATGCCCGATATTTTTATTTGCACTCTCGACTTGATGCTTTAATTTGCCTTTAATGTCTTTATCATCCACTTGGCTGAAAATTAATTATCAACGCTGCGTTTCATTTATTACGAGATTGTTTTTCTCATTTTCTTGTAATTTCTTGTAATTTCTTTTCCCTTTTTATACCCTTTACCAACAAAAATGGTAAAAGGGTATATATAGGTTTGTCATTCCGTTTGTAATTTCTATAATATCAATAAGCGATCCATAAAATATATATATTCTGGATCCTTATGCATAGGGAAGACGAATAAGCGATGTCCGTCTGTCCGTCTGTCCGTCTGTCCGTCTGTCCGTCTGTCCGTCTGTCCGTCTGTCCGTCTGTCCGTCTGTCCGTCTGTCCGTCTGTCCGTCTGTCCGTCTGTCTGTACGTGAAATCGGTTTTCCGAAGCTCCCAGAAGAGCTAGAGACTTCGTTCTTGGACTGGTGTGTCAGAAATTTTCCAAAATAGATTGGTATTGAAATTCAGCAAAATCGAGCAGACGATTGCAGAGCTGGAAAACTTAAACTTTATTTTGCCGTACAAAAGTAACTACCGAAAACAAATTTTTATTTTTTTTAATAAATAAACTTATTTTACACTTCAGTACGACTAAAATTGGAATTTTAAATAAAAAAAATACAAAAAAATTAAAAAGACGTTTCCAGAGTTGGAAAACTTCAACTTTTTGTGTTATGTAAAATTAACTATGTCTAAAACTATATTAGTATTTTCTCGAGAACCGTAAGAGCTAGAGACCTGAAATTTGGACACAGTATGTAGACCTTTGGCCGCTACAACAACAAATACATGATAATTGGAAATTAAAGGGTGATCCAAAACGAGCAACGAAAATTTTTAAAATCCCATGTAGTATATATACAATTGTACACTTGAAATTTGTAAGGTTAGTGTATTTTTATACAGACTACAAAAATTAACACTAAAATTTCCAAAAATTTAAATTAAAGGGTGTTCCATCAGTTAATGCAATTTTGACAAATTGCTGTATCTTGGAAACCGTAACAGCAAAACTCTTGAAATTTTCAAAAACGGTAAAACTGAAAAAATAAAAAATTATAAAATCGCCAAACCGAAAAAAATCGCCAAAAACAAGAAAAAATCGCCAAAACGAAAAAAAGCACCAAATTAAAAAAAATTCTAAGACTAAAATAAATCGCAAAAAATAACGGAAAAATTGCCAAAATGAAAACAAAAATCGCCAAAATGAAAGAAAATCGCCAAAATGAATATCGCCATAATGAAAAAAATCACCAAAACGAAAAAAAACCATAAAAAACAGAAAAAAATCGCCAAAATGAAAAAAAAATCGCCAAAACGAAAAAAAGCATCAAATTAAAAAAAAATTTCTAAAACTAAAATAAATCGCAAAAAAACGGAAAATTGCCAAAATGAAAAAAAATCGCCAAAAAAAGAAAAAACCTAAAAAATAGAAAAAAATCGTCAAAATGAAAAAATAATCGCCAGAATGAAAAAAATCACCAAAACGAAAAAAACCCTAAAAAACAGAAAAAATCGCCAAAATGAAAAAAATCGCCAAAAAAAGAAAAAACCTAAATAACAGAAAAAAATCGCCAAAACGAAAAAAAGCACCAAATTAAAAAAAAATTTAAGAATAAAATAAATCGCACAAAATACGGAAATATTGCTAAAATGAAAACAAAAATCGCCAAAATGAAAGAAAAACTCCAAAATGAAAAAAAAATCGCCAAAATGAAAAAAATCACCAAAACGAAAAAAAAACCTAAAAACAGAAAAAAATCGCCAAAATGATAAAAAAAATCGCCAAAATGAAAAAAATCACCAAAACGAAAAATATCGCTAAAACGAAAAAAAAACTAAAAAACAGAAAAAAATCGCCAAAATGAAAAAAAATCGCCAAAAAAAGAAAAAAAATCGCCAAAACGAAAAAAAAACTAAAAAACAGAAAAAAAATCGCCAAAATGAAAAAAAATCGCCAAAATGAAAAAAAAATCGCCAAAATGAAAAAAATCACCAAAACGAAAAAAAACATAAAAAAAAAGAAAAAAATTGCCAAAATGAAAAAAAATCGCCAAAATGAAAAAAATCACCAAAACGAAAAAAAAAAACAAAACAAGTAAGAGTGCTATATTCGGCTGTGCCGAATCTTATATACCCTTTACCAACGTACGTACATATATATAGTATACAGACACGTACATACATATTTGTTTTGTGAAAAAATTTATCATTTTTTTTTTAGTTTCCATCTTTGGAGCTATAATTTTCATTTTTCAAATTTCATACACCAAACTTTTCTTTCAGAAGCATAAAATATATTCAATTTATAAAGAAAAAGAAAAAAATTTTTAGACCTATTTAATTTTACATAACACAAAAAGTGTAAGTTTTCCAACCCTGGAGTCATAATTTTGGATTTTTCTGATTATTGATACCAATCTAGTTCTTTAAAAAATACATAAAATATGTTAAGTGAAAAAAGCAAGAACGAAATAAGCAAAAACTTAGTTTCATTTAATTCCTTTAATATTAAAAAAATCAGTTAAGTGCGACTTTGAATCGCGCACGAAAGGAAGGTTTTTTGTTTTTTTGAAGTTTTTTTCAGTTAAAACGATTTTTTCAGTTTTGTCGCTTTTTTCTCGTTTTGGCGATTTTGTCTGTTTTTGGAGGTTTTTTTCATTTTGGCGATTTTTTTCTGTTGTTGGGCTTTTCTTCATTTTGGAGATTTTTCTTATTTTGACGATTTTTTCTGTTTTTTGGGTTTTTTTTTCGCGATTTTTTTGTTTTTTTTTTTCGTTTTGGTGATTTTTTTCATTTTGGCGATTTTTTTTCATTTTGGCAATTTTTTTCTTTTTTTTTATGTTTTTTTTCGTTTTGGTGATTTTTTTCATTTTGGCGATTTTTTTTTCATTTTGGCGATTTTTTTTCATTTTGGCGATTTTTTTTCTGTTTTTTAGTTTTTTTTTCGTTTTGGCGATTTTTTTTCTTTTTTTGGCGATTTTTTTTCATTTTGGCGATTTTTTTCTGTTTTTTAGTTTTTTTTTCGTTTTAGCGATATTTTTCGTTTTGGTGATTTTTTTTCATTTTGGCGATTTTTTTTATCATTTTGGCGATTTTTTTCTGTTTTTAGGTTTTTTTTTCGTTTTGGTGATTTTTTTCATTTTGGCGATTTTTTTTTCATTTTGGAGTTTTTCTTTCATTTTGGCGATTTTTGTTTTCATTTTAGCAATATTTCCGTATTTTGTGCGATTTATTTTATTCTTAAATTTTTTTTTAATTTGGTGCTTTTTTTCGTTTTGGCGATTTTTTTCTGTTATTTAGGTTTTTTCTTTTTTTGGCGATTTTTTTCATTTTGGCGATTTTTTCTGTTTTTTAGGGTTTTTTTCGTTTTGGTGATTTTTTTCATTCTGGCGATTATTTTTTCATTTTGACGATTTTTTTCTATTTTTTAGGTTTTTTCTTTTTTTGGCGATTTTTTTTCATTTTGGCAATTTTCCGTTTTTTTGCGATTTATTTTAGTTTTAGAAATTTTTTTTTAATTTGATGCTTTTTTTCGTTTTGGCGATTTTTTTTCTGTTTTTGGCTTTTTTTCATTTTGGCGATTTTTTTATGTTTTTTGGGGTTTTTTTCATTTTGGCGATTTTTTTTTCATTTTGGCGATTTTTTTCTGTTTTTTATGGTTTTTTTTCGTTTTGGTGATTTTTTTCATTATGGCGATATTCATTTTGGCGATTTTCTTTCATTTTGGCGATTTTTGTTTTCATTTTGGCAATTTTTCCGTTATTTTTTGCGATTTATTTTAGTCTTAGAATTTTTTTTAATTTGGTGCTTTTTTTCGTTTTGGCGATTTTTTCTTGTTTTTGGCGATTTTTTTCGGTTTGGCGATTTTATAATTTTTTATTTTTTCAGTTTTACCGTTTTTGAAAATTTCAAGAGTTTTGCTGTTACGGTTTCCAAGATACAGCAATTTGTCAAAATTGCATTAACTGATGGAACACCCTTTAATTTAAATTTTTGGAAATTTTAGTGTTAATTTTTGTAGTCTGTATAAAAATACACTAACCTTACAAATTTCAAGTGTACAATTGTATATATACTACATGGGATTTTAAAAATTTTCGTTGCTCGTTTTGGATCACCCTTTAATTTCCAATTATCATGTATTTGTTGTTGTAGCGGCCAAAGGTCTACATACTGTGTCCAAATTTCAGGTCTCTAGCTCTTACGGTTCTCGAGAAAATACTAATATAGTTTTAGACATAGTTAATTTTACATAACACAAAAAGTTGAAGTTTTCCAACTCTGGAAACGTCTTTTTAATTTTTTTGTATTTTTTTTATTTAAAATTCCAATTTTAGTCGTACTGAAGT